>PPOZ03000009.1:0-409039 GCA_003708715.3 [Candida] wancherniae
GTGCTATCAGACTTCTCAAAAAGGGCTATACCCGCGTGTTTCATGCGCCAGATCTTGAGATATTTTCTTGCCATGCTTTTGTCGCTCTTATTCTTCAAGTTGAGCTCAATTCCCTCGTCAACGGCAAGTCCACCGTGCAGAACGAGATCTTAGGCGACTTGGGCAAGGAGTTCGGCTCCACGCCCGACAAGCCCGAGGACACGCCCTTGGAGGAGTTGGCCGAGCAGTTCCAGGACTCCTTCAACGGCCAGTTGGGCAAGACCTCCACCTCGCTCATCAGCAGGTTGATGTCCTCCAAGATGCCCGGCGGCTTCTCCATCACCGTCGCGCGCAAGCACTTGGAAAAGCGCTTCGGCTTGGGCCCCGGCAGACAGGACTCGGTCTTGCTCTCGGCGTTGGTGGCCGAGCCCGCCTCCAGATTGGGCTCCGAGAACGACGCCAAGGAGTTCTTGGACTCCATTGCCCAGAAGTACGCCGCCTCCGCGGGCATCTCGTTGTCGTCCGCCTCTGCGGGTGGCGCCGGTGCTGCCGCCGGCGGCGCCGTTGTCGACAGCGCCGCTTTGGAGGCCTTGACGTCCGAAAACAAGAGCTTGGCAAAGCAGCAGCTCGAGACCTTGGCCCGGTACTTGCAGGTCGACTTGAACAAGGGCGCCAAGTCCTACATCAAGGAGAAGGAGGCCACCGCAGTGTTGCAGCAGGAGCTCGACTTGTGGGAGGCCGAGCACGGCGACTTCTACGCCAAGGGCATCAAGCCCATCTTCTCGCAGTTGAAGGCCAGAACCTACGACTCCTACTGGAACTGGGCTAGACAGGACGTGTTGTCCATGTACTTCGACATCATTTTCGGCAAGTTGGACTCCATCGACCGTGAGACCATCAATCAGTGTATCCAGATCATGAACAGGGCCTCGCCGTCCTTGATCAAGTTCATGCAATACCACATCGACCACACCCCGGGCTACAAGGGCGAGACCTACCAATTGGCCCAAAAGTTGGGCCAGCAGTTGATTGACAACTGTAAGCAAGTCTTGGACGTCGACCCCGTCTACAAGGATGTGTCGCGTATCACCGGGCCCAGAACCACCGTCGACGCCAAGGGCAAGATTGTCTACGAGGAGGCCAACAAGGAGTCCGTGAGAAAGTTCGAGCAGTACGTCTACGAGATGGCCCAGGGCGGCTCCCTCACCAAGCAGCCTCAGCTCACCATCCAGGAGGACTTGGCCAGAGTCTACAAGGCCATCTCCAGGCAGTCGTCCGTGTCTAAGAACACCAAGCTCGAGCTCGACCAGTTGTACAGCCAGTTGGTGAACTTCATGGAGAAGAACAAGGAGATTGCCACTGACCAGGCTACCAAGACCGCGTTGCAGACCGAGACAGGAACCACGACCCCATCGGACGATGACACCACCGAGTCCACCACCTCCGACGATGAGATTGCCTCGTTGCCTGACAAGACTTCCATCTTGCAGCCGGTCTCGTCCACGATTCCTCCTCAAACCATCCCATTCTTGAACCTCCAGAGGAAGACCAGCAACGGCTGGGAGTACGACCAGAAGTACACCTCCCTCTTCTTGGACGGCTTGGAGAGTGGCGCCGTCAATGGTTTGACCTTCAAAGACAAGTACATCTTGGTGACCGGTGCAGGTGCTGGCTCCATTGGTGCCGAGATCTTGCAGGGTTTGATTTCTGGAGGTGCCAAGGTCATTGTGACCACGTCCCGTTTCTCCAAGAAGGTCACCGAGTACTACCAGGCTATGTACTCCAGGTACGGAGCTGCTGGTTCCACTTTGATTGTCGTTCCCTTCAACCAGGGATCCAAGCAGGACGTGGAGTCTTTGGTTAACTACATCTACGACTCGAAGGACGGTTTGGGCTGGGACTTGGACGCCATCATTCCATTCGCTGCTATTCCAGAGAATGGTAATGGCTTGGACAACCTCGATTCGAGGTCCGAGCTCGCCCACAGAATTATGTTGACCAACTTGTTGCGGTTGTTGGGTGCAGTGAAGGCAAAGAAGACGACTGACACCAGACCCGCACAGGTTGTGTTGCCCCTCTCGCCAAACCACGGTACTTTCGGTTTCGACGGTTTGTACTCCGAGTCCAAGATCTCCTTGGAGACCTTGTTCAACAGATGGTACTCGGAGGACTGGGGAACCAAGTTGACAATCTGCGGAGCAATCATCGGTTGGACCAGAGGCACTGGATTGATGAGCGCAAACAACATCATCGCCGAGGGTATCGAGAAGGTTGGCGTCAGAACTTTTTCGCAAAAGGAGATGGCGTTCAACATCTTGGGTTTGTTGACCCCAGCCATTGTCAACTTGTGTCAGGAGGAGCCAGTGATGGCCGACTTGAACGGTGGCTTGCAGTTCATTGACAACTTGAAGGAGTTCACCACCAAGTTGAGAACTGAGTTGATTGAGAAGTCCGACATCAGACGTGCTGTGTCCATCGAATCCAGCATCGAGCAGAAGGTCGTTAACGGCGACGCCGTGGACTCGAACTACGCAAAGGCCAAGGTCCAGCCAAGATCCAACTTGACCTTCGACTTCCCACTGTTGAAGCCATACGAGGAAGTCAAGAAGGTGTCTCCAGATTTGGAGGGCATGTTGGACTTGAGCTCCGTCATTGTTGTTACCGGATTCGCTGAGGTCAGTCCATGGGGTAACTCCAGAACAAGATGGGAGATGGAAGCCTACGGCGAATTCTCTTTGGAAGGATGTATCGAGATGGCCTGGATCATGGGCTTGATCAAGTACTTCAACGGCAACATCAAGGGTAAGCCATACGTTGGATGGGTGGACGCCAAGACCAAGCAGCCAGTTGAAGACACAGAGATCAAGGCTAAGTACGAGGAAGAAATCTTGGAGCACTCTGGTATCCGTCTCATTGAGCCTGAATTGTTCAATGGCTACGACCCTAAGAAGAAGGAAATGATCCAGGAGGTTGTCATCCAGCACGACTTAGAGCCTTTCGAGGCATCAAAGGAGACCGCAGAGCAATACAAGCTTCAGCACGGCGACAAGGTGGAGATCTTCGAGATCGAGGAGTCCGGAGAGTACACCGTCAAAGTCTTGAAGGGCGCTACGTTGTTCATTCCTAAGGCTTTGAAGTTCAACAGATTGGTTGCTGGCCAGATTCCATCCGGCTGGGACGCAAGAACTTACGGTATCCTGGAGGATATCATCTCGCAAGTCGACCCAATAACCTTGTACGTGTTGGTGTCCACTGTTGAAGCTTTGTTGTCCGCCGGTGTCACGGACCCTTACGAGTTCTACAAGTATGTGCACGTTTCTGAGGTTGGAAACTGTTCGGGCTCTGGTATGGGTGGTGTGTCGGCCATGAGAGGCATGTTCAGGGACAGATACGCTGACAAGCCAGTGCAAAACGACATTTTGCAGGAGTCGTTTATCAACACTATGTCTGCCTGGGTGAACATGTTGTTGTTGTCTTCGTCGGGTCCTCTCAAGACCCCCGTCGCTGCCTGTGCCACCGCTGTCGAGTCTCTCGACACTGGTGTTGAGACCATCATCAGCAACAAAGCCAAGATCTGTATTGTTGGAGGTTACGACGATTTCCAAGAGGAGGGCTCGTACGAGTTTGCTAACATGAACGCCACCTCCAACGCCCTCGACGAGTTTGCCCATGGTAGAACTCCTTCGGAGATGTCGAGACCAACCACCACCACCAGAAACGGTTTCATGGAAGCTCAAGGTTCCGGTATTCAGGTCATTATGACTGCAGAGTTGGCGCTCAAGATGGGTGTGCCCATCTACGCCGTGTTGGCAATGACCGCTACCGCCAGTGACAAGATCGGAAGATCTGTTCCTGCTCCCGGAAAGGGTATTTTGACCACTGCTCGCGAGCACCACGGCGACTTGAAGTACCCTTCGGCCATGTTGAACATCAAGTACAGATCCAGACAGTTGAAGAAGAGATTGGAACAAATCGGAAGGTGGGAAGAGTCCGAGATCGAGTACTTGTGGGACGAGGCTGAACTCGCAAAGGAGGAGTACGGTGCCGAGTTCTCTATCCAAGAGTTCCTCCGCGAGAGAACCGAGGAGATTCACAGAGAGGCCAAGAGACAGTCGGCCGACGCCAAGAAGCAGTGGAGTACCGACTTCTACAAGACTGACCCAAGAATTGCGCCATTGAGAGGAGCCTTGGCCACCTATGGCTTGTCTATTGACGACTTGGGAGTTGCCTCTTTCCACGGTACCTCCACCAAGGCCAACGACAAGAACGAGTCTGCCACTATCAACGCCATGTTACAGCACTTGGGCAGATCTGAGGGTAACCCAGTGTTCGGTGTCTTCCAGAAGTACTTGACAGGCCATCCAAAGGGTGCTGCTGGTGCTTGGATGTTGAACGGAGCTATCCAGATCTTGAACAGTGGTATAGTGCCAGGCAACAGAAATGCCGACAACGTCGACAAGGTTTTGCAGCAATTCGAGCACGTGTTGTTCCCATCGAGATCCATCCAGACCGACGGCATCAAGGCTGTCTCGGTGACCTCGTTCGGTTTCGGCCAGAAGGGCGCCCAGGCTATTGTCGTGCACTCCGACTACTTGTACGCTTGCTTGGACAAGCAAACGTACGAGGACTATGTGTCTCGCGTCACCTCCAGAAACAAGAAGGCCTACAGATACATGCACAATGCCATCACGAGAAACTCGATGTTCGTTGCCAAGGACAAGCCTCCATACACGGAGGACTTGGAGCAGCCAGTGTACTTGGACCCATTGGTGCGCATCGAAACCGGCAAGACAGGGATGGTGTTCAGCAAGAAGGGCGTCCAGTCCGAGAAGAGCTACGTGTCAACCGTCGCCAAGTCCACGTCCGATGCGTTGTCGAGCTTGAACAACGGATCCAAGGGCGTTGGCGTGGACGTTGAGTTGATCTCCGCCTTGAACTTGGAGAACGAGACGTTTGTCGAGCGCAACTTCACCAAGGCCGAGATCGAGTACGCCTCCAAGTCCGCCTCGCCCCAAGCCTCGTTCACCGGAACTTGGTCGGCCAAGGAGGCTGTGTTCAAGGCATTGAACGTCAAGTCGCAAGGAGGCGGGGCAGCCTTGAAGGAGATCGAGATTGTGCACAACGCGAACGGTGCGCCTACCGTCCAGTTGAGCGGCGCAGCCAAGAAGGCCGCAGCCGACGCGGGCGTGAAGAAGGTGAACGTGTCGATCTCGCACGACGACTTCCAGGCCACCGCCGTCGCCTTGAGCGAGTTCTGAGCCCGTCCAGCACGTGTAACGTAATAGAATGTTTCCGAAACGGTTGTAGCGGCCCAATAACGGGGCGGTAGGCGTGCGCGTGATATCAGTCATGTGACACAACAGCGTGAGGATCTCGAAGAAAAACACCGTAGCCCCGAGACCTCACTGCCACGTAAAGTTCACACCAATCCAAGCCTATAGAGCTAGACCCTTTCATTGCACGTTGTGACAGCTGGAGATTGACAAGATTGACTATCCTAGCGAGTTTTACCTTGATATGAGTGCGCCGCACACTACGGAGCTTCCGACCCAATCGCAAGACGACGACGGACCGGACCGCAACGCCCTGAAACCGGAGCAGCGAACAGAGCCGGGCGCCGCAGACGACGCGGCTGATGGAGGCGACCCAGAAGCCGATGGCAGCGAAAAATTGCTGTCCCAGACACCCTTGGAATCGACCGAGGGCCCAGAGTCTGCCTCGACCAACGCCGTGGAGCCTGAACAGAGCCCGAGTGGCAACAATTCATCTGATCCGCAACCTACAGCCACCGAAGATGGCGATAAGAAGCCAGCAGAGCAACTGGAGCAACTGGATGAGCCCGTTACTGGCGATAACAGCGCGAAAGACGGAGTTTCCAAAGCGGTGGCAGAGAAACCCACACAAAATGGATCCAGTGACAATGCAGAGGCCGCAAAGGCCGAGGGCAGCACAATTGTGGAGGGAGAAGAGAAGTCTGATTCTACTGCTGTTGAGAACGGCGTCGAAAAGCTGAATGGCGGTGAAAGTGCGGGCGAGGCAAAAAGCAACGGCGCCAAGGAAAACGAAAATGGAAATGTTGCCGCTGGAGATGAGAAGCTGGCAGAAGCCCCACAGAGTCCGCAGGGCAAACTCGATGCCCCGGCCGAATCCACCCACAATGGCACAATCGAATCCGGTAAGGAACGTGACTCAAAGGGCGAACAAACACCAACGAACAAACTGTCTCGCTCCAACTCTGTACAAAGCGCGTCCGAGCCTGGATCCGAGACCGCCAGCAGCATCGGCCTCTCCATAAAGAAATCCCGGAGAGCCTCGGGCGTGGCGTCGCCGCGCAGACACGCGTCGGCCAAAGTGGACAACACAGCGATCTTCAAGAAGACGTTCGAGTCCATTTTGGGCAGCAAGGAGGCACAGAAAAACGCTGAGTTGAAGTCCGCCACTCAAAGGGCCATCGACTCGCTCGACAACCTGTCCTCACGAGACCCACACGTTCTCTTCGAGGCGTTGAAGTTGACCTGCGAGACCAACAGCAACACGCTCAAAAGCAAGGCCGTGGATCTCTTTGCCAAGTTGTTTGACTATGCGCTGTTTGAGGACGAGGGTGACCGCATGGCGCTCACCGACGCCTCTATCGACGTGATTTCATCGTGTTTTGAGGGCGAAGGAACAAACCCAGACCTCGAGTTGCAGGTGGTGCGTGCCCTCATTCACAGCATTATTCTTATGCCCACCCACGGAGCGTCATTGTTGAAGGCAGTTCGCCTGATATACAATGTCTTCATATTTTCGCTCACTCCTCGGAACCAGGCCGTCGCGCAGGGAACTCTAAATCAGGTCATTGGCACCATTTTCCAGAGAGTCGGTGAAGCCGCAGCACAGAGCAAGTCTAGAGCGTCCCGCTCGAGCTCGACTGTCAATTTGAAGGTCGACAAATCTTCCCAAGAGAAGCAGGAGCCGAATGGCAAGATGACTCTTGAAAAGTTGCAAAATATCTCTGGCGACTCTGCAGACTCTGCTCGTGTGAACGAAGCCAACCAAGCATCGGAGAAGGACGAAGACCTCGTCGTTAAGGACGCCTTCTTGGTTTTCAGAGCCATGTGCAAGCTTTCAGTGAAAGACTTGGAGACTGACAACATTGACATGAGATCTCATTCCGTGAGGTCGAAACTCCTCTCATTGCATGTCATTCACACTATCTTGAGAAACAACATCGATGTATTCTTGAGCAAGGACGTCGTCATTCTTTCATCGAACTCTGATGATCAAACAAGATTAATCGATGCTGTCAGAAGCTATTTGTGTCAATCTTTGATTAGAAACGCAGCCTCGCCCTTGGCTCCCGTGTTCGAGCTCACATTGGAGACCTTTTGGTTGTTGATCTCGAACTTGAGATCTGACTTTAAGTTGGAGATCCCTGTTTTGTGGGAACAAATATATTTCCCCGTTGCTGAGATGAAGACATCCACCCCTCACCAAAAGAGGTATTTGCTCTCGATAATTGAGCGTCTATGCAACGACTCGAGATGCATAATCGAATTTTACTTGAATTATGATTGTGACAGTTCCCAACCAAACATCTGTGAGTTCATCATAGACTACTTAACGAGACTATCGTTGGCTAGAGTTGAAACCACTTTAGCCCAAAAGTTGGCTTATCGGGAGAACAAAAAAACAGGGATATCCCTTTATGACACTGGTATGATTGACAACCTTACAACTGCCGTGATGTCCTCAAAACCACCAGAGCCCGATGTTTACAATAATTTCCCCCTCGAGTATGCGTTGCAGATCACCTCTTTGGATTGTTCCGTGGCATTCTTAAGATCTCTTTACTCATGGGCACAAAAGGGTCTTGTTTCCAATCAAAAATTGGCTACGGCTTTGGCAAAACCATCTGGCTCATATTCCCCTCATTCACCAGCCAGCTACTCGAGAAATGCCTCTTTTGTCGGTGCTCAGACCAGTGGAGCAGAGAATGAAGCCGACGATCCAGAGACTTTTGAAACTCAAAAGCAGAGAAAGCGTGCTCTTTTGGAAGGCACTAGACAGTTCAGTCAAAAGCCGAAGAAGGGAATTGCATACTTTTTGGAGCATGGATTCATAAAGGATGACTCTCCGGAAGAAATTGCTCTGTTTTTGCTAAAGACGGAGTCTTTGGACAAAGCTGCTCTAGGAGATTTCTTGGGTGAGGGTAACGAGAAGAATGTAGCTATCATGCATGCGTTTGTTGACCAAATGGATTTCAGAAACACCTCATTCGTGGAATCCCTTCGAACATTCTTGCAACTGTTCAGGTTACCTGGTGAAGGTCAGAAGATCGACCGTTTCATGTTGAAGTTTGCTGAGAGATACGTTCTTGGAAATCCGGGTGTGTTCTCCAATGCGGACACTGCTTACGTGTTGGCCTATTCTGTTGTTATGTTGAACACAGATCAGCATTCCAAACAAGTGAAGAATAGAATGGTGGTGGACAATTTCATTATGAACAACTCGGGAATTGACGACGGTAAAGACTTGCCTAGGGAATATTTGGAACAAGTGTTTTATGAGATCCAAAACAACGAGATCAAGCTTCAATCTGAACAGCACGCTGCCCTCTTATCGGGCGACCAACAAAGTGCCGGATCTGCACAAGTTGGATTCTTTGGAAGCAGAGATTGGAATAGAGAAGCTTACAATCATGCCTCAAAGGAGATGTCAACGAAGACCGAAAAGCTCGTCAAGGATCTCGGTAAGAAATTAAAGTCCGAGGACTCCTTAAATTTCATTTATTACGCCGCTTCTAATGTGCAACACGTTAGGTCAATCTTTGACACCGTGTGGATGTCCATCTTGGCTGGATTGACCGGCCCTTACAAAGAGTATGAGGAGTCTGATGTCATCAAAGTGTGCCTAGAGGGTATCAAGTTGTCAATCAAAATTTCTTGCATGTTCGAATTGCAGTATGCTAAGAAATCTTTCATTGGAGCTTTGGTTCAGTTCCAAAATTTGAACAATCTCGAAGAAATCAGAGCTAAAAGTGTTGATGCAATTTACATCATGCTTGACGTCGCAGTTTCGGAAGGAAATCACTTGCAAAAGTCATGGATTGATATTTTAACATCGATTTCGCAACTCGAGAGACTACAGTTGATCGCGAAAGGTATTGATCAGCACTCCATCCCGGATGTTACAACAGCTAAGCTTGTCAACAGAAACTCCTTGGACAGTGTGTTTTCTCAACCTTCCGGATTTTTCAGCCTGTTCTCTCGGGAAACCTCCGCTTCACAGTCAGCAGCTATGAAGTATCACAGCCAACAACTCTCTGCTGAGTCCGCACAATTATTGTCACGCACAGACCTCAGCGTGGCAATTGACAAAGTCTTCACTAATAGCTCGGAATTGTCAGGAGAGGGAATCAAGGATTTTGTTGAGGCTCTCAGCCAGGTTTCGTTGGAGGAAATTGAATCCTCTGGTCAATCCTCAAACCCTAGAATGTTCTCTTTGCAAAAAGTTGTTGATATCTGCTACTACAATATGGGAAGAATCCGTCTTGAGTGGTCGCAGTTGTGGGCAACATTGGGTGAAGTTTTCAACACAGTGGGGTGCAACCAAAACGTTGCTGTTTCTTTCTTCGCGTTGGATTCCTTGAGACAGCTTTCCATGCGTTTCATGGAAATCGAAGAATTGGCCCACTTCAAATTCCAAAAAGAGTTTTTGAACCCATTCCAGTATGTCATGACACACAACAGCTCGACAGAGGTCAAAGACATGGTCCTTGAGTGTATCAACAATATGGTCTTGGCAAAGGCAAGCTACATCAAATCAGGATGGAAAACAATTTTCGAAGTCTTGACTGCGGCCGCCAAGGAAAAGGAGGACAATTTAGTCACAAAAGCGTACAAATTGGCTTTCATCATCAACCGAGACTACATCGAAGAAGTTATCAAACAAGACTGCTTTGCCGATCTAGTCGCCTGCTTCACCGAATTTGCCAAGAATGAGCAGTTTCAAAAAGTTGGTCTTCTCTCGTTGGAGATCTTGTCTAAGATCATCGTGCGCTTGGCCAAGACTTCAATCGAGCTCAACAAGGACAGCACAATCTCTGCACAGAGTAATCAACCTGGCGTCAAGTATGACAGCTTGATGAAGCTTTGGTTTCCAGTTTTGTTTGGATTTTATGATATAATCATGAGAGGAGAGGAGCTTGAGGTTCGTTCTCGCACTTTGACCCATTTCTTCGACGTGTTGCTCAAGTACGGACATAACTTTGAGCCAGACTTTTGGGATGTTCTCTACCAGAAGCTTTTGGCGCCGATGTTTGGTGTTCTTTCGAGTCCATGGAATTTAAGGCATGATGACGAGTCTATGCTGTATAGTGGAGTGATGAGCGACAGTGACAAGTTGTCGTTTTGGGTGTCAACAACACTCATTCAAGCTCTCAACAGTCTGATCTCCCTTTTCACGTTTTACTTTGAGGCACTCACTCCACGTTTGGGCGACCTTTTCAATTTGTTGATGAACTGCATTTGTCAAGAGAATGATACCATTGCAAGAACTGGTAAGTCGTGCTTCGAGGATTTCTTGATCAAGAACTGTCAAAAGTTTGACGACAAGCATTGGACATTAGTTCTTGAGACATTCCGGGAGCTATTCCGTCTTACCACAGCACAGGAGCTCTTTGCATTGGACCCGTTGAAGGAGGAGGAGAACTCTGATGTGGAGTCGTTAGAAATAGGCGAGTCCAGCTTTGATGTTGGACAAAAGGGCAAGGACCATGGGCCTCTCCAGGATAAGTCAAGCATTGTGGTGAAGTGTGTGTTGCAGTTGTTGATGATCGAGACGATTATGGAGTTGACGGCCAAAGACGAGTTCTACGAGGCAATCCCAGTGCAGAAGCTCATTGAAATCACGGGGCTCCTTTACCAGAGCTACGATTTTGCGCGGAGGTTCAACGACGACTACGACTTGCGAGTGCGGTTGTGGAATGCTGGGGTGATTGAACGGTTCCCCAACTTGTTGAAGCAAGAAAGCAAGTCGGCAGCAGTGTTCTTGAACGTGCTCTTCAGACTATACTGCGACGACAGCAAGGAGTTGAGCACGGAGGAGAAGAACAGCATTGTTGACAAGGTTGTGCCTCTTTCCTACACGATCGTGGAGCGCTTCTGCGAGTTGGAGGAGGTGAACCAGCAGAAGAGCATTGTGACGTGGCGGCCAGTGATTACGGAGATCTACGGGGGATTTGTGGAGTTGGACGACGAAGACTTTGAGCGCCATTCGCCGCAGTTGTACAGGCTCACGCTCAAGTTGTTCGACCGGACGGTTGGTGGCGACTTGCGGCGGGCGCTCCAGTTGTTCATGGCCCGAGTCGGGGACGTGTTCGTGCACAGCGCGTGATCCCCATGTAATACTACGAACCAATAAAAGAATATGAGAAGGCAAAGACAAGGCAAAGCAGTGGAGCGATAGGAGCGTAGCGGACCATGTATTACGTAGCGCGCAGTAAACCGCGGCACCGGCGGTGGGTGCGGCAGCGAAGCAACAAGAGCGGGCCAGCCAAAAGTGGGCAAAACACCCGTGCACCTGTGGTTCCTGGCGAGTCAGTAAAACGAAAATTTTTTTGGACGAAGCTCTCTCTCACTAGAACTCCGAACTGTCAGACAAAATGTCTTTCGAGAACAAGGTATGTGGCCCAATTCGTCGAGTGTATTCCGTGGTGACGTCGGTTGGTGGCCCAAAGTAGACACCGTTGCCGGGGCTTTGCCTGGCTTTTCGTGCCAATTGCCCTTTGTTGCGGGGAACAGAAGGACCCCCAGAAAAGGTGCTCTTTGCCCCGAGAAACGGCCAAGGCGGGGCAGGCCCACCACGCACGAGGCAGCAGCAAAGCTGCGGTGCCGCCGGCACGGCGCCGATTCGATTGCGCCGCCGGCGTCGCCGTGGACCCTGATCGGACACAACTAACCCGCAGAACTTGTACGCATTGTTGGGAAACGACGTTGAGGACGAAGAGGCCGGCCCTGCGCCCTTGCCCCGCGAGATCGTCAAGAGCTCCACGTCGTCCAAGAAGGCCGACGTTCCCCCCGCCTCCGCAGACCCAGCCCGCGCCAAAAAGAACAAGAAGCAATTGACGGGCAACGAGGCTGCGTTGAAGAACAAGGCCGACAACAAGGCCACGCCCGCCCCCAGCGGCACCCCAGCCAAGCACGAGAAGAAGGCGTTCGACCGCCACTCGAGAAGCAACAAGACGGACTCCAAGAAGAAGGTCAAGCAAGGATGGGGCGACAACAGAAAGGAGTTGGACTACGAGACCCGCGCGGAGGCCGACGCCGCCGCCGAGCTTGCGGAGGAGGCCGAGCAGGCGCCCGCCGGGCCCGTGGGCAAGTCGTTGCAGGAGTACTTGGCTGAGTTGCAGAAGAACGGCGCCGTGTTGGGCGGCGCCAAGCCTGTGAGAAAGGCCAACGAGGGTGCCGAGACCAAGTGGGACGCCAGCGAGAAGATCGAGAAGCAGCAGCAGATCTTCGTGGAGGGCTCGTCGTCCAAGAAGATCAAGCAGAAGGCCGGCAAGGAGAAGAAGTACTTGGACTTCAGCGCCGTGTTCGCGGACGAGGTGCCTCGCACCAGCGAAAAGAAGGGCGCCTACAAGGGCAAGAAGCCCAGCTCGAAGGCCACTGTCAAGAAGGAGAAGAACTTTCCCTCGTTGTGAGGCGGCGCAGCCGAACGGAGTATAGTAACGAATACATCTCAACCGTAAAGCGGTCACGTGACCCTCGCTCAGCCGTGCGTGACGGCTGGTGTAGGCGGTCCCGGAGCGGGTGGCGGGCGCTGGCCTGCTGCCCTGCTGCCGGCGCTGCCCCAAACTTGCTAAGTCTGCCCGCCGGCGCAGCGCTGGCGCCCCGCGTGCCCCGCTTGCTGCTGTGGCTGGAGCGTGACTCAGAGCGCGAACCGCACTCGCACGAACCGCATGTCAGCCAGCGTCACGGCCGGGCCAGACCGCGGCCACGTAGCGCTACAGGCGAGCAAGCAAGCTCGGGCCAGGGGCTCGGGGCGGTGCCGGTGGTGGGCCGGCCCGCCCGCCTCTGCCCGGGCCCCAGCTGTGGCGCCCCGGCGCTTGCTCAGACACGCTCCGCGCTCCGCCTGTGCACAAGGAATTACTTGGCCCACGCTTCGCGCGTGAACAGAAAGTCAATTTGCACAAGGCATAACCCCAAAACACTACTTCCTTTTCCTCCGCAACACCCGTAAGCTCGCCAGCTTGCCCACAACCCCACCAGCACCCCGACCCGGCCCCGCGCACACAGCTCGCTACTCCCCGCCGTGCCGCCGGCCCCCAAGCCTCCCCCACTTTATCGGCGCCGTCTTATCTAGATAAAGCACAGTTTTCCAGGCACAAAGCTCCCACGCCAAACACGCCGCCGCCGCCCAGCACCGCCCAGCACCGCGTCCTGCCCGCCCACACGCCGCCCGCAGCACGCCCCCGCTCCGCAATGTCTCCGTTACCGACCGCGTCGTCGCTGCTGCCCTCCGCCCCGGAGTCGGCGGAACCCGGCGACAAGAAACACGTCACCAAGCTCTCCACGTCGTCGCCCGAGGCCATCCGCGTGGCGTCCGCCATCACGCCCAACCGCCTCGCCAACTTGTTGATCCGCAAGGGCCCGCTCGCCATCCGGCTCATCACCGCACAGCTCTCGGTGGAGGTGCCCGGGTTCGACCTCCTCTCGTTGTCCAAGCAGCGGCGCTTGATCATGGCCGCCATGGACCAGGGCGACCCCGAGAACAACGTGGTGTTCGAGAAGATCGGCTGGGGCCAGTGGGCCGTGCGCCACGTGGACTCCGACTTCATCGTCACCGAGCCCAACGGCTCGCACGACGCCGGCTCGCGCTTGAACATCCACGAGCTCCGCGAGAAGGCCAAGCTCGGCTGGCTGAAGAAGGCCGAGCCCGCCGCCGCCAAGCTGGCCGCGCGCCGCGACTCCATCTCCAACAACAAGCAGAACATGCACAACATCCGCGTGCCCGGTGAGAAGTTGGACAGCTCCGTCGCGACGTCGGACTCGGAGCAGGACTCCGACGACGACTCCGACGACAAGGACGACCTCGGCCGCGACGTGCGCAGCATCCGCATGTCGTTGGTGGCCGGCAACGGCACGGCCGAGCTCGACGACAACGCCATCGACGAGGACTCCGAGGACGACGCCATGGACGACGACGACGACGACGACGACGACGCGTTGTTCAACTTCGACGACGACGACGCGGGCGCCGCGTCCATCGCCAAGTTCAAGCGCTCGCCGCCGCTCAAGTTCGCCAACCGCGTGCCCACCAAGTTCAGCCCGCCGCCCGCGTTGGCCGGCAACCGCCGCAAGTCCTCGTCCACCGGCGCGTCCAGCGCCGTGGTCAAGAACACCAGCCACCACGGCTCCACGCGCCACCACATCTTCAACCGCAGCCGCTTGAACTCCATGGACAACCTCGACGACTACATCCTCTCGTCCGCGAGAAACTCGTCGCTCTCGGTGGCCTCGCCGCCGGCCCACGCCGCGTCCATGCCCTCCACCTCGCCGCTCGGCTCCTACAGCAACCACGGCGACTACCTCAACCAGAACGAGTTCACCCTCTCCTCCGACAACATCTCCGCCGCGCTCCTGAACGCGGGCAGGCGGAAGCTGTCGTTCAACGAGTCCAGCATCCGGTCCACGCTCTCGTCCTCGCTACCGCGCGGCCACGCCGCCGCCGCCAACAACGGGCACCCGGGCGCCGCCGCTGCACACGCACAGGCGGCCAACGGCGCCGCCAGGAAGCAGCCCACGCGGCCCGAGGTGGCCAGCGACACCGACGAGGAGGACTGGGCCACCATGGGCGCCGAGACGCTCCGCAAGCACTCGCTCGGCGGCCGGCCCGGCCAGGGCGCGCAGAGCGAGGAGCGCACCGCAGCGCGGGCGCTCGTGGATCTCATGACTACGTAGAGCCGTTCTACAGTGTATTGGTGTATAGGCTAATTGGACTGTCTTGCCAAGCCCGCCGCTCGGCGTCTCGCTCCTGGGCGGCCGCGCGCGCGTCCGCACCGTGTTTAATTTCGCCCAAATTGGAAAGGTGATTGAGCGCGCGCACCGCCCGAAGCCTTTTGCTACTCTTTTCTTTAGACCAACGCCCATCCCACCGCCATGTCAACCACCGTGGCGTTGCCCACCGTGCAGATCAACGTCAACTACAACGACATCAAGGCCCTGGTGCGGGACTTCTTCACCCACTTCAAGGCGTCCGATGCGGTGGACCCCGATGCCATGGACACCGACGGCACCACCGGCGTCAAGTACTTGGATCTCTTCCAGAAAATCGCCAACCGCGACATCACCACGCTCTACGTGGAGCTCGACGACCTCCAGCTGTACCAGGACAACCAGTTCTACGGCTCGCAGCCGCTGGCCCACAACTTGGTGGCCCAGGTGCAGAAGAACGCCTACCACTACTTGGAGTTGTTCAGCAGCATCGTCGACGAGTTGATGCCGGAGCCCACCAAGGAGGTCTCCTACAAGGACGACGTGCTCGACGTGATCTTGCACCAGCGGAAGTTGCGCAACTTGCGCGTGTCGCAGGAGAACGCCGAGCAGATGGACCAGTTGCGCACGGGCTTCGGCCAGAGCGGCGCGGCAGACGGCGAGGGCGTCTCGGGCGACTTCTTGGCGGACAACTTGTTCCCGGCCAAGTTGACGCGCCGCTACCACTTGTACTTCAAGCCGTTGTCCGGGCAGAAGAAGGCGTTCGCCGTGCGCCAGGTCAAGGGCTCGCACGTGGGCAAGTACATCACCGTGCGGGGCATTGTCACCAAGACCTCGGACGTGAAGCCGTCGGTGCTCGTGAACGCGTACACGTGCGACAAGTGCGGCTACGAGATCTTCCAGGAGATCAACTCCAAGGTGTTCCAGCCGCTCACCGAGTGCACGTCGTCGGTGTGCCGCACCGACAACCAGCGGGGCCAGCTTTTCATGTCGACGCGGGCGTCCAAGTTCCTGCTGTTCCAGGAGGTCAAGATCCAGGAGATGGCCAACCAGGTGCCCGTGGGCCACATCCCTCGCATGCTCACCATCCACGTGGAGGGCGACTTGGTGCGCTCCATGAACCCGGGCGACATCGTGGACGTGTCGGGCATCTTCTTGCCGTCGCCGTACACCGGCTACCGCGCGTTGCGGGCGGGCCTCTTGACCGAGACGTTCTTGGAGGCACAGTACGTGCGCCAGCACAAGAAGCAGTACGAGTCGCTAGAGCTCAGCGACGAGGCCCGCCAGCGCATCCTCGCCTTGCACAACGAGGGCGGTATCTATCACCGGCTCGCGCTGTCCATCGCGCCGGAGATTTTTGGCCACTTGGACGTGAAGAAGATCTTGCTCCTCCTCTTGTGCGGCGGCGTGACCAAGGAGATGGGCGACGGCATGCGCATCCGTGGCGACATCAACGTGTGCCTCATGGGCGACCCCGGTGTGGCCAAGTCGCAGTTGCTCAAGGCCGTCAACCGCATAGCGCCGCGCTCCGTCTACACCACGGGCCGGGGCTCGTCCGGCGTGGGCTTGACCGCGGCCGTGATGCGCGACCCGGTCACCGACGAGATGGTGCTCGAGGGCGGAGCGCTCGTGTTGGCCGACAACGGCATCTGCTGCATCGATGAGTTCGACAAGATGGAGGAGAGCGACCGCACGGCCATCCACGAGGTCATGGAGCAGCAGACCATCTCGATCTCCAAGGCCGGCATCAACACCACGTTGAACGCACGCACGTCCATCTTGGCCGCCGCCAACCCGTTGTACGGGCGCTACAACCCGCGGTTGTCCGCACACGAGAACATCAACTTGCCGGCCGCGCTCTTGTCGCGGTTCGACATCATGTTCTTGATGTTGGACCAGGCGTCGGAGGCCGGCGACGAGCAGTTGGCCCGCCACGTCACGTACGTGCACCAGCACAACCACCAGCCGGCCATGGACTTCCAGCCGCTCGACCTGCAGACCATCCGCCAGTACATCGCCATAGCACGTACGTTCCGCCCGGTGGTGCCCAAGGAGGTGGGCACGTACGTCACGCAGTCGTACATCAACATGAGAAAGGAGGCACAACGCAACGAGGGCTCGGTCAAGAAGTTTGCGCACATCACGCCGCGGACGCTCTTGGGCATCTTGCGTCTCTCGCAGGCGTTGGCGCGGATCCGGTTCTCCAACACCGTCAGCAAGGACGACGTGGAGGAGGCCTTGCGTCTTCTCCAGGTGTCGAAGCTGTCGATGGAGACGCGCGAGTACAGGGCGGACGACGTGTCGTCGCAGATCATGAGCCACATCCGCCGGATCGTGCGCGACGAGAACACCAACCAGATCAACATCCCCGAGTTGCAGGCCCGCATGAACGCCAAGGGCTACTCGGCGGAGCAGTTGCAGTCCGTGATTGACGAGTACTGCCAGCACAATGTGTTCCAGCTTGCAGACAACGGCAACGTGTTGTTGATTGTGGACCAGGACACCGGGGCCTTCTAAGGCTTGTAACATAGAACAGAATGAGATACAGAGGATACAGAATAAGGTACAGACCAAGATACAGAGTAGATACAGAGCAAGATACAGACAAGATACAGAGTAAGATACAGACAAGATAGAAAGAGGCCGACAGCGCAGTACAGAAACAGATGCAGGCAAGATCAGTACATAGATAGACGGTGTGGATCAACGGTGCGAACGCTCCACCTGCACCAAGTCCCTGCGTTGCTTCCCCAGCCGTTTCCGCCGTTCCACGCCGCTTCCGTTCCACTCCACGCAACGAAAGTGATTCGATGCCCGCCGTGCAGCTCCCCGTGTTCCCGCAAAACGGGCGCATGCGCCGCAACCAGCGCGTGCGGTCCGCCCAGCTCGAGCGCGAGAGCGCCTCCCTCTACAGCGAACCCGAGGAGCAGGTCTCTCCCGGCGCCCGGGTCATGGAGTTCGTGCACAACCACACGCTTATCCTCGACAACAAGGGCCTGGTGGCCCGCGACAACTTGGCCAACGAGCGCACGTTCTTGGCGTGGGCCCGCACGTCCATGGTGATGATGACCATGGGCATAGCGTTCTTGCAATTGTACTCGCTCCAGCGGCGCGCAAAGGCCGCGGTGTACGAGGAGCACAAGTACAAGCTCGCGTTCAAGAGCCTGCACCCGTTGAGCCACTTGGGCAAGCCGTTTGGCATCTTGGTGGGCGCGTTTGCGCTCGCGATGCTCTGCGTGGGCTACTACCGCTACATGACGGTGCAGGCGCGGCTACGGGAGGACGAGTTCCCGGCGACGCGGGTACTCGCGCTCTTTGTGTGGTTGATGTGCTTTGTGCTGATGTTGTTGATCTTGGTGATGGGCATCAAGACGCTCTGACGCCACAGCGCAGAGACCGCCGGCCAGACCCGCCGCTCTAGCCCGGCCCGTCCCAATTCCGGAGCTCGTCCCAATTCGGAGCCCGTCCCAATTCCGGAGCCAGCCCCAATTCCAGCGCCGGTCTGCCCCTGACCTGCTGCCCGGGCCCGGTCCACCACACTGGCCCGGCTGGAATTGCGCCTGCACACAGCGGGCTCGAGCCGACGTCAACGCGACGCCCAAGCAACGGCTCCGCCCAAAGCAACCCCGCCGAAAATGTCTCTGTACGCGTCGTTGACCGTTGCCCAATTGAAAGAGGCCCTCAAGCTGAAGGGCTTGCCGGTGGACGGCAAGAAAGCCGACTTGGTTGCGCGCTTGACCGAGGCCGAGGCCGCGGGCGGAGAGCTCGACGACGAGCCCGCCGCGGACGAGCCCAGCGAGCCCCAGCCCGAGGAGAAGCCGGCCGCCGAGCCCGCAGCGCCGGAGCCGGCGGCAGCGGAGCCCGAGAAGCCCAGCGCGGAGGAGCCCAAGAAGCCCGAGAAGAAGACGTTGACGCCCGAGGAGCGCAAGCAGCTCGCCGTGGACTTGTTGACCAAGAAGCTCAAGCGCGCGGAGAAGTTCGGCGACGAGGCGCTGGCCACGGCCGCCAAGAAGGACTTGGCGCGGGTGGAGAAGTTCGGCGTGGACCCCAGCACGGCGTTGGCCAAGGAGATCGGCGCGTTGAACCGCACAGTCAACAGCGAGTTGTCGGCGAAGAAGTTCCCCAAGAAGGGCAAGAAGGCGAACGGGAAGAAGGTCCAGAAGTAGGGCCGTAATCAAGACAGTGGCCGCCTGGCGCCAGCTAGTAGCACAAAAACCAATAAACGAGACGAATTCTAGTCTGTCTGGACATACAGTAGATGCGGCTGTGGCCTGCGGCCAGCTCTACGGTCTGGCGCTCGTGCCGAAGATGCATTCTCCATTTTCAGCACTCTGGCAACACGCTGCCGATTGTGCAATTGTGCCTGTCTGGTGTGTGCTCGCGCAGAAAGCACGAACGTCCACAGTAGCGCAATCGTACTGATAACGGACTGATTTCGGCAGGCCCCCGTAGACGCCGAACGACGCTCCGCCACAAGCCGGAAACACCCTGTTTTGCGCATTTTCGCCCGCCGTTGCGCTGTTCCGCCCACCGTGCCTCTCGCCTCTCGGAGAAACTCCGGTTTTTCGTGTCGCACCGCTCTCACCACAGTTCGCCATACTACGCAACAACACCAGCCATGAGCCGTGACTCCAGACCGTACTACGAGGCGTTGCCCTCGCACTTGAAGCCCGTGCACTACGACTTGTCCGTCTTCAACATCTCCGACACGGCGTACGACGGCGCGGTCCGCATTGACTTCACCGTGGCCCAGCCCACCGACACAGTCCACTTGCATTTCCGTGACTTGACCATCGGCAGCGTGTCCGCGGCCGTGGGCGAGGCCGGCGAGCCGCTTGCGGCGGCCGTCGTGGAGCGCAACCACGAGAAGGAGTACTTCGTGGTGAAGTTCGGCGCCCGCCTCGACGCGGTGGGCAGCCGAGTGGCGTTGCACATCGACTTCTCGGGCAGAATCCAGACCAACATGGCCGGCTTCTACCGCTCGTCCTACGAGGAGAACGGCGCCCAGAAGCACATGCTCTCCACGCAGTTCGAGGCCACCGACGCCCGCAGAACGTTCCCCTGTCTCGACGAGCCTGCGCTCAAGGCGACGTTCTCCGTGCACATCACCACAGACGCCCACTTGACGGTCTTGGGCAACACGCCCGTGGCCAGCGAGCAGACGGCCGCGCACGGCACCAAAACCACCACGTTCGAGAAAACGCCCGTGATGTCCACGTACCTCTTGGCGTGGGCCGTGGGCGAGTTCGAGTACATCGAGGCCTTCACCGAGGACTTGTACGTGGGCAACAAGCCGTTGCCGGTGCGCATCTACACCACCAAGGGCTACTCCGGCGACGCGGCGCTCGCCTTGGAGTTGGCGCCCAAGATCGTGGACCTCTTCAGCAAGGTGTTCAAGATCAAGTACCCGTTGCCCAAGTTGGACCTCATCGCCGTGCACGCGTTCTCGCACAACGCCATGGAGAACTGGGGCCTCATCACCTACCGGTCCACCGCGCTCTTGTTCTCCAACGAGACCTCCGACTTGAGCTACAAGCAGAAGGTCGCCTACGTCATCGCCCACGAGATCGCCCACCAGTGGTTCGGCAACTTGGTCACCATGCAGTGGTGGGACGAGCTCTGGCTCAACGAGGGCTTTGCCACCTGGGTGGGCTACTACGCCGTGGACCACTTGTTCCCGGAGTGGAACGTCTTCGCCATGTTCACCTCCGACTCCTTGCAGGACGCGCTCAAGCTTGACGGCTTGCGGAACTCCCACCCCATCAAGGTGGACGTGGTGGACGCGTTGGACATCGACCAGCTCTTCGACGCCATCTCCTACTTGAAGGGCGCCTCCACCATCCTCATGCTCTCCACATACTTGACGCCCGAGGTGTTCCTCGACGGCGTGGCCAAGTACTTGGACGCGAACAAGTACGGCAACGCGACGTCCGAGGACCTCTGGAAGGCCGTGTCCGCCGCGTCCAACCGCGACGTGTCGAAGATGATGCATTCTTGGATCCTGAAGATCGGCTTCCCCATCGTGAGCGTGTCCACCGCAGGCAACTCGCTCACCTTAAAGCAGTCCAGGTTCCTCAACGGCGGGGACGTGAAACCAAGCGAGGACCAGACATCCTGGTGGATACCTTTGGACACCGCCGCGTCAGTCAAGCCGTTGGCCGTGGACAGCTTCAGTGATAAGTCTGTTGTCCTCGACTACCCCGTGGCAGGTGCCTTCAAGTTGAACAAGAACACCAGCGGGCCCTTTCGCGTCAACTACGAGCCAAAGTTGTTCCAGGAACATGTGCTCCCATACTTTGCGGACTTTTCCGTCAAAGACCAGGTCGGGATCATCGCGGATGTCGCCTCCATAGCCATTGCCGGTATCGGATACACGTCCACGACCACCTTTTTGAACTTGGTGGAGCACGTCGCTATCGACCGTGACCTCTTGCATGGCAACTACACCGTGTGGCACGAGTTGAGCAACAGACTCACGACTTTGGTGCGCTTGTTCAGCGGTGTCAACGACCACTTATCGAAACAGATCCACAGTTTCTGCAAGAAACTCTACTCGAAGTACGCACCCGCTTTCGTCCACGAAAACGTGAACAAAAACGACTTCTCGCGGGTGAAGTTGAAGGCGCTTCTTTTGAACAGTGCTGCGCCGTACGGAATCCCCGAGTTGCAGACCTATGCACGCGAGCTTTTCGCTCAATGGAAGCGTGGCGAGACCATCGACCCTTCGCTTCGGAGCTTCGTCTTGAGTTCTGTTGTCATATCTCCGGACGTTTCTGCAAGCGATGTTTCGTTCATTACGGACCTTGTCACCAATCCAACTTCGCTAGATTCGAGAGAGATTGCTTTGGAAGCACTAGGCAAAATTTCTGACACAGAGCTCGCCAAACAGTTGATTCCTCTTTTGATCGACAGCTCCAAAATCCCCACCATGGATGCCCATTTCTTCGCCACGTCTTTGTCGACGAATGCGGTGGCCAGGGATTTGTACTGGAGGTTTTTCAAGGAGAACTACGAGAAGTTCTACGCCCTCATGTCCACGAACATGGTGGTGTTGGAGCGGCTCATACGCACAACGCTCTGCAATTACCTGTCTGTCGGCATGGAGGAAGATGTCCGGAAGTTCTTTGCAGACAAAGATGTGCACGGCTTCGAACGGGCTTTGAACCAGGTGTTAGACCAGATTCAGATCAATGCGTCGTGGGTCGGAAGAGACCAGAAGCAAGTGACGGAATGGCTTGACGAGCACCACTTTTGATCGGTGCGTGCAATTTTCAGGCTATATTGACCAAAGTATCTATCTATAAGAATGGATGCGAAGCACTATTAACTATACATGTATGCGATTCGGAATCCGGAAGTCGCCGGCGATCAGTTGTCTACCTTGTGCTCGTGGGTGGTAGCGTATCTGCCCGAGGGGTCGGCGTGGCATCCCCACTCAGCCTTTGGAATCCACCTCATAACGGTCGAGGCGGCGGCCTTGGAGTTGTTGAACATGTCGTCGAACTTGCACCTGTACCAGTAGGCCTCCTTGGTGGTTGGGATGTCGTCGCCCCACTCAGGCTTGGGGTTGGCGAAGTCCTCGTCGGAGACGGCGCTCTCGGCAGCGTCCTTCAAGCCGTCGATCCACGAGTAGCCCACGCCGTCGGAGAACTGCTCCTTCTGTCTCCACAAGATCTCCTCCGGCAAGTATGGCTTGACGTCGGGCTCGTCGGTGGTGTCGAAGGCCTTTCTCAAGATGTACTTCTCGATCCTGCCCTCCTTGGGCTTGATGAGTTTGTCCTCGGGGTTGATGTTCATGCACACCTCCAAGAAGCTCTTGTCCAAGAATGGCACACGGGCCTCCAAGCCCCAGGCCATGGTGGACTTGTTTGCTCTCAAGCAGTCGGCGTAGTGCAAATTCTTGACTCTCTTGACACACTCCTCATGGAACTCTGCGGCGGAGGGGGCGTTGGCGAAGTACAAGTAGCCTCCAAACACCTCGTCGGAGCCTTCTCCGGAGAGCACCATCTTGACGCCCTGGGCCTTGATCTTTCTGGACAACAAGTACATTGGCGTGGATGCACGGATGGTGGTGACGTCGTAGGTCTCCAAGTGGTAGATGACGTCGTTCAAGGCGTCCAAGCCCTCCTCCAAGGTGAAGGTGTGCGAGTGGTGGACGGTGCCGATGAAGTGGGCCACCTTCTCGGCCGCAATCAAGTCCGGAGCGTTGGGCAAGCCGATGGCAAACGAGTGCAAACGGGCGAAACTGGACGTGTGCAAGGCGCCGGATGCGTCCACACCGGACAACTCCTTGTTGGCGTCGATCCCGGCGTCGGAGGTCTCGCTGGTGGCCTTCTGGGTCTCTCTGGCGGCGATGGACGCAATCAACGAGGAGTCCAAGCCTCCGGACAACAACACACCGTAGGGCACCTCGGCCATCAATCTCTTTCTCACGGCCAACTCCAACGAGTGTCTGACCTGCTTGTAGTCCACGTGCTTCTCGGGGACCTTGGAGGCGTCCCACCACGAAGGCGTGAAGTACCTCGTGATCTCGTCGGTGTTGGAGTCGTAGACGTGGCCGGGAGGGAAGGCGAAGATCTCGTCACACTCGTCGATGAGACACTTCAACTCGGAGGAAAAGTACCTGGTCTTGGGCGCCTTGGACGACTTGCCCATGTACAAGGTGACAATGCCGATGGGGTCCCTGGCGGCGATGATGCGGTCGGTCTTCTTGTCGTAGAACACGAACGCGAACATGCCGTCCAAGTGCTTTGGGGCGTCGATGTCGTACTTCTCGATCAACGGGATGATGGGCTCGCAGTCCGACAACGACTTGTACTTGTAGCTGTCCAACTCCGAGCGCAACTGGATGTGGTTGTAGATCTCACCGTTGACGGCCAACGAGTACCTCTCGTCGGGCGACACGATGGGCTGGGCACCGGAGTCCAAGCCCACGATGGCCAACCTCTCGTGGCACAAGATAGTGCTGTTCACGACGACGTTACCGGACCAGTCGGGGCCTCTGTGCCTGATTTTCTTGGAGTTCTGGAGAGCTTTGTCCTTGAACAGCTCCACATCTTGTTGGCGGAAGGCAGCGTAAATCCCACACATGGCTAGGACGGGGACTGGGGGGCAGGGTTTGGGAGAAAAAGAGTGTTTGGCGATAACGAGGATTTTTTTCTTTTTATCAAGAGGCCGGTTTTTTTCACCCCCGGAACTCGCGCCCGCTGCACTCACTTTAGCTACTGCGGTGCGGCGAGAGCACCACCCTCGGATCTCCGTCGCTGCGCTCGCTATGACTCAGCTGTGAGTCAGCACCCGGAATGCCCGGCCACGCTGCTGTGATAAGCTGCCAGACGCGATAAAGGTGACTGATCTGAGACATGACACCGGTTCGCTTTCCTGTTAAGTTGTTCCGGGTTGGACGCCGTAGCCTGCGCCCTGCCGGACCGCTGCCGGAGCGCAGCTAAAGCGCAATCGGAGCGCAACGGCCATGACCGTTTTTGAAACCACACAGTGGGAGAGCCAAAGAGAGATGAGTGCCGTATCGACGGCCCAGCACTAGGCTCCGCTCCTCTCCGGCGGTCGTAGGGCCGGACGGGTGGTATTCGCCCGCGCACGACCATCGCCACATAACAGCTCAGTGAAGTCGCCCCGCAGCACCACAACCAACAATGGCGCTTCCCAAACTCGCCGAGGAGCTCTACGGCCTCTTTGACGGCAGGAAGTACGAGAAGTGCTTGCTGTTGCTCACACCTATCCGCATCGAGTTGATCAAGCACAACTTGCTCGTGCCGTTGCCGAGCAACACCCGCACCGAGGACCAGGTGAACGACTTGAAGATCGCCGAGCGGATCTTGGAGATCGGCGCGTTGTCGCTGCTCTTGACGTCGGAGTACCCCGGGTTCGAGAACTACTTCGCGTCGTTGCGGCAATTCTACGCGTCGCCCAAGTTGCATGCGCCGGGCGAGGCCAACACAGACTCCACCAAGATCGTGTCGTTGTACTTGATCTACTTGCTCTCGCAGGGCCAGATCAGCCAGTACCACGTGGAGCTAGAGGCCATCTATTCGTCGCCGTTCCTCGACCCCGAGCACGACAAGTACTTGCGGTACCCGATAGACTTGGAGCGCAACTTGATGGAGGGCAACTACATCAAGATCTGGAAGTCGTTGCAGAAGGACTCGTCGTTGCCGTGCGAGGAGTACCGCCACTTCAGCGAGACGTTGTTGAACACGTTGCGCCAGGAGATTGCCCACTCGCTCGAGCGCACCAACGACTCCATCCCCATCTCGAACTGCAAGACGCTATTGTACTTCCCGCAGGAGCAGTCCGACGTGGCGTTCGAGAAGGAGTTGGTGCTGCAGCTCGACGTGCCAGACTGGGTGTTCCGCGACGGCACGGTGTACTTTGGCGGCCGCAAGGAGAGCGACTCTGTGTCCGACAACAGTGCGGTGATCCGCAACGTGTTGAGCTACGCGGAGCAGATCGAGTCGATTGTGTAGAGAGGCGAATATAGGCGAATATATTAATACAGAGCACGAGGCAGCACGGCGCACGTCAGAGCGACTCGAAGAACCCGTTGTACGCCTCCTCCACGTCCTCGAGGAACCGGTCGCTGTCCGCCTGCGAGAGCGCCTCGGAGTCCGAGAGCTGGTTGAGCTTGATGAGCCAGCCCACCAACTTGGGCTTGGCCGCCAAGTTGAGCGGCCGCGAGATGTCCCGGCCCCCGGACACCTCGTTGATCGTGAGCACCACCTCCGAGAGGAGCGGGTGGAGCTGCGCCTTTGTGTTGTAGTTCAACTTGATGGCGTCCATGAGCGTGATGAAGTTGCCGGTGGCCTGCGCCACCAACCGGGCGCCGCTGGCGCTGGCGGCCGCGTCCGCGGGCCGGGGCGCCGCCGCACCCAAGTCGCTGTCGGTCGGCTCGGGGGCCTGAGCCTCGTCGCCGCCGGCCGACGCCTTGGTGAGCTTCTCGGTGGCCACAGGCGCGCGCAAGTGGAACTTGGCCGCTAGCACCTGGGGCAAGTTCGCGTGGTCCTCCAGCACGTCAGGGAGGAGGGCCCTGAGGATGTCGGAGTGGGCGTCGGTGCTGCACAAGCTCCTCAAGAGCACGCGGTACTGCGTGACCATGCGTGCCACGATGGAGGTGTACAACTGCTTGTCGAGGAGGTAGTCCTTGAGGTAGGCGTTCTCGATCATCTCGAGCACGGTGATGATGGTGTAGATCTCGCAGAGCGAGTCGTAGACGGCCTTGTGGTCGCTGGTGGGCACGAGCGACGCTCGCGTGACCTCCTGGTGGAACTCTGTGCCCGAGCCGCCGCTGGCGGGCGTGTACGACGAGGTTGTGGTGGGGGCGTATGCCGGAGGGCCGGAGTACGGCGTTGCGTACGGCGGGAGGTTGTAGCCGGGGGAGCCCCGGTGCGGCGAGTCGGCCATTGGGTCTGGCTGGTGCTGGTGTTGGCCTGGTGGTGTTTGCCCGGTGGCTTGCCTGGTGTAGCAGTACCTGGGGTAGATGCGCGCAGGTGCGGCGCACATCGATCTTACAACGAGCGGTGGGCCGCCGGCTCCACTTTCCTGAACCTGTATTCCTTCCCAATTCTCTAATCGATGATTCTAACTAGCTGCTTCTCCAGCCGCGACTTGCCAAACGCCTCCGGGATGTAGCCCAAGCGCGTCCAGTTGGTGACGTTGTATGGGTACAAGATGGGCGGCGCACAGAAGCGGCGGGTGAGCCGGTAGACGTCGTCGAACCGCGGGCACACCGCGAGCTCGGCCACCAAGTCCTTGCCGAAGACGTCGCGCGCGAGCTTGCACTCGCTCATGATCCACTGCAACAAGTACGAGCTGCTGTCGCGGTTGAACGGCGACACCGTAATCGGCACCACGCACTCCAAGTCCTTGCCGTGCGCGATCTTGACCTTGACGGAGACCTCGTAGCGCAACGAGAAGAGGTGGCCGTGGGTGGTAAAGCCCTGCACGTGCGTCAACGGCACGCCGTCCGCCAACTTGGCGTGGTTCTTGTTCCGGTTGAACACCGCGGTGTCGTGGTGCACCTGCTCCGCCAGGCAGTCGTGCACGTTGGCGAGCGAGAAGAGCTCCAACATGTCGTTCTCGTAGGGGAGGCCGAACGCAAACACGTTGTCCACGCCCTGCGTGGTGAGCAGCTGCTCGTACGTGCGCGTCTCGGCGAAGAGCTTGGCCTCCTTCTTCGGCGGCAACCCGCCGTCGTAGCCCTCCATGATCTCGCGGAACTGCACCGCCACCAGCCGCAACTGGAGGTTCTTCTTCTTCTTGCTGCTCATGTGGTTTGCAGCCACGCCGGCCCGCACCTCGATGCGGTCCTGCGGCCCCACCGCCGACACCGGGAGCGCCACGTTCAACACCACCTTGTCATCGGACGACACCACCGTCTGGTGCACGGGCTCGTTGAACTGCCGGTACAACGGGAGCGTGTCGTACATCTTGATGGGCACGGCAAACTCCTGCGCGAAGACGGCCTCGTTGGCCGCCAGCGTGCCCACGCACACGCTCACCGAGAGCACGTGCACGGTGGTGGCGCCCCAGGCGTCGAAGTAGCCGCTGGCCATGGTCTTGCGCTCGAGCGGGATCAACACGGGCACGTCGAGCGCCATCACCTCCTGCGAGAAGCGGCCCACCGGCGGCGCGTACACCAGCGGGTCGTGGAACACGCGCCTCAGCTTGACGGTCTCGCTGGAGCTGAGCGCGGACTGCGTGGCCACCTTCTGCACGGCGAGGAGCTCCACGGCGACCGACCGGCAGCTGAATGTGTAGCCCTTGGCGGGGCGGACCCTGATCATTGTCTGGATGCGGGGCTGAGTGTTAGCACGGGGCAGCGATTGGCTATTCTTTTGTACATACGAGTGAGCTCGGGACGCCCGGGCTGCCGCGGACCATGGTGCGGCCGTCGTGGCTGAGGCCAATGTGCACCGGGCACTCGAGCTTGGGCGGCATTGTGGTGGCCAAGCGAGCCCGACTAAAAGACGCAGTAGTATCGCCGTCCTGCACCGCCGCCTACCACCGGGCGCGGCCACCTCAGAACAACCCGGGCACCAACGCGTAGCGCACGGTGTAGTCGTCAAACTTGGCCACGTAGAACTGGCGGCACTGCGCTGCGCTGACCGCGAGGTTGGTGGCCGCAAACACCCACGCACACACGAAGGCCCAGTCCTCGGCGGTGGCGGCACCGCCTCCTGCAGAAAGCGCGAGCACCCACACCACGAGGTAGAGGGCGATCTCGTCCAAGTAGTGGGCGCACGCCACCCACGCGAAGAGCCGGAAGCTCGGCGCCGAGTACTTGACCAAGCCGGCCAAGTGCACGTGGTTCTGGTACTGGTCCACGGAGAACGCCGCAAACACGGCCGAGAGAAAGAACACCCATACCGCCTGGGACCCGGCAATGGGCGCCGCTCCAGTGCGTTCGGCCTTGCAGAGCCCGCCGTAGGACGCCGCGGCCACGCCCGCGTAGAACGCGAGCCCCACGAAGTAGTGGCTCACGTGCATGGCGGACTTGGGGCTCCACTTGGTCACGGTGAAGCTCTCCACGAGCCGGCGCGTCGCTTGCGCGGTGAGGAGCGCCCACAACACCGAGTACTTGGAGCCGGCGAGCACGGCCGCGGGCCTGGCGGCGAGCTGCGCCCACATGAGCACCAGGAAGAGCACGTAGTAGTGGAGAAACCACGACTTGGGCACCGTCAAGCGTGCGATGGCCGCCACCACCGGCAGCGGGGCGCCCTGCCGGGCCTGCGCTACCTTGCCGTGGCTGAGCAACGGCGCGAGGTGGCTGGACACGGTGGTGACGACGACGCACGCACTCATGCCCAAGAATAGGGCGGAGGCCGCCAAGGAGTACTCCATTGCAGCGTGTGGAGATGGCACAGACAGTGATGCGAGAGGCAGAGGTGCGCGGCCCAGTACCAAGGCGGCGCTACAAGGACGACTCTCTATGTAGTGTATTCATTATTTATTACGGAAACCTAGCGGCCCACGTACTTCTTCTCGAAGTACCTCACGGCATTGAAGCCGATGAACGAGAAGGCACCGGCCAACTCAAAACCAATCTCACCTCCGAATTCGCCGATCTTGCGTCCAATCACACCCTGGTACCAGACCTGGTTCATGCCAACCACCACACCGGCACAGCCACAGCAGAAGCCGAAGGTACCGGCCAAGCCAATAGGGTAGGACTTCCTGTCCTGGAAGTTGACGTAGTCGTAGGCGGACCAGCGGCCGCCGTTCCAGATGAAGTGCTCGGACAAGCACATGCACTCGTAGATGGCCAAGTAGTAGCCAATCAAGTTCATGAAGTTCTCCATGACGTCCTCGAAGTTGTAGTAGGCGGGGATACAGATGGCCAACGTGATGAAGTTGGCGGCCAACGTCCACACGATTCTGGGCACCTTTCTCAAGGGCGACCACGCGGACTGCGCGGACAAGGCCACGGAGTACATGTTGGGGATGTTGTTGGAGACGGTGGAGAGCGCGAGGAGCACACACAAGAACTGGCCGAAGCCGTGCAACGAGTCCTCCACGAGAATGGCGTACACCAAGCCGCCCACGGAGTCGTTCTCGTAGTAGGTCTCCCACTTCTTGTTGGTGAGCGTGCCGGTGGCACAGGCGGCGCCCAACAACATGGTGAACACCAAGGGGAAGAGCAAGCCGAGCAACACACCGAAGAAGATGCGGAACGAGTTGGCGTTACGGGGCTGGTACACGGTGTAGTCGGACGCGTAGGTGGTCCAGCCGGTGGCGAAACCGTAAATGGTGCCGCCGAACGAGAGCACGTTACCGGCGGTGGTCTCGCCGCCCACGGTGGTGCCCCAGGTGAAGGTCTTGGACATGGCCATGCGCGCGATGATGGCGACGAAGCACACGGCGTTGGGGATCCACGACCACTTCTCGTAGGCGTGGATGACGTTGTAGCCGAAGAAGGTCACGATGATGGTGCACACCACCAAGATCAAGCAGCCGGCCCAGGGGGGGCAGGCGCCGTTGTTGACGATGTGCAACAACTGCGCGGAGGCCATGATGTTGACGGCGCCCCAGCCCACACAGGCCACCATGTTGATGACGGCGAAGATGCGCTGGGCAAAGTCGCCCACGAGGAACTTGGAGAGGACCATCTGGCGGAGGCCGAGCTTGACGCCGAAGAGCGAGAAGAATGCCACGGGCAACGCGCCCAAGAGGTTGAAGAAGATGATGCACATGATGCACTGGAAGAACGACAAGCCGAACACGGTGACACCGAGCGCACCAAGACTGAAGGTGGCGATGACCATGTTGGCGGACCACCACATGCTGGCGGCGTTGATGATGGAGTCGTCGTGCTTCTCCTCGTCGGTGACGAGCTCAATACCCTTGGTCTCGGCGTTCAACTTGGCGGCCATGCGGTTGAAGAAGCCCAAGCCGATGACGGAGGTCTGAGCCTCGCCGGAGTCCAGGAGCGACTTCTCGTAGCCGTCCAACGACGACGCATCCTTGAGCGGCACGTTCTTTTCCAAGGCGATGCCCTTTTCCTGGTCGGACATGACAAAACAACTAACGGACTAGGACCCGGAGCGAAGAGGAACCAGAGTCTGCTAAAAAACCGGGGTATGCGGCACGACGGTTGCGGGTTGCAAACGAATATATATCGCTGGGCCTCATCGGAGCCTTGCAAAATTTCAGAGATAAAGCCCGGGCGTGCACGGCGGGCGGCGCCTGCACCCAGCGCGTTGCATCGCACCCACGCCCGCGCTCATTGGCCCGCGCACCCAACGATCTGCTGACGGCCGCGAGGCGTTGGTCTGGTCGGTGCCGCAGAGATAACGGACCTGCGCATTGGCAGAATGAATCTTAGGGATCAGGGCCCGCTGCGGGGAGCCCAATCCGGGCGGGGCTTGCACGGATGCGTTGTGCGCTTTTTTGTAGCAAGCCGTCTCCCACCTCTTGCCGCTGGGTTTCCCAGGCTCCTGGCGCAGCGCTGGCGGGGCCGGCGGTGTGCGGGCGGCGGTGTGGGTGGGCGGCGGCCGCCAGTTTTTCCGGCGTGCGGCTCTGCGCCAGCGAGCGGCCGCCTCTGTGTTATCTCGCCTGCCCCCCGTTTCTTTTTTTGCCTAATTCTTATCGCAAGCGGTGTTCGCCGGCGCGTGCAGACCTTCGGTACAGCCGTCGATCCCGCGGCTTATAAGCCTACTCACCGCAACGGCGGGCTGGCGCTGCCGTCGCCTCGCCCGTCTCGTTGCGCTACGCTGCCTGGTAGCGCTGGCACACGCCCGCTGTATTGCTCGTACATTGCTCGATTAGTTCTGCAGCGCCCGTCTCCTCTGGGCTCTCATTAGCTCGCCTCTCTAAGTGCGCCACGGGCCTACTTGGTGCCGAAGTATATACCCAAGATGAGCGCAAGGATGACGATGATGAGCACGATGATGAAGAAGCACCACAACTTCTTCTTGCGCGCCTTCTTGGCCAGCACCACCGCCTTGTTGGTGTGGCCCACGCCCTGCTCGATGTCGTGCTGCGCGGTGTTGACCTGCTCCTCGATCTGCTGGATGGGCTGGTCCTGCTCCACCACCAACTCCTCCATGTCGTGGAACAACTGCGTCAACTCGGCCATGGTCTTCTCCAACTTCAACAACTCGCGGTGGCGCACTTGCACCTCGTTCAACACCGTGCGGGCCTCGCCGCGGCGGTTCGACTGCATCAACGCCTGCTGGAAGATCTGCTGGTTGCCGCTGCCGTCCTCCACCACCGCGCGGATCTCGTCCGGCGTGGCGTCCGGCTTGACGATGCGGTACTGCCGCTCGGCCTGGAGCCGGGTCTGCTCGCGGTTGTTGCTCTCCGTCAACCGGTACTTCTGGATGAGCGTCAAGAACTTGTTGCGGGTGGCCTCGGCCTGGTCGATCTTCTGCGGGTTTCTCAGCTGCGCCGCCTGCGTCTGGACGTTTTTGATTCTGCTCTTCAACTCGTTCTGCAAGCTGGACGCCTCCAAAACAAGCAGGTCGATCTGCTTGGCCGCGTAGTCGCCGTCGTCCTCGTTCAAGTCCAAGTCCTGGAGGTGGTTTCTCTGCTTGTTGTTGATCAACTCCACCAAGTTGGAGTAGTTGTCCAACTGCGTGTTGATGTCCAGAATCTCGTTCATGAACCCCACGAAGTCGTCTTGCTCGTTGTACTTGAGCGAGCTCATCTGGTACGACTCGGCGCCGCGCGCCGACTGGTTGTAGTAGGGGTTGCTCATTGCAGGGCTTTTGGGTGCTGGGACGTTGCGTGGGCCGGGTGCACTGGAGCTTTCTTCGCTGGTCGATGTTACAAAATGCGTGTTGACCGGGCAGTGTTGTTCCTGCAGGATGCTGGTCCGACCGTGGCCGGACGGCAAAACAGGAAACGGGAAAAACGTCAGCGCACCGCCGCCGGCCGCTGGCAGCGCCGTGGCCGGGCCGCTCTCCGACGTCCACTGGCGTCTTTCCTCTGGCGTCTGTCCGCTGGCGTCTGTCGGCCGGCCTGCTTGTTGCTTCGCGTCTCCGCCGTCTGTGGCTTCGTTTCGGGTGCGAATTATTAGGTCGCGCCCACGGTTGCGGCTTAGGCGACAGCCGTTCAGAGCCACGTAGCGGCACCGTAGACCTGCGTCGCATCGTAGCGGCGTCGCACCAGAGAACGGCTGTAGAGCGGCCGTACGAAACTGGTGGGCGTGGCCAGTAGGCAAACATCTCGTGGCATATGGCCCGAGTCGTCCGATCACCGCCCCGCATCTCTCATAGTGCTCCATTTGCTCACATTAGCTCGCATTTGCTCCATACGCTGGACTGTTTTTGCCACACGCTGGACACTACTGGCCATACGCTTGTCGCTCGCGGCCGCCGGTTGCCTCCTGTAGCTGGTCTGTGCATTGGGCCTGGTGCGACTGTTGCAGCCGGTGCAACCTCTGCGACACGGCTGGCGTGGGTGCGAATCTGGGCAACACGGAAACTCCAGCAGGGCAGTTCGCCCACGGAGGCCCGGAGCCCGGCTGCCGCAGCGCTCTGCTTTATAGCTGGGCCTGGCCAGGCTGGCCCTGGCACTGGAGTACCCCATACTGCAGAGAGATGGGCTCGCTCGCGTACCTAGCGCTCGTCTTGCTAGCACGCCAGGCTCTCCAACGCAGCATGGTCTTGACTCCCTGCGCCCACCAGGCCGCGGGCCACGCCGGCAGCTTGGCGTCCGGCCGCATCTTCGCCAAAAAGTCCTCGCCCCAGGAGGTCGCCTTCTACACAGAGACCCAGAGCCGCGTGCGCCTGGACGAGCTGCTCCTGGGCTCCACCTTGGCCGACTGGATGCCCGCGTACTGGGGCACGTTGACGGAGGGCGCCCGCAGCGCCGAGGGCTCCATCGTGCTCCAGGAGAACGGCTCGGTTGCGCTTCCGGGCGCCACGCCCGCGGCCGGCGCCGCTGCCCCGCCGCAGGACGCCTCGGGCTCGGCCTCCGAGTACATTGTGTTGCTGAACTTGTACGACGGCTTCTCCCGCCCGTGCATCCTCGACATCAAGCTCGGCTCGGTGTTGACGGACGAGTCCGTGTCCGAGGAGAAGCGCCTCCGGCTCCAGAAGGTCAGCGACTCCACCACCAGCGGCCTGTTGGGCTTCCGCATCTGCGGCATGAAGATCTTCGGCTCCGCCGCGGTGAAGCCCGCCCCGATCTACCCCGAGATGGACGCCGCTGTGTCGCAGGAAAGCGCCGGCGACGGCTTCTACTTCTCCTTTGACAAGAACTTCGGCCGGGCGCTCACGGAGGAGAACGTGGAGCGGGCCTTGGGCGCGTTTTTCGTCTCCGAGGTCCCGCTCCGACGCGAGCTCCTCACGCGGTTCCACCAGCGCCTCCAGCTCGTGTACAACTGCCTCTTGGAGGCCGAGGTGCGCATCAAGTCCGGCTCCCTCCTCTTCATCTACGAGGGCGACCCGCGCCGGTGGGCCGGCGTGGACGAGCGCTCCTACTACGACGCAGACCCGTTGGTGTCCGACCCGATCGAGTACCCGGACAGCGACAGCGACGAGGAGGCGGAGGAAGCGGCGGTGCCGCTCTCGCGCCTCAACCTTATAGACTTCGCTCACGCCCGCTACGTGGACGGGCAGGGCCCGGACGAGAACATCATCGCGGGCGTGGAGAGCCTCCTCCAAATCGTTCTGGAGCTCGTCCGCAAAGCGCACTAGCATACATTCTACACGTAGCACCACTAATAAAGCTTTATTATCCGCACCCTCACAACAACTTGGTGATCTTACCGATGGCAATGGTGGTGCCCTGGTCTCTCAAGGTGAAACGGCCGAGCTGCTGGTAGTCGTTGTAGGTCTCGGCGCACACGAGCTCGTTGACCTCCAACACAGCGATGATCTTCATGCCCTTCTTAGCGAATGCAGGGGGCTTCTTGGACTTTCTGTTGGTGCCCTTCTCCAACTTGTGCTTCAACTCGACGAACTTGACCTCCTCGATGGCCGTATGCAAGTGCATCACGCACGAGAAGCCGTTCGACAAGATGGACTTCAACTCCACAATGGCGATCTGCGCCTCGAAGCGCGTCACGGTCTTGACCGGGTTCTTGGGCGACGTCAACACGTAGCCCTGCTGCACGTCCTCCTCCTCGACACCCTTGATCTTCAACCGGATCTGCTCGCCGCAGTACGCGGCGTCGCACTCTTGCTCGGTCTCGTTGTAGATGGACATCACCTCCACGGACGCGCGGTTGGGCATCAACAACAACGTGCCGTTCTTCTTGATGTGGCCGGACTCGACCTTGCCCTCGATGACCACACCCATGTCCTTCATCTTGCCGGACACCGGCAACATGAACGGCGCGTTGATGAGACGGTTGACGGTCTTCATGTTGTCCAAGTACTCTAGCAACGAGGGGCCGTCGTACCACGGGCAGCTGTCCTTGGGCACGCGGTCCTTCAAGCCGGCGCCGGTGTAGCCGGACACGGGCATGAACACGATGTCGTCCTTGGCGTAGCCGATGCCCTTCAAGAACTGGCCCAACTTGGTGGTGCAGTCCTTGTAGCGGGCCTCGGACCACTGCACGGTGGCGTCGTCCATCTTGTTGACCACCACCACGATCTTGTTGACGCCCTGGGTCTTGGCCAACAACGCGTGCTCTCTGGTCTGGCCGCCCTTCTCGAAGCCGGTCTCGTACTCGCCCTTTCTGGCCGAGATGACCAAGATGCCCACGTCCGCCTGCGACGCACCGCCGATCATCTCCGACACGTACATCTTGTGGCCGGGCGCGTCCAAGATGGTGTACCGGCGCTTGTCGGTCTCGAAGTACGCCTTGCCCACCTCGATGGTCTTGCCGTCGTTTCTCTCCTCCTTGTTCGTGTCCATCACCCACGACAAATACCAGCCCTGTCTGCCGGCGTCCTTGGCCTCTCTCTCGTACTTCTCGACCGTACGCTTGTCGACCGCGCCGGTCAAGTAGAGGATGTTGCCGCCCATCGTGGACTTGCCCGCGTCGACGTGGCCCATGAAGATGATCGACACGTGGTCCTTGCCGCCGAACATCTCCTTGACCACCTCCTCGTCGACCTCGTCCTCCTGGGCCTTGGCCACGGCGTCCGCGCTGGGCACCGGCGTGGACTCTTTGGTGGAGCTCTCGGTCTTGACGGCGCTGGGCACCGCGCTGGCCTTGGCGGGCGCCTTGGCGGGCGCCTTGGGCTCGGCTGCGGCCTCCTTGGCCTCAGGCTTGGCCGGCGCGGGCGACTCGGCCTTGGCCACCTTGGGCTTGGCCTCCGGCTTGGCCTCCTGCTTGGGCTCGTCCTTCTTCTCGGCCGCCTTGGGCTCCTCCTTCTTCTCGGCCGGCTTGGACGCGTTGGCCAACTTGATGCCGGAGGACGACGCCAACTTCAACGTCTTCTTGGGCTTGTTCAAAGACGACTGCGCGGCGGACTGCTGCTTCTGGTAGTCGGCCAACGACATGCCCTGCGGCTGCTGTTGCTGTGGTTGGTAGGCGTTGTACTGGCCGTACTGGTTACCGTACTGGTTGTACTGGTTGTACTGGCTGTATTGGTTGCCGTACTGGCCCTGCTGGCCGTAGCCCTGCTGGCTGTATCCCTGCTGGCCGTAGCCTTGCTGGCCGTAGCCCTGCTGGCCCTGGTACTGGCCGTAGCCCTGCTGGTATTGGTTGTAGCCACCGGCCTGGTAGTTCTGGTACTGGCTGTAGCCGCCCTGGGGCACGAAGGCCTGGGCCGCGTTGGGGTTGTACGCGGCGCCGGCGTCGCCGATGTGGGCATTGGCCAAGTTCTTGGCCACCTTGTCCGGGGTGTTCTGGTTGGGGTCCGCCATTGCTGGGAAAAGAGTAGTTTTGCACATTTTTTCGAGCTGATGGCCGCGACCCCAGTTCCGAGGGCACGTGGTCACGTGGCCCGGCCGCTCGGACCTTGCTCCGCCGCCCGCTCCGGCCGTGGTGCCCGGGCGCGGTGGCGGGGAGAGGGGACGGCCGTGGCGGCGGTTTTGCGGCGCCGCCGGTGGCGTCCCGGTTCCTTGTGTTTTAGTGTACCCTGCTGCGGCGTGTGCGGCTTGCGCGGTGCGCTGATCCAGGCGATAGTGCGACCCTGAGCCGTGCCCCGCAGTCTATCAACCACACCAAGATGCCCATTTTCGGCGAGAAGCCGTTCACGTCCATCACCGTCAAGATCAACCAGTTGTGCACGCCCAACCGCAACCCGGACTTGGAGGACCAGTCCATGGAGCTCTATGTGGACGACTTGATCTCGCTCATCAAGCTCCAGCCCTCCGGCGCGGTGGAGGCCGCCCGGGCCATCCGCAAGAAAATCAAGTACGGCAACACGCCCGACGAGCAGCTCCTCGCGTTGAACCTCTTGGAGATCTTGGTGCTCAACGCGGGCCCCAAGATCGGCCAGACCTTGGCCTCCGACGACCGCCTCTCGGACCTCTTGCGCGCGGTGGTGGCCGGCGGCGCCCGCTCCGGCTTGGGCACGCTGTACGACCCGCAGGTGGTGCAGAAGTTGCGCAGCTTGGCCATTGGCTGGCGCTCCGAGCTCGCGGACCTCCCCGGCTACAAGAACTTGGCCGTGTTGTCGCGCTCCATCCCCAAGGCCAAGGCGCACGGCGCCCGCGGCCACCTGAGGCTGGGCAGCGCGCTCCGCGACGAGTTTGCCGACCCGCTCCCCGGCGGCTTCCTGGAGACGGGCGCCGCCCGTGCGCCTGCTGCCGACCCGGCCGGGCGCAAGAGCCCTCCGCCGCCGCGGCCCTCGACGTTGTCGCCGTACGCGCCGCGGGCGCTGCGCAAGGAGGAGCGCAGCGCCAAGAAGAAGGGCAAGAAGAAGAAGGGCGTGCTCTACGCGGACGAGGAGTACAAGATCCCGCAGATCAACTACAAGAAGGAGGCGCCCCGCATCCGGGCGGCCATTGCCGACTGCCACACGCGCACCACCGCGCTCGACAACGCGCTCTTGGCACTCCCCGCGGACGTCAGTCCATTGGACGACAAGAAGTGCTCGGTGGAGTTTGAGGAGTGCCGCAAGATCCGCCGCAAGGTGCTCCGCTACTTGCAGTACGTGGGCGCCGGCGACAGTCTGCACAAGAGCGCGGAGGTGTTGGCCTTGGACGAGGAGTTCTTGGGCAGCTTGATTGTGGCCAACGAGCAGTTGGTGGCAGTGTTCCAGAAGTACGACCGCTTGAGCGGCTTCACCCCAGAGAACCCCGCGCTGTACCACGACGACGACGGCGACGACTCCGAGGAGAGCTACTACTCCAGCGACAGCACCGAGGACACCGAGTCGCTCGCCGGCGGCATCAACGACTTGGGCATCCGCGAGGCCAGCTCGCGGCTCGAGTCCGTGACGCAGGAGTCGCTCGCGCTGCAGAGCTCGGCCGACCAGAGCAAGCCGTCCTACGCCGGCTTGGAGCAGCCCCGGATCTCGCGCCAGGACACCATTGTGTCCACGGGCAGCGGCGACCCGTTCGGCGACAAGCACGAGTTGAGCTAGCCGTCCGGCCCGACCCGGTCCGACCCGACCCCGTAAAACTACTCTGCGTTGTGCGCTCTGCCTGGTGAATATTTAACAATTGCATCGATGTAAAACGGCGTCCTGCAGGAAACCCCACGCTGGATCAAGCTACGGCTGATCTGCCCGAAGCCACAGCATTCCATCGCCAGGTTCGATGAGCTGCGAGCCCACATCATTGACCCACCCCAGCCCCTTCTCACAAGCAGCCTCGACCCAGCCGCAGGCCTTGACAAAAAATCCGCACACGCTATAGCTCGGGCACAGCGACACACCTCGGATTCTCGATGGCTGGAAAAACGGGCCCCGGCCCAGGCTCCTCCCACGGCTCCAGCTACCGGCCCAAGTTCGAGACGCACGTGCCGTTGCCGCCCGTGGACGACTTTCGGCTCGACAACATCCTAGCCAAGTTCGTGGCCGAGGAGTCCTCCGCCGTCTCGCAGGCGTTGCTCAACGTCAAGGACCGGTACCAGCAGGACTTGCGTGGGGCGATCCGCAAGACGTTGGTTGCGGAGCAGAAGATACAGAACAAGAACATCTACGTCATCAAGCGCAGCCACGAGCTCAACAAGCTCTGGAAGGCGCAAAAGAAGGCTTACGCGAAGGCCACGCCTGGCGGGCGCGGCGACAGCTCCAAGAGCCCCAGAAACGGCAGCCTCCTCTCCTCAGAGGTCCTGAAGTTGTACGAGCAGTCGGCCAGCGTGTCTCTGGGGCTCCAGGGCTTGATCTCGCGGGTCTCTGCGTTGGACGTCAAGCGCGGCGGAACCGGTGTTCCTGACGCGACCAAGTACCCTAACTTGCACAAGCTTGTGAGCGCCCAGGCCCCCGACCGTGCTCCAACGCCTCTACCGCCAAGTGTCCGCGAGGACACGGGTGTGAAAGCGGCCAAGGAGGCGAAGCCGAGCGATCTGAGACGGGCCAACCTCAACGGCGCTAATAGTCACAATGGCTCCAAAACTCTCAACGGTGCCGGCCATCTGAACGACGCCAGCGGTCTGAACAACGCCCTCGATCTGATCGGCGCTGATGCTCTGAACGGAAAATCCAACGGAGGCGCCCCGCCGGCCAATGGGTCTGCGCGTGAGTCGGAGGGCGAGATGGACCCGGACGAGTTTGAGTTGTTCATGAACCTCAGCATCGCCAAGTACCGCCTCAAGTCGGAGAAGGCCCGCCACGGGTCGCTCGCGTCCGCCGACAGCAAGCAGTCGGCAAAGAAAAAAAATCTGCACAACCCGCTACGGCTTCTCTCGCAGGGCTCCTCGGCCACGCTCGCGCTGGTCAAGCTGAGCGCAGAAGTGGAGCCGGTGGACCCCTCCAAGTACGCCATCCTACCCAAAAAGTCCCACGCCACGGTGTTGCAAACGACGGAGATGACGCTCCACAAGAAGCTCCGCATCGAGGCGCTCCCGTCCCAGGCCAAGCACGCCGAGTGCACGTGCGGCCGGTCTGAGCGTGCGGGCGGCGAGCGCACCCCGACCAGCGGCCCCTCCGACGACGAGATCTGGAGCTCGTCGGACCTCATGACGGAGACCGAGGAGAACGTGTCGGACGGCGACGACAAGCTGAGCAGCTCGTTGGAGTCGTTCGCGGGCGCCATCGGCGACACCAACAGCTACTACGTGGCGCTCGAGAACAAGATCAAGGGCAAGCGCCCGCGCAAGGCCAGGCTCCGAGCGCGGCTGCAGCGGAAGGAGTCGTCGCCGAACCCCAAGCACCTGCCGCTGCACCGGGTGCTCCAGCCCAAGCGGTCGATCCTCAAGCTCGCGAGGCCCAAGAGCGGCACGGCGCCGCGGGTGCCCAGCCCGGGCCGCAAGTCCAAGTCGCCGAGCTTGCGCTCGCAGGACGACAAGCACACGGGCCGCGCGTACATGGCCAGCCCGCGCGGCTCGTTCATCAACTGCGAGTCGGCGGTGGGCGTGATTCTACGCAGCACGGAGGCGTGGCACGGGCAGCTCCGGCGGGAGAACTCTGACTCGGGGAGCGACGTGGACTTCGAGGGCTACGGCGAGAGCGAGGACAGCGAGGACAGCGACAGCGCGCTCGACGACGGCGCCGCGCAGGGCAGCTACGTGGGCGCGGGGCCCGCAGGCAGCCGGGCCCGCGAGGCGTCGCAGGCGGTGGGGCAGCTCAAGCGTTTGTTGAATTAGTATACAGCTAGAAGAGCCACACGTAGAAGCAGAACAAAAAGAAGAGCAGGAAAAACACCAACCACATGCGCCAGGAGATGCCCGCGCGCTTGCTCATGATGACCATCTTGTTGTAGGTGTTCTTCAACGACACCTTGCCGCGCTCGAAGTTGTTGGTGATGTCGTCGTTGAGCCGCATGGACTTGTTGATCTCGGTGCCCATCATCACGCCGAGGCTCTTGAGCGCCGACACCTTGGAGCTCATCAGGTCCACCTCCTGGTCGTTCTGGTCCTCGAGCGACAGCAAGAACGCCTCGTTGTGCTTGGCCGACACCCGCGGCGCCGCCTCGTACGGCGAGCTGATGCGCTGGGGGCTGGCTCGGCCGGGCACCGCGGGCGGCGTGCTGAAGAGCTGTGTTCTGAGGTCCCGCTGGTGCGCGGACCCCGCCGTGGAGTACCGGGAATCCATGTGGAGGCTATGCAAGGATGCTGGGGCGGCACGGCTGTGGTTGTGGTCGGGCAGGCGATCTGGTGCGGTGCGGTGGAGCGCGCCTTGCGGGCAACGCGGAGAACCGCAGGGCCGGCCACCGCCTCCTCTGTCCTCCCTTTTTTTTTTTCTTTGCCGATACTCCAAGCTGATGGTTTGACCGTCTGCCAAACTGCCAGCGGCCCCCGTATTCGGAGTCACGAGTAGTCACGAGTAGCTGAAGTTACTGAACTGGAGGATGCGAGAAGTGGCCTCCGGTACATAACAGTTTAAGCTGCAAGTGAACCTGCCATAATTCTTGGTGTCTACTCTGCTGAGTCGTTCAGCAAATCGTAATATTGTTATGTTAACTGCTTGCCACATATAAGGCGATCATCGCATCTTGGGCCGGCACCAAGACTGCGCGATGACGTCTGGCCCTACCCCGGATGTCACGGGCTCCCAAGTGTTGGGAAACCCACCAACCTATGAGTCGTCGGCGCCTCCTCCTGCCTATTCCGTCAAGGAAGGGCTCTCCACAAAGCCCAAATCAAAATTTGCGAGGAAAGCACGGGCGGCCTATACGAAGGCAAGACCCTACTTCTGTTGCGTGGTGCTGGTGCTTATAGCGATAGGCCTACTTGTGCTACTCGGCCTTTTTCTCGCCTACTTATATTTCTTGCAGGTCTGAACACATCCGGCTTTTGCTTACTTGGCTGATCCCATTGTGCGGAGCTACAGCGTTAATAATCGCGTTAATAGTATGCTATAGTGCTATGGTGCGACACTACGGTGCGATACTATGGTGCGATACTATAGTGCGATACTATGGTGCTAGTATGGTGCTAGTATGGTGCTAGTATTGTGTTATAGTTTGGTGCTACTGTCACTCCGGTCTTGCGGGCCTTGGAATGAGTCGTAGAAGCGGACCGGCGGGGCCGAGACAGGCGCTGGTTTTGGAGGGCTCGGCAGGCCGCTACCGGCCTGCGCAGCGCATCGCCTTAGTAAGCCGGTGCGCACCACCTTATCGCACATCGCCATGACAGAGGAGGTCCCCAAGTCGCTCTCCAACGTCAGGCACGTCATCCTCGTGCTCTCCGGCAAGGGCGGCGTGGGCAAGTCGTCGGTGACCACGCAGACCGCGCTCACGTTGGCGCTCAAGGGCTACAGCGTGGGCGTGCTCGACATCGACTTGACCGGCCCATCGCTCCCCCGCATGTTCGGCGTGGAGAACAAGCAGGTGCGCCAGTCCACCAGCGGCTGGGTGCCGGTGCTGGTGTACCACAGCGCAGACGCCAACGACGCCAAGGGCAGCATCTCGCTCATGCTGTTGGGCTTCCTTCTCGGCAGCCGCGACAGCTCGGTGGTGTGGCGCGGGCCCAAGAAGACGGCCATGATCCGCCAGTTCTTGCGGGACGTGGTGTGGACGGGCGGGCCGGGCGGCGCGCCGCTCGACTACTTGATCATCGACACGCCGCCGGGCACGTCCGACGAGCACATCGCCATCGCCGAGGAGCTCCGCTGGGCGCAGCCGTTGGACGGCGCCATCATCGTCACCACGCCGCAGCAGGTGGCCACGGCCGACGTGCGCAAGGAGGTCAACTTCTGCCGCAAGGTCAACTTCAACGTGTTGGGCGTGGTGGAGAACATGTCCGGCTTCATCTGCCCGCACTGCGCCGACTGCACCAACATCTTCCTGAGCGGCGGCGGCGAGGGCCTCAGCGAGGCCATGGGCTTGACCTTCTTGGGCAAGATCCCCATCGACCCCACCTTCGTGGAGATGATCGAGACCCAGGACAACGCCCTGGACAAGCGGTTGCTCGACATGTACGAGCACTCCAACCTACGGCCGCTCATGAGCGACATTGTCGACAAGATCTTGGCCAAGAACCTCCCGAGCCGCCTACCCTAGGCCTGCCTACGTCTGGGTCTCTTTCTGCTTGTATACTGATGCTATATTCCGATCACTGCGCGGCCTTCCACTGGGCCATTTTCTTGCGGAGCTGGCCCTCGCTCATGAACGTGGGGTTCAACTTCTTGTCCCACTTCATCTTCTCGTAGTCCTCGCCGTACTTCTCGTGGAGCTGGCGCAACCAGTGCTGCTCTCTCGCCGACGGCGTGGCCACGTACACCGGCTTGGCGTGCTGCTGGTCGTACTCCTGCAACTTGTCGATGATGGACTGCTTGCTGTCGGCCTCCTCGCTGCTGCTGGCCTTCATCTTTCCGTAGATCACCTGCACAACCTCGTTCGTCTCGGGGTCCCGGATCAAGCGGGCCTCGCCCTCGGGGATCTTCTCGGGGTCCGTCTCCTGGGCCACCTTCTCCGGCGACGGGCCGCTGGCCTCGTCCTCGTCCTGCTCCTCGCGCTTTCTGCGGTCGCTGATCGTCTCCAAGCGTCTCTCGCTGCCGCCTGCAGCCCTGCCCAAGCCGACCGTTAACCCGAGTCTCTTGTAGTTCTGCTTCAACGTGAGCTTGCTGTCCCAGTGCTCGGCCAAAACCGGATGTGCGGTCATCTTGACGTTCTTCTGCTTGTCCTTGACCCGCCTCGTGTTCTTTCGAACCGACGAGCGGGCCATCTTTCTCTTTCTAACAGAAGTCATCGCTGGTGAAAACGCACCTGGAGGGCATCGCTTGAGATCGAGATGCCCTGGTGTAAGGGTGTCCTGGGACAGAACCGGAGGAAGAGAATAAAGAACAAAGAAATAAGACGAAATAATAAGAGAGTAATAGAAAAAATTAAAACTGTAAGCTTCCACTTCGGTGGGCTCCTTCAATTTCCTTATTTAATGCATGACCGTTGTGTGGCCCTAGTTTGCGTCCGCCGCAGGCTCGGCAGCCCTGGACTGGCCCCTGCCCCGTCCTCGTCCACGGCCCCTGCCGCTTCCACGCCCCCTTCCGCGTCCTCTTCCCCGACTGCTGCCCCGACTGCTACCCCGACTGCTTCCCCGGGCCGGTGCTGAGGCGTCCCGCGGAATCGTGCGCTTCTCGTGGACTCGGAGGGCCCGGTCTCGGAGCACAACCCCGTTCAACTCGTCAATTGCTTTCTTGGCACTGGCCTCGTCGCTGAACGTTACGTGTGCATAGCCCTTGGGGAACCCGGTGTAGGGGTGGAGCAAAATGGTGACGTTCTCCACCTGGCCGGCCTGGCCAAATATCTTCTCGAGCTGCTGCGGCGTGGCGGCGTAGTCAAGGTTGCTGATGAAGACCGAGCGCCTGTCCCGCTCGGTGATCTCGGGTGCTACCTCTGGCGGCTGCTGTGGCCCGGGATCCGAGCCTGGTGTGTCCGCTGGGCGGTCGTTCTTGTCTGGCTCACTCTTGTCTGGCTCGCTCCGGTCCTGCTCAGAGGAAACGTCGGGGGCCACGCCCAGCTCGCGTGGTTCTTCCAGCGACATCTCGGTCTACTTCGGGTGCGTAGCTGGAAACGTGTATTCGGCTTTGCAATCTACAACTACCTAGATCTCTGGCCGGTCCGGTCGAGTGTCGTACTGCAGACAACGCGGTGCCTATCTACCCCATACGGTAGGACCGACAGGACACTGCCGGAGTAGCGTCTAGTGATGCGGCGTCTGTGAGCGCTTGGTAGCACCTAGTTTGCCTCCACGAATGCTCTGTAGGTCGTGAACGCCTGGGACGTGGAGGATGCGGTCAACTCGATCTCGGTCCCGGGTGCAACGAAAAACACGTAGCCAGTCTCCACGGGCAAGGGCTTCTCGCCCTTCACGGCGATGGAGCCGGTTCCGTTGGTGGCAATGACGATGGAGGGCCCGTCGAAGCCGTCGAACTCCTGCTTCTGGCCGGCCTTGGTGTCGAAGATGGTCTGCAACACCGAGAACTCGGCGATGGGCGGGTCGTACAACACGGACTTGACGGCGTCGCCGCGCAGCTTGGCGAACGGCAACAAGGGCATCTTCTGCTTCTCCACGGAGTCGTACGAGTAGGTCAACATCTCGACCAAGTTCTTGACGTCCTTGAACTTGGGGGTGAAGCCCGCGCGCACCACGTTGTCGGAGGCAGCCATGCACTCGATGATGTCGCCGCTGATGTAGGCGTGGGGGTCCTTGGCCTGCAAAAACATGGCCTCGCCCACGTTCAAGTGCACGTGGTTCAACAACAAGCAGCCGCAGAACAAGCCGATGTCGTTGGGGAACTGCTTGTTCAAGCGGAGGATCAAGTCGGCCAAGCCGGGCGCCAAGGCGTCGAAAGTCTGCGGGTGGCTCTGGGCGCGGGCCACCAACTGCGCGGCCTTCTTGGCCACGGTGTCGTCGGGGGTGGTCATGACCTTGCCAAACACCTTCTGCAACAACTTGCGGTTGTGCTTGTCGTCGTCGGAGCCCACGGCCGCGGCCGGCTTGATGCCCTGCGCAAACTCGTCCGCGGTGTCCAGGCCCACGATGGCGAGGAGCTCGGGCACGGCGCTCAACGTGGCGGCGATCTGGTCCAAGGGCTTGAAGCCGCAGAAGCCCTCGAAGTCGGTGACGGCAATGGCCATCTCGGGCTTGTGGTTGTCGTCCGGGTAGTTCTTGGGGTCCGCGGCGTGGAGCTGCGCGGCCAACTTCTTGTCGGGGTGTGCCTGGATGGACAACACCTTCTCGATGGACAACACCTTGAACAAGAACGGCAACTCCTTGTCGGAGCCGAACTTGTGCACCACGGCCGGGTGCAAGTACGTGCTGGCGTCGGAGCCCACCACGTCACGCAACACCTTCCCCAGCAAGGCGCCGTCGCCGACCACACGCGAGGGCACCGAGGGATGCGTGCCCATCCACAACTCGGCGTAGGGTTTCTTCTCGTCCACCACGGTGTCCGGGTTGGACTTTGCGGCGAAGCGCGCCACGGCCGACGACGAGCCGATCTTGCCCCAGTCGTAGTTCTGGTAGCCACAGTCGATTCTGAACAAGCGAGACATGTGAGGAACAATGAGTGTTGATAACAGCGCACTAGAGCGCGGCGGAACGTGCGCGGTTGCGTGCAAGTCCGGCGCCGACGCGAGGTGCAATGGCCGCCCGCAAATATGTCAGCGAGGCTAGAGAAAAGGCGAAAAAGCAGAGAGGAGAAAAAAGGAAAAAGAGGGGCAAGAAACAGAGCGAGCGAGGGCTTTGTACAATGGAAATATACAGATGTAAATTCGGGTGACGATACGGCAGCGGCCCACGAGCTGGCCGACGGGCTGGCCGACGGGCCGTCACGTGACTGCATTCCGTTGTTCTATTGGCGGCTTGGGCACGTGGAGGAATGCCCGGAGGAGACTCGCCTGTGGCGGAACTCCTTGTTTGTTTCTGTCTGCTTTTGCTCGCTGTGTAGTTGTTTTTGCTGGCGCACCGTCTGGACCCTGGAAAGTTGCGAACAGTACAGAGTTCACCTCCATCTTTTCAAAAAATTATTTCACGTTTAAATAAATTCATTTTCGACTTTCACTTTTCTCTAAGATATATCCTTTGATTCGACGTTTTTCTATTTTTTGCGTTTCTTCGGTTCCCTGTCCTCTGTCCTCTGTTTCTGTCCTGCTCGGTCTCAGATCTCACCAGATCTCAACCGATCTCGCGACATGGACGACTGGATCGAGACCGGCACCGGCAACAGAATCTCGCGCCGGGCCACCATCAACGGCGCAGACCGCATCTCCATCGGCGAGAACTGCACCATCTGCGAGGATTGCACGTTGAACGGCGACGTGGCCACCGCGTCCAAGCGGCCGTCCATAGTCATTGGCAAGTGCACCTACCTCGCGCCCGGCTGCCTCATCGACCCGCCGTTGGACCGCTCGTCGAAAACCGCGCTGTACGCGGAGGTTAGCATCGGCAACTACACCACCGTGGGCATCCGGTCGGTGGTGCGGCTGGCCCAGGTGGGCAACCGCGTGCACATCGGCACGCAGTGCACGTTGGGCAGCCTCAGCGTCATCAACGACTGCTGCGTCATCGACGACGGCGCGGTGGTGCCCGACCACATGGTGGTGCCGCCCTACAGCCGGGTGTCCGGGGCGCCCGGGGCGGGGCTCACCGTAGCGCAGATCAGCGCGGCCTACAGAAAGGTCATCGAGACCGACTCTCGTATCCGTCATATATTGCAGTAGGGACACGCCCATTACTCAGTCACTCTTGGCGAGGGCGTTGCCGATGATGGGCCCCCGCCTGCTGCTGTTGATGCTAAATCTTCTCCGCGTCACCTTCTTGAGAAGGCTGTACGCCACGATGGAGAACAAGATGAAAAAGACGTATCCGAAGAAGCCATGGCGGTGGATCAAGTCGGCGCCACGAAGATACCTGCCGAACGGGCTGCCGACGAGCTTGGGGTTGATCTTCGCGTCCGCCAGCACGAGCCGCGGGTCGAGGAGGTACTTCAACACCTCCCGCAACACCTGGCGCTCGCTGCTCAACTGGCGGCCAGCAAAGTCCTGGTCCCAGTAGACGCTCCTGTCTCTGCTCACCACGATCGTGTCGCCCGACTTGTACTTCTTGCGGTTGATGTTGAGGCCGTACTCGTTGGCAAAGTCCGGGTGCTGCACCAAGTCCACGTAGGTGAACTTGACCTCGTTGTGGTCGAACAAGTGCGGCACCAACTTGCGCATGGCCTGGATGATGTCCGCGGTGGCGGCCTTGGCCTCCTTCATCTTGGCCACGGTCTGGTACTTGGCGTCGCGCTCCTTCAAGAGATGCTCGTAGTAGTACTCGTTCTTCTCGACGTGGTACTGGTGGGCCACCATGGACAAGTTGAACACGGTGTTCTTGATGGCGTTGGCGTCGTCGGTGTTCAAGAACGTGATGACCACCTTGTCGTTGTCCTTGTTCTTGCGGCGGGAAAAGTACTTGTCGAACAACTGCGGCGTCAACTCGCCGTACAACGGGAACAAGTTCTTGTCCACAAAGTCCTCGATCTTGTCGGGCATGCGCATGTCCTCCAAGGCAAAGTTCTGGTAAGTAGACGGTATCAAGGAGTTCTCCTTGAAGATGTAGAGCGTGGGCTTGGCGGTCAACGACGTCACGAGGTGCAACTCGCGGCTGAACGGGTGCTCCTCGAACGACTTGTCCGAGTTGACGTACTGCGTGAGGCTCTTGGCCTGGTACTCGAGCGTGCTCTCGAACTTGACGCTCTTGGACGCGTACAACGACACGTCGAACGGCAGCTTGGTGACCATCTCCAACAAGTACGGCATGATGGCCTTGTCCTCGGGCGTGACGGTCTTCTTGTCGTAGGCAAACACCAACGCGAGCTTGTTGCTGAGCGGGTAGTAGAGGTCGGGCGGCGTCTCGGGGAGCTCCGCGCGAAGAACGTCCATGTTCTCCAAGTCGAGCGCGGTCACCTCCTCGTACTTGTAGTTGCTGGCCAACTTGGCCACGAAGCGCTTCATCTCGGGGATCGACAACTGGCCCGTGTAGTCGAAGCGCACGAGCCCCGCGGCCTTGGGCACGAACATCACGAAGCGCGGCGTCAACTCGAGGTCCGGGCGCGCGAGCTCCGGGAAGCCCAACTTCTCGCAGAACGTGGCGTGCGTGTGGCAGTTCAAGTGCGCCGTCTTGGAGTGGGTCACCACGAGGTTCAGGAGCTTGTCCCAGGTGTGCCGGTACTCCACGCAGTCGCGGCAGCTCTCGGGGAACTTGAAGTCCTTGTACTGCTGGTCCGAGCTGGAGAACAACGCCACGAAGTACGGCTCCTCGATCTGCCCGGCCACCACGTGCATGCCCAAGTCGATGTCCAACTGCTCGGACGCGCTGGGCACGTCGAGCGCCTCGGCGTTGTACTCGGCCACCGCGTTGATCAAGTACTTCTTGAAGTTTTGGGGCGTGCGCGTCAACGCCCGCGGGAACGTGTCCACGAACTTCAGCTTGCGCTCGGCGTCCTTGGCCGTCTCCGGCGCGTACAACCGCAAGTTGGGGTAGAAGTTGACGTCCTCCCGCACGCACAAGTCGCCGCTCTCCACGCAGTTGACCTGGCGCATGTGGATGTTGGAGTGCTTCTGGTCCTCCTCCGTCAAGAAGAACGCCTCCTTCCACACGGGCGCGAGCTTCTTGCAGTGGTGGCAGTAGGGTGAGTAGAACTCCACGAACGTGAGGGCCTTGGCCGTGAAGTCGTCAAACGTCTCGAGCGTCAACTCGTCAGGAAGCTTGCGCTCGTCCAGCCCCAGCTTCTCCGCGGCCTTCTTGGCGGGCTCGATGGCCGCGGGCTGCGCCAACGTGCCCGACGCCAAGAGCGCAGTCGCCAACGCAAGGATCTTCATGTGGGCGTAGCAGAGAGGCTGGGCCGTGTTTAGGCGCAGAGCAAGGCGGCCCGTTCGCGGGTCACGTGCGCAGGGTCCTCCGTGCTGGCGCCGCCACCACGGGCCCGCCGCCGCCTGCCGCCAGGCTTCGTGGCGTTTTCGAGTCCTCCGAGTCCACCGTGGCCGCCGTGGCCCCCCGCCCCGGCCCGTCTGCCCAGGCAAGGGCACCGCCACCGGGCCAGTATTACCGTGTCCTGCATACATCGCGCCGTACCCTCATACATCACCGCCAGCGCTGACTAAGGCCACCACCAACCATGTCAGACAGCATGCAAATCGACTCGCCCGACATCGACGAGGGCTTGTACTCCAGACAGCTCTACGTCTTGGGCAAGGAAGCCATGCTCAAGATGCAGAACGCAAACGTGCTTGTAATTGGGCTCAAGGGCCTCGGAATCGAGATCGCAAAGAACGTGGCCTTGGCCGGCGTCAAGTCGTTGGCGCTCTACGACCCGCTGCCCGTGGCGGTCCGCGACTTGTCCACGCAGTTCTTCCTCGCCGCCGCCGACGTGGGCAAGCCCACGGCCGAGGCGTGCGCCGCCCGCTTGCTGGAGTTGAATCTGTACGTGCCCATCTCCACCGTGGCCGACATCTCCGAGCACACCTTGGCGCAGTTCAAGTGCATCGTGGCCACCAACGTGTCGTTGGAGGACCAGGTGCGCATCAACGACTTCACCCACAAGCGCGACATCGGCTTCATTGCCGCAGACACCCACGGCTTGTTTGCCAACTTGTTTGTGGACTTTGGCGACGCGTTCCCGGTCATCGACCAGACCGGCGAGGAGCCGTTGTCGGGCATCGTGTCCGACATCGAGCGCGACGGCACCGTGACCATGTTGGACGACAACAGGCACGGCTTGCAGGACGGCGACTTCGTCAAGTTCTCCGAGGTGCAGGGCATGCCGAAGCTCAACCTGGGCGAGCCGCACAAGGTCGAGGTGCTCGGGCCCTACGCGTTCAAGATCCAGATTGACGACTCCTACGGCTCCTACGTCAAGGGCGGCTTGTACCAGCAGGTGAAGATGCCCGTGAAGGTCAAGTTCCAGAGCCTCAAGGAGCAGTTGGCCACCCCGGAGTTCCTCTTCTCGGACTTCGCCAAGTTCGACCGGCCCCCACAGCTCCACTTGGGCTTCCAGGCGCTCCACGCGTTCAGAACCAGACACAGCGGCGCGTTGCCCCGCCCCCGCAACCAGGAGGACGCCAACGAGGTGGTGCGCTACGCCCAGGAGTTGGCCGCACAGAACCCCTCCGTGTTGGGCGACGCGGACCTCGACACCAAGCTCATCTCCGAGTTGGCGTTCCAGGCCACCGGCGACATCCCGGGCGTGGTTGCGTTCTTGGGCGGCTTGGCCGCGCAGGAGGTCTTGAAGTGCTGCTCCTCCAAGTTCAACCCCGTCAAGCAGTTCTTGTACTTCGACTCGTTGGAGTCCTTGCCCTCGCAGGAGGCGTACCCCAGAACCGAGGAGAACACCAAGCCCGTGGGCTCGCGCTACGACGGCCAGATCGCCGTCTTCGGCTCCGACTACCAGAAGGCAATCGCCAACTTGAAGGTGTTCTTGGTCGGCTCCGGCGCCATCGGGTGCGAGATGCTCAAGAACTGGGCGTTGATGGGCTTGGGCTCCGGCCCCGACGGTGGCATCATCGTCACCGACAACGACTCCATCGAGAAGTCCAACTTGAACAGACAGTTCTTGTTCAGACCAAAGGACGTTGGAGGCAACAAGTCGGAGATCGCAGCAAAGGCCGTGCAGGTCATGAACCCCGACTTGACCGGCAAGATCTTCCCCAAGTTGGACAAGGTGGGCGCCGACACCGAGGACATCTTCGACGACGCGTTCTGGACGCCCTTGGACTTTGTCACCAACGCGTTGGACAACGTGGACGCCAGGACGTATGTCGACCGCCGCTGTATTTTCTTCAAGAAGCCCTTGCTTGAGTCCGGTACTTTGGGCACCAAGGGAAACACTCAGGTGGTGATCCCCAACTTGACCGAGTCCTACTCCTCGTCGCAGGACCCTCCAGAGAAGTCCATCCCCTTGTGTACCTTGAGATCGTTCCCCAACAAGATCGACCACACGATCGCCTGGGCCAAGTCGTTGTTCCAGGGATACTTTGCCGACTCCCCAGAGACGGTGAACTTGTACTTGGGCCAGCCAAACTACGTGGAGCAGACCTTGAAGCAGAACCCAGACATCAAGGGCACGTTGAAGAACATCGCAAGCCTCTTGAACAACCGCCCATACTCGTTCGCAGACTGCATCAAGTGGGCAAGACAGGAGTTCGAGACCAAGTTCAACCACGACATCAAGCAGTTGTTGTATAATTTCCCCGAGGACGCCAAGACGTCGAACGGTGCTCCCTTCTGGTCTGGACCTAAGAGAGCACCAAAGCCTTTGGAGTTCGACGTCAACAACCCCGACCACTTCAACTTCGTTGTTGGTGGTGCTAACTTGTTGGCTTTCATCTACGGCTTGAAGGAAGAAAGCGCCACGGCAGACGACTACAAGAAGGTCTTGGCCTCATACACCCCCGAGCCTTTCGTTCCGCAGACAGGAGTGAAGATCGCTGCCAACGAGGCGGAGGCCGAGGAGGAGGCCAAGAAGCTTTCTGGCGGCTTTGACGAGGAGGAAATCAGAAAGATTGTCGCCACTATGCCCGAGCCATCCACCCTCGCCGGCTACAGGTTGACTCCTATTGAGTTTGAGAAGGACGATGACACCAACCACCACATTGAGTTTATCACAGCCGCCTCGAACTGCAGAGCTTTGAACTACGGCATTGAGACCGCAGACGCATCGAAGACCAAGTTCATTGCAGGAAAGATCATCCCAGCCATTGCCACCACCACAGCCTTGGTGACGGGCTTGGTGTGTCTCGAGTTGTACAAGGTTGTCGCCAAGAACGACGACATCGAGCAGTACAAGAACGGGTTTGTGAACTTGGCGCTTCCATTCTTCGGGTTCTCGGAGCCCGTCAAGTCGGCTAAAGGCAAGTACAACGACAAGGAGTTCGACACCATCTGGGACCGGTTCGAGGTGCACGGAGACGTGAAGTTGAAAGACCTCCTTGCGCACTTCGAGGAGAAGGAGGGCTTGGAGATCACCATGTTGTCGTACGGCGTCACGTTGTTGTACGCATCGTTCTTCCCACCCAAGAAGGTGAAGGACCGCTTGGAGATGCCCATCACCAAGGTGATTGAGACGGTGAGCAAGAAGCCCGTGCCCGCACGCACCAAGAACTTGATTCTCGAGGTGTGCTGCGACGACAAGGAGGGCGAGGATGTCGAGGTGCCGTATATTAACGTGAAACTCTGATGTATGTATAGAAATAAATGAGGTGTTTCCGGATAAAGTACAATGAACATCGATGCTAGCTCATGAACAGCGCAAAGTCGCCGCCCCGCTGCATTAGCTCGTGGTAGGTGCCCTCCTCGGACACCCTGCCGTGGTGCAACATGAGCACCCTCGACGCACGCGCCATGAGCGCCGCATCGTGGGTAATGACGAGCGAGGTGAGCCCCGGATCGTGCGCCCGGAGCCCGGTGAAGATCACGTCGGCGATGGCGGACGAGGTCTTGGCGTCCAAGCGCGATGTCGGCTCGTCAAACACGATGAGCCGTGGCTTGCGCACCAACACGCGGGCAATGGCGAGCCGCTGCAACTGGCCCTGCGAGAACACAGCGTCGGCGCCGCCGAGCACCGTGGAGAGCCCCTCCGCGGACGCGTACACAAAGTCGTACGCCTGGGCGGCCCGCAAGCAGCGGTCGAGGCCCGCTTCGGCCGCGGCGCGTGCGCTGCCAGCCAAGCCGTAGAGCAAGTTGTCGAGGATGGTGCCCTCGAAGAACTCCGCGTGCTGCGGCACCAGCGACACCGACGCGCGGTACCAGTCCGGGTCGTAGCCGGTGATGCTCTCGCCGCAGTAGCGGATGGAGCCCAGGTCCTGCGCGTACAAGCGGAGGAGCAACTCGCCCACGGTGGACTTGCCGCACCCACACTCGCCCACGAGCGCCACGGCGTCGCCAGCGTAGACGTCGAGGCTCAACCGGTCCAAGACCCTGTGCGGCGCCGCCGAGCCCCGCGTGGCCGGGTACGTGAAGCACACGTTGCGGAACTGCACCACCGGCTTCTGCGGGCCGCCGGCTGCCCGGGCAAGCAGGCCGCCGCACTCCACGGCCAGGTCCTCGAGCGCCAAGAGCCGCGACATCAACGTGCCGGCGCGCTGGCCGCGTGCCACCTCCGGGAACAGGTTCATGAGGTGCGACGCGCTGGCCACGGTGAAGGTGAGGATGGTCAACACCAGGAGCATCTGGTTCTGGGAGTACTCGCCGCGGGCCACCAAGCACATGCCGTAGTAGAGCACGGCGGCGGTGGCGCAGCAGCCGCAGAGCTCCAGGAGCCCGAGGCCGAAGCCCGCGGCCACGGCCCGCTTGATGCCCGCGCGGCGGAGGCGGGCCATCTTGGCGTCGTACTCCGCGGCGAGCTGGGCCGCCATGCCAAACGACCGCACGGTCCGGATCGCCGAGACGGCCTCCTGCGAGAACGCCTCGGCGCCGGCCACGCAGTCCTTGTACAGCGTCTCGTAGCGCTGGAGCAAGACGCCGTACACCACCGTCACGAGCAACACCAACGGGATGAACGCCACGCCCACGAGCGCCAACTTCCAGCCGAGCGCGATGGCCCACGCGGTGCCCAAAGCGGAGAGCACCGCCACCAACAACACGCCCGGGAGGAACTGCGACACGACGTTGCGCAAGTCGCGGGCGTCGTTCATGAGGAGCGTGTTGAGGAGCGTGGGCCCGGCCGCGGCAAAGAACGCCATGTCCTGGTCGTTGACCTTGGCCAAGCACGCCTTGCGGAGCCCCACGATCCACCTCTCGGACGCGTACTGGAGCGCCATCTTCGCCACGAGGTTGACGGCAAACTCGGCCGCGGCCACCGCCAAGATAACCACCATCCACATCTGCACCGGGATGCGCTGCGCCGCGCCGTGGCCGCCCAGCACAATCACGCTGAGCACCTCCGAGAAGCAGTACGACAACACCGGCGACGCCGCACCCGTCAAGCACGACGCGGCCAAGCCCACCACGAGGAGCACCTTGCCGGCGATCGTGCGGTAGCAGAACCTCGCGACAGCGAAGATGCCCATGGCGTCCGTTTCGTCCGCGTCCTGGAACGCCCCCAGCTCGAGGTCGCGTAGGATGGCCGGGTTGTTGTGGCACTCGTACAACGCGAGCTCGAGCGAGTCCTCGGACCGGCTTGCGCCCGGCAGCGGCTCGCGCTTCTCCTCCTCACACCCATCGCACGGGCAGGCAGGCCCCAACACGCCCCGCAACGACGCCCCGGAGCCCTGGGCCCTGACCCTGCCGTCCGCCATGACTATGACGTGGTCGTCGTCCTCGATCTCCGCGGTCTGGTGGCTGATGACCACAGTGAGCATGTTCTTCCTCCAGCGCCGCACCTTGTGCATCAAGCTCTTGCGGGAGCTCGTGTTGACGGAGCCCAAGGCCTCGTCCAACACCAAGATGGGCCTGTTGCGGATCCACGCACGCGCCAAGTTGATTTTCTGGATCTGCCCGCCCGACAACTGCTTCGACTGCACCGTGGTGTCGTAGCCGTAGGCGAGCGTGCCCACAAAGGCGTCTAGCTCGGCAAACGCACACGCGGCGTCGAGGACGCGCAAGACGTCCGGCCCAGACTCGTACAAGCGCTCGCCGAGGAGGAGGTTCTCGCGGAGCAGCCGCTCAAACACCAACGGCTGCAGCTCCACGAAACAAACGTGCTCGGTGAACCACTCCGAGGGGAGCTGCTCGAAATCCACCGCGTCCACCAGCGCCAGGCCCCGGTACCCCTCCAAGAAGCCGGCGAGAAGCAGCGCCACTGTGGACTTCCCGCTGCCCGACTCGCCCACGATGAAGTTCACGCGCGAGTGGTCGAGGCAAAAGTCAAGGCCGCGCAAAGCATCCGCGTCGCTGTTTTGGTAGCGGAACGAGAGCAGGCGGAAGCGCAACGAAAGGCAGGGCGTTTTCTGGCACCCAGACGCTTCGCTGGCAAGCGACCGCGGCGAAGCGGCGCCGGGCTCGTCGCCTAGGTCGATGGTGTCGATTGTAGCGGAGCTTGCCTGCGCCTTGTTCAAGAGCGCCAAGATCTCGGCCACCGACGCTAGCTCGGTGCCAAAAAGCATGCACGCACTGAAGGCCGTGAACACGTCGCCCACGCCCATCGACCCGGTTTGCACCAAGTAGTTGCCAAACGCCAAGCCGCCCAAGATGACTGCGTTGCTGAGAAACTTGAGCGTGGCGGCGTTGGCGCTGATGGCAAGCGCCATGTTGGTGAAGGCCGCCGCGGAGGCATCGACGGCCCGGCTGAAGCGCACAAAGTCCAGGAGCTTGCCGCAAAAAATACGCACAACGTTCCCCGACGAGAAGCTCCAGTCCAAGACCTTGGCGGCCTTCGCGCTGCACAAGTTCTCTCGGGCGGCGTACCTGGCCGTGCGCTTGCCGAAAACAAAGCTGCAAAGCGCCAAAAGGGGCACCGCGGACGACACCACGAGCGTCAACGACCACAGCGCTAGCATCGCCACGACAAAAAGCGACACCACAGACGCCGCGGTCTGCACAAGCATGCCCATGTTCTCCGAGATGCCACACCGTATTTCCTCGATGCATCTGTTCACCACCGTCAAGGACCCCACGAGGTTCTCTTTGGTGCCGTACCACGAGATGTCCTTGTGCAAAAGCATGGCGAATAGGGAGCGGCGTGCCCGCTGCTGGCTCCTCTCGCCCACCATGAGCCACGCCACAACCCCTAGCCACGTAAAAAGCAAGCGGGCGCCACCCACCGCGAACATGGCCCCGCTGAGCACCCGCAACCGCAGCAAAAAAGCGGCCGAGCTTATGCTGCCGCTGAGGTACCGCGCAAGAAGAGAAAACACCCTGCCGTAGATGTATGTTTGTACCGGAGATCCGACCGCCGAGCATGCAATCAGGATTGTTCCCACGAGGGCTATGGGCCAGTCGGACGGCGTGGCGAAGCGAAAGACGCCGCCAAAAGGATGCCGAGGGGCCCGCGGGTGGCCGAAGAAGTCGTCAGAGCTCATGATCTGCCCATTGGGAAGGGATTCAGGGCCGAAACGTCTAAAATATATGGGTTTCGCAACCGCGCGGCGGGTGCTGTAGTGGTGTTGCAGACAATTGCCTAATTGAGCCGCGACAATTGCGATGAAGTGGGTGCGCATCGGCTTGGCGCACGCACAGAGAGGATATTGCGGCATCCGGCAGGATTTAGAGCTGCCGCAGTGCATGGCCTTGACAGGATGCAGAGTGAGACGAATAAACTCAGGTCTCAGGCGTTTGACTTCTATCATGTGCATTGGGGCGTGGACAGCCTCTCACGCGGGACCTATGTACTCGTTCTAATAAATGCCGATGATATCCGTTTCGTAGTTGAGGTCTGCGTCCTGCCCCGGCCGGGGCTGTTTCTCTAAAGATCTTTTCTTCTGGTCCGCCTTGTCACGGATGCGGGATAAGGCCATGGAGCAGTTACCGCACCCTAGTGTGAGGAGGCCCTCGAGAAACAATGCGAGTTTCTCCAAGTCGGTCTCCAGATTGGTGAGCTCGCCACACAACCGGAAGGGGAACTGGAGCATGATTGCCCGGTGGTCAAAGAGACACTTGGACAAATAGTAGTGAGGGGATTCTAGGAGCGCCCTGTCTGGGCTGTAGTATGGGTCTGTCTTGGGCTTGACAAAGAACATCAACGCCATGGTCTCGTCGATCAACGACCTGATCAACGGGTGGCTCCGCGGCAAGTAGAGGAGCCCGCGCAGCGTGAGGATCTTCAAGTAGAGGAAGTACACCTGCAGCTTGAGCGTGATGTCACACCAGGAGTAGCAGGGCGCCGACGGGAGGTCTGTGTCGATGCCGTACGCGCACTCGGGCAACGAGATCTTCGTGAGCACGTCCCGGTAGGACGGGTGCGCGGGGTTGTCGAGCGGGATGATGTAGTTGTTCTTGGAGATGTTGCCCGGCACCACCTGTTTCTTGAAGGCTTCGTTGATGTGGGCCACGATGCTCGTGATGGCCTCGGGCGACGCCTGGCGCGGCACGCCCGCCGCAAAGTCGTTGTTTAGCGAGCAGATGGTGTCGAGTATCAGGTAGACGATCTTCTGCACCTCGGGCGTGAGGGCGCTGTAGGTGTTGAAGCCGGAGCTTTCCGTGGAAGCGGGCACGTACAACCCCAACTTGATCAACGCGGAGATGTGCTCCTCGTCGCACCACATGGCGTCCACGCTGCCGGCGATTGTGCGCAAGTCCTCCATGTCGTGGACCCCGATGGCGTCCACGGGAAGCGCGATGTTGATGGTCCAGTAGTAGCAGAAGAAGAACAGCTTTGCAATGACGATGCCGAGCGAGTCGGGGCGCCGGAGCGAGCTCTGGTCCTTAAGCGTCTGGTACTTGATGAGCAACGAGCGCGCCTCGCGGAGGTGCGAGATCCACGACACCGGCGTGGCGGCCGCGTCGACGATGGTCATATCGGAGAAGAGCATGGTGAGCACGAGCACGGTGAGGATCAAGCCCTCGATGTGCCAGAGCGAGGACTCGTTGTTCTGCAAGTCGGTGAAGGCGGCCACGATCGTGCGCATGCACACGGTGGTCAACTTCTTCATGTTGCGGTCGTGCTCCGCGTCCTTGGTCATGGTGAACTGGCACGAGGCGCTGACCGCCATCAAGGCGTACGCCAAGTACTTGAACACCGTCAGGTACTCTAGGAACACATGCATGAACTCGTTGTTCTCGATGCGGGACGCGAACGGGAAGAAGTAGAGGAGCAAGCGCCCGGCGGCGATGTTGCGGAGGTACTGCTCCTCCTTGGGCGATAGCTTGTACGTCTCGATGATCTTCGCGATGAGCGGCTCGTTCTCCACCTGCGCTGCCAGCGGCTCAGGGTTTGCAAACACGTTCCACAGCTCCTCGAGCCGGAGGTTGGTCTCGGGCGCGGAGTTCAGGAGGTACCGGGCCAACTCGTCGTCGTCGAAAAAGTCGTTCTTCTTGGGGTCCTGGTTGAGGATGATGTTGGAGTGGAACGGCTTGAGCTCGGCCACCAGCTGCACCGGCACGGCGGGCGGCGTCGGCCCGCTGGCCACAAGCGTCTCGAAGTCCGCGAGCCCGTGGACCAACGTGTTCGCGTCGTCAAACACGTTCTCGAAGAGGAGGGTGTCAAGGTCCGACACAGAGTTTTTCGTTTCGCTGTCCGCCGACACGTAGCCCAGTGTCCGGGATATCAGGGACGAGCTGTCTTTCGGGCTGAGGCCCGGCACGTCTTGCGCCGGGTCCGGTCGGAGCCGGCGTGGCTGCCGCGGCTTGTTCCGCTTGTTCGGGTCAGGGTAGACGCACGGCTTCTTGACTTTGGTGCAATTGCCGCAGACCGGGTGCACCTCGTTGCACTTGATCTTGCGCCGCTTGCACTCGTTGCACCCGCTGCGCGAGTACTGCCGCTTGACAATACTGGGCGCCTTTCTCTTCTGCTCCATCGCTTGCGTGGTCGGTGGCTTGTGTTCTGCGAAGTTGACGGATGATTTTCACTGCACCTCATGCGCCACATGACGCAGCGCGCAACGTTGAGAAGACTTGATTGCCGGCGACCGCAAGGCATGCCCGGGCGCCATTCTCCTGCTTATTACCGTTATTTATAGCCGCCTTCAGTGCAGCATTGTTAATGAGTGGCTGGGGCAAACACCCTTCGGCTAGTTCTCGGTTAGTCCTGCCTTTGTATTCCATAACGGAGTGCATTCATATCGAGATCTTTTTAATTACGGTTCTAACAGATGGTCTTTTTAGTTTGCGGCTGAAGACAACACTTCTTGCCTTTGAACCGATTGCCAAACTTGTTCGGCATTGATCCTATCGCCCGAGTAACGCCAGAGTCGGATCGCCAGTGGAACATAATACACCGGATTGGTGTTTCCACGTATATCCATCAGGCTGATTCTGTAGGTAAGGTGCGATACTAGAGCTCCCTCATCAAGGCCGTGCCTTGAGAGCTCGTCCAGCCCCGGCTTCAACATAGCGGTGAAAGCAGTGATGTGTCTTGCGTCTTCCGCTAAACTTTCAAGACGGTGTCCGCTCGATCCTTAACTCTCCGGTTTCTCGCAACTTCAGTGTGTTAATCGTTGATTAAATGGCACGCTTCGTCGCCTGTAGCAGAAGGGAAAGCTTTTGGTCACTGCTGTGGTCAAAATTAACAGTGTTCTTCCTGTGAGTCTCATCACTGTTTTAGACTGGCAGCAGAGGCCGGCCAAAAGGTCAACAGCACTTGCTCTAAGAAAATGGACCCTTCTGTTTGTGTGACTGCTACTGGTGCTGCAGCTTCAGTAGTAATTGACCGTCCCGCTGTGAAGCTTTTCTGCCTTGCCAAGATATTGGCAGAAACGGTAGCTCATGGTCATCTAACATCCTTCCATACCTTATCGCTGATTCACAGCTGCCGTGGCTCGGGTGTGCTGGTGGGATTGTCTGTCAACTTTAAGCATCACGTACCGGGCGACACTGTGGTGACATACCTCGCCGTACGTATCCAGAGCTCTATTCAACTTGAGCGATTGCAACATCAACTACAAATCCTCCAACAAGCTTGGTTACACCGGAAGCAGCCAGGTTTGCATGGCTGCTATTTTTGCTAGGGCACTATACCCACCGGTTTTGCGTCACCGCCCTCTAACCCCGATCGAAGCCACTCGTGGTTTTATTTGGGTCCTGAAAGAACCAGGAGACGGCAATTGGATCGGAGGGGTTACCGGAGTGCTAGACTCTATTGCACCGCGGCACTTCTGCGAGCTACAAACATGTTAAGCAAATGTAATATAAAAACGCTTAGACCTCCAGTGATGCCCGTTCGGCACTCAAACATTGCCCTCTTAAGCTCTGTGGCTTATCAACGTTCACAAAAGCAGGGACGCGCGCGACACCATGCCAGTGGAAGAACTCGAAGACGCTGTGACAAAAGCTTGGCAAGGCCGACGTAAAACAACTGGAAACTAGCTCTGACATAAATAGCAAAAGCATGCCATCGAATGTGACGATGCCCGCCTGAAGTAAGAAGAATATCAGAATTTGACGGAAATGGTGAAAGAAGCCACATGCGCATCCAGTGGATCACAAAGGACACTTTCCTTCACAGTGCAAGGGACGTGAACAGTGTTCCAGCTCCCTCACTTTTAATTTACCTCAAACAAAACCATATACATCTGACCGCGGAGATAATAAAAGAGAGTAACTCCATAGAGATAAGGATCAATAACACTTTACTTTGGGCACTGCCTTCATCTGTGTTTGTGAGGTAAAACTCGATAGTGTTAAGGGTAAGCATTAGAATCATCACGGTTATTAGTATCAGAAGAAAAAATTGAATTGAAGAAGTCCCGGAGCTTTGTTCAGGATCCTCTTGTAACCGTTGTCTCCAGTGTAAACAAGAGTGGGGATTCTCGGGGTATTGAGTTTCATCTTCACCCTTTTCATATCCTTTTCCAGAGGACACACTATTGGTGTGATCGGACTCTCGATTCCGGCGGCCTCTATCGGTTCCAGTGAACTGGGTCAGCGCCTGGGTGAGCGCCAGGGGGCCTGGAGCGTCGTCCACTGCGCTGTCGTGAGGCAGAGACTGGCCGGGAGGCGAGGTGGTGTCGGTAGTAGACATTTCTCGCACTTTTTTTGGAGTTGAAGAAGACATTTGCTGAGGTTCTAGTGAACTTATTCAAACGGGTTCAAGAAAAAAAGTGGTAGGGGTACAAACAAGAAGTAGCTGGCGCAATTTTGTTTTTGCAGCCACCATGCCTCCGTACATCCCGCCAGGCACCACAAAGGCGAAGCGATCGCCCGGCAGTCTTTGGCACTTGACGCGAGCTGTGAATGATCGCAATCTATGTCTAATCTGCATAGCGTAAATGAAACGCTTAACTAAGATTAGTCTACACTGGTTCCGACCGTTGAACCACAGAGGGCCGCGATGTGAAAAAGGGCAGACCGCATTCTCTATTGTATATACTATAAGTAAAAAGATATAACCACAGCTGCAATAATTGCCCCAATAAACACAAAATTGAGTAATTGTACAATTATTACTACAATGAGACGGCGATGGGATAATATCTTCGTATACACTGCGCGTGCTTTCCTTGCGATTTTTGATTTGAGTTTTGCGAAACGTCCTTCTTCTTTGACAGAATAGGGAGGAGGCGGCGTTGATGGTTCATAGGTAGGTGCCGGAGAACGAGAACCCACAGGCTCAGCATATTCAGGCCTGGGATCAGAGGTCATTGCGTGGCAACTTTGGTGCCTGACACAAACTGCCGATGACCTCTTATATGTCTCGTCTGCATAGCACTAATGTGTAGAACGCATCATTGGTCTATCGATCACATAAGAGGGCATCCAGACTGAAAGCAGACCACATTTTCCGTTGCATATACCAAACCTAACTTCTCTAAAGAACAGTCATGCCCACAAAGATTGTGCCAGCTACCACAAGTGAGCCCAGCCCTACAATTACTGCCGCAAAGATACGGCAGCTGGTGGCGACATACCTCGCAATACGTTCCCAGAGCTGTATTCAACTTGAGCGATTACAACATCAAGTCTCCAACAAGCTTGGTTACACAGGAAGCAGCAGGTTTGCACGGTAGCTCTCTTTGTTAGGACACTATACCCACCGGTCTTGCGCAACCGCCCTCTAACCCCGATCTAAGCCACAGCTAGCCTTATTTGAGTCCTGAGAGCACCAGGAGACGGCACTAAGATGGTAAGGGCTACCAGAGTGCTAGACTCTATTGTACCTCGGTGCGAGCTACAAGTTGTAATGTAAAAAACGCTTAGATTTCCCGTTCGGCGCTCGACAACACAAGGAATAGAACCCCATGCGCGTCCAGTGGATCACAAAGGACACTTTCCTTCACAGTGCAAGGGACGTGAACAGTGTTCCAGCTCCCTCACTTGTAATTTACCTCAAACAAAACCATATACATCTGACCCCGGAGATAATAAAAAAGAGTAACTCCATAGCGAAAATGATCAAGAACACTGTACCTTTGGCACTGCCTTTCTCTATGTTTGTGAGGTAAAACTCGAGAGTGTTAAGGGTAATCGTAAAACTCATCACGGTTATTAGTATCAGAAGAAAAAATTGAATTGAAGAAGTCCCGGAGCTTTGTTCAGGATCCTCTTGTAACCGTTGTCTCCAGTATAAACAAGAGTGGGGATTCTCGGGGTATTGAGTTTCATTTTCGCCATTATTCCCATTTCCAGGGGATTCACCGATTGTACTACCACCTAAATCCGGACTTTGTTTGCCTCGGTCAGTCCCAGTGGACTGGATGAGCGCCAGGGGGCCTGAATTGTCGTTCAGTGAGCTGTCGCGAGGCTGCGACTGGCAGGGTGGCGGAGTGATGTCGGCAGTAGACATTTCTTGCACTTTTTGAAAAAGACATGTTATGAGGTTCCAGTGTACTTATATAAATGTTTTCAAGAAAAAAAGTGGTAGGGGAGGTAAAAAAAGTGGTAGGGGAGGTAAAAAAAAGTGGTAGGGGAGTACAAACAAGAAGTTTCGGGCGCGATTGTCCTGCTTTTGCAGCCACCACGCCTCCGTACATCCCGCCAGGCACCACAAAGGCACTATGCTGTCAGCTTTTTATATCTTGTTGCTGGACTTAAGAAGCTTTATACAGAGTAACACGCAAGCTATCTTTCGTTTGATACTATATCATGCTCCGGCCTGGTATCCATCTTGGAAGAGAGTTCTCATCACCGCGCTTGGGTTCTAACTCGTCTTCAAAGGGCCAACCAGCAAAGTACGCTCAAGAACGTCAGAACCCTTGTTCATTTTTTTAAATAACAATAAAACCGGCAGCCATAATCCCGACAATCGTAACTGAGGCTGCTCCTAACGCAATTAACCACACGCGATGCCAATAAACATTCTTCTTAGTGGAGGCCTTGCGTGTTCTTTTCCGGAAGTTCAACTTGGAGCTCTTCAGTGGGCTCTCTTCATTGGTTTGGGGAGCGCCAGAAGCCGTTCGTCCCTCGTCTTGCATCAGTACCATCAAAAGGCTTCTTAGTTGGAACTTGTATCTGAAGAGTCTCGTTGGACACAAGTAAGTTTTTCGTGGAGGAGCTAGTTCCTCGATTGATTTAGGTTTGGAGTTGAAAGGCACACTTCTTTTCCGAAGGAAGGGCTTCAGTAAATAAAGAGGAGTGAGGTTCAAACGAGCGGCTCTGCGCTTTATATCGTGGGGGTGCAAAGACGACGACACCTGCATACACCACTTGCACGACTCCAATGGCACGACCCGAGTTGAACTATGCTGTTGTCTATACCAAAAACATACCTATATGTTAGGTTCTAACAATATATTATCTTTTAACTCAGTCGGGATAAGGCCCCGAGTTCATAGAACTCGGGTCCTCTTTATACAATTACGAGGAGTCTCACAATTGTAACATGGTCATGCACTCATATCGCTTACTTGATGAACATCAAGTAAAGAGGATGATACATGAGAGTATCATCCTTATTATATGAAACAGTGCGACATAAGTGCACGACTATTATGAGTCCCTAACACTATAGGATGATAAATGCCATATTGGGTGCCATCCCGCACTAGGGGCTTGTCTCCACGTTACAATGCGTAAGAAGAGGTGGGGTCTCGTCATGGCACCTAGATTGCACCTTTTTTCGGAGCAAAGTCGAGTTCAATGCTTCCTCATTGGCCCCCATCTCGTCTATACGGCCCTTCTGTGCATTTGTAGGTCTGTTCTCACCACTATCTCAGCAAATGGCCGAAGTACTTGTGAGTATTGTTAGCCATTTCACCAACCGGGAAACTTGGGCACACATGGCATCGTGCATAAATAGTCCCACTCACGTTTCAAGGGGAATTTAGCATCAAAGCATCTCTAAATACCAAGACGAGAACAGCAACAGCCATTAGCACCAATACATTAACGCTACTTAGCATAAAGCGAGGGAAAGATGTTATTCGATGACAGTATTTTATTCGTTCTCACTAATATTGACTTGAGCTTTGTGAAGGTCCATCCTATTGACAGGATAGGGACGAGGGAGAGGCGTGGGGATTAATAGGTTCTCAAACGTCCACAGGCTCACCATGTCGGGTGACGCAGCAAACGCGATTGCGGGGCAGTCTTTGGCACTTGACCCAAGCTGTAAATGATCGCATTCTATGTCTAATCTGCATAGCGTTAATGAGTGGAACGCTTAACTAAGATTAGTCTACACTTGTTGCGACCGTTGAACACACAGAGGACCGCGATGTGAAAAAGGGCAGACCGCATTTCCGTTGTATATACCAAAATTGTTTTCTCCAAAGAAGTATCATGCCCGCAAAGAGAGACGTTAACAGGGCTCGAGCTGCCTCACCACCTCATTTATATCCAACACGCATATATCCACTTGAACATGAGGCATAAATAGAAGAATGACTCGAGAGCGAAAATGATCCCGACAAATATTCTGGCTTGGCTACCTGAGTCTGTCTTCGTAATACAAAACAAAAAAGTGGCATTCATGCCAAGTAAAGCGATTATGGCTGCTAGCAAATAACGATCTTGGTATGAAGAACTTTTGGAGTCGTTTCCAGAATCCATTTGTGATCGTTGTCTTAAGTATAAAGAGTAAGGATTCTCGGGATTTTGCGTTTCATTTTCACCATTATTCCCATTTCCAGTGGATTCACCGATTGTACTACCATCTAAATCCGGACTTTGTTTGCCTCGGTCAGTCCCAGTGGACTGGATGAGCGCCAGGGGGCCTGAATTGTCGTTCAGTGAGCTGTCGCGAGGCTGCGACTGGCAGGGTGGTGGAGCGGTGTCGGCAGTAGACATTTCTTGCACTTTTTGAAAAAGACATGTTATGAGGTTCCAGTGTACTTATATAAATGTTTTCAAGAAAAAAAGTGGTAGGGGAGTACAAACAAGAAGTTTCGGGCGCGATTGTCCTGCTTTTGCAGCCACCACCCCTCCGTACATCCCGCCAGGCACCACAAAGGCGAAGCGATGGCGGGGCAGTCTTTGGCACTCGACCCAAACGGTGAATGATCGCATTCTAAACTTGCATAGCGTTAATGAGTGGAATACATATTTAGTCGACCGTTGAATCACAGAAGTGGGCGTCCAGATGTAAAAGCAGACCGCATTTTAATTGTTATATACCAAAACTCGAAGCTACAAAAAGTAGGAGAAAAGGCATAAAGGGCTCCAACTTCAGAAGTAGTGCCTCAATGTGATCGCAATGCTGTCCAATCTTCGTACATGCTGCGCGGGCTTTCTTGATAAATTTTGATTTGAGCTTTGTAAAACGTCCTTTCCTTTCGCCAGGGTAGGGAGGAGGCAGCGTTGGTATGGTAGCCTTTTGTAAGGGTGGTGAATGAAAACCCACAGACTCACCATACTTCGGGGTAGAATCGGGAGTCATCGTGAGCGCCCAGCCCAAGATGCCGATGACCTCTTATATGCGTCGTATACATAGCATTAATGAGCGGCAATAATAATAAGAAGGCCGCAGGCTACGTTCGTGACGATAAAATTCCCGAGCAGAGTACTTTCTTCCAACTCTTTATACACCGCAGCCGTACCCCAATGCTCGCCATGTCTCAGTAGGTCCTTCAACGAGTCAAAGACCCCGTGCAGAAGGCGAGGGCAGTATCAAGATACAATGTCTCATAGAACAGTGCCAGAAGACCAAGAGAAGGGTAAGGCGAGGCTGTTGTGAAGTCGATGATTCTGCACCCCATGCGCCACAGACGCACCGCGCGACGTTGCAGCCGGAGACCCTGAATTTTGCCCGACGGCGCACGCCCGGGAATGCTCTGGCCGGGGAATCGGCGCTAGGGAACGGCCGTAATTCGTTATATTAAACACTCTATATCAATTTTTTCATCAGGTGCCGCGTCAACGGCAGGCTGAAGGCGTGCCCGCTCGTGTCTATCTCGTCGCGCTGCGGCGCCGTGTCCGCCTTGGGCAGGGGGGTCCGAACATCTAGCAAGAGCTCTCTGCGTCTCACGTCCTCGATTCTGGACTGCCAGTGCTGCTCCATTCGGTCTAGCCGGGCCCTGTCCGCGTAGTCCTGGTACCCTAGCTGTCTTCTGTAGGAGCCGAACGCGATGTTGGTGGCGAGGATGCCGCCGATCACCAGGACCGAGAACAAAATGGTCGCCTTCCAGCTGATGGGCTGGAAAAACCCGTTCACGATGTCGGCAAACGTCTCGGCGGTGATCCGCGACCGCCCGAGCTGCTGCGGGTCTCTGTTCATGCACTTCTCCCACGCCACGCACGGCTGCTCTAGGGCCGGCGCGCGGCGGTGGCCGTTCTCGTTGGAACACTTGTTCCGGTAGTACTCCCTGGAGCACGACGAGATCTCCCGCAACGCGTCGGACGTGTACATGTCGATTTTGGTGTTGATGTCGTCGCGCACGGTCTTGATGAAGTGGTAGAGCAAGTAGAACACCGTCAACACCAAGACCGTGTTGAGCAAGAGCTGGAGATAGAGCAGCAACACGTGCGGCACGCGCGGGTCCATGAGCGCCGGTAGCCAGGTGCGTGGCTTGTGCGTTCTCCCGCTGCCCGCCGCGTGCGGGTCGTCGTCCTGCTCTAGAAGCATCAAGTCCACCTTGTACCCGGGCTCGTTGTCCTCCAGCACCGTAACCACCTCCTTGGTGGGCGAGAACGACACTCGCAGGTTGCGGCGACGCGCGGGTGCCTGTAGCGTCTCGTCCTGGTCCGTGACGGTGTAGTAAGCCAAGCTCTGCTCCGGCGACTTGTTGCCGGGGACCTCGTTCCCCTTGTGCACTAGGTAGGACTCGTTGATCTGCGCATGAGCCTCGCCGTCCGGGGCTGGCCACTGCGTGGCCACCTGCCGGGTGCTGGGATTGAGGTACGAGAGGTCCAGCTCGTGGTGCTGGCTGGAGCCACTGATGGGGGTGGATGTTTCTAGCGAGTCAAGCATGGAGCGAATAAATAGGGGCTCTGTTTAGAAGAGGGGCATTGAGCGATTGCGGCTGTTTCGGGACGGCTTTGGCGGGGCAGTTGTGCGCTGTTGGATTTCTCGCTTATTGTTGAGATGCCCTCGCTTGTTTAGGTTTCGCTTCTCTATCGCGAAAGTTGGGCTTTTTCTATGCACCATGCGCGTAAACGTCTCTAGACGCACTGCGAGGCCATGTACTAATGTCCAAAAACTCCCTCCGGGAGGTCATCCAGTCGTTCAAGTACAACGACGCCGAGTCTGCGCCGGCCGTGGCTGGGGCCGTGACCAAGCCGAGCCCGAGAGTGGCGAAGCCTCGCGTGTCGCCCCGGAAGTCGCCCCGCAAACCAGCCGTCAAGCATGCAGATCCCGACCACGGGTCCCTGCTCAAGGACCTCCCGCCGTCTCTCGCGTCGGACCTCACCGTGGTGTTTGTGGGGTACAACCCGGGCGTGGAGTCCTCCAAGCAGCAGCACCACTACGCGCACCCAACAAATTTGTTCTGGAAGTTGTTCAACCAGCTGGACCTCTTGCGCACGGTGCTACACGTGCGGGGCATCCCGGTGCTGGGCGACGAGTTGCTCCAGGAGCTCTTTGCTGACGGCAAGAGCGGCGCCAAGCCTGCCCACGACTACTTGCTCGCGGAGTACGGCGTTGGCTTCACGGACTTGGTTCTCCGCTGCACGAGGCAGGCGCTGGAGCTCAGCGCGGCCGAGAAGGAGCAGAACGTGCCCCGGCTCTTCTCTGAGTTCAACCAGTGCAATACGCCGTTCGTGGTCTTCATCGGGAAGGGCATCTGGGAGGTTGTGTGCAAGTTCCTCGTGCCCAGACACAAGTTGACGCCGCAAAACTTCCAGTGGGGGCTCCAGAAGGACCCCACGATCCTTGCCAGGCTACACACCTTCTGCAAGCACCGCCCGCGCGTCTACACGTTCCCCAACACGTCGGGCTTGGTGGCCCTGATGAAGTTCGCCGAGAAGGCGCGGTTGTGGGAGGAGTTGGTGGCAGATCTTGGCGCGGCAAGAACCGCAGAGCCCGGCAGCGCCGGTGTCGATGCATCACCTTTATAGAGTATGTCTGTCTATGTACAAATCAGCGCCACACGGTGTAGAAGTGCTTCTCGACCGCCAGCTCGAAGCGCTCCATGGAGTGCTCGTCCTCCTGTTCGCCGTAGCGGCCGAAGTTCTCGGCGTAGAGCCGGTCCACGATGCCGGCGATCTGTATGCATTGCTTGCGGCTGTAGCACTTGGTGTAGCGGAGCTTCTTGAGCGCCCGTTGCTGGGTGTCTATGCAGCTGGTGCTCCTGGCGATGTGCTGCGAGCACTCGTTTCCGGAGGTGAACAGCCACCCGCGGAGGCACTCCACCACGGCCTGCTGTAGCTCGGCGCAGTTGATCTTGGCGGCCACGTGCACGGGGCGGAAGTGCTTGAACTTGTCGAGCTCGCCGTCGTAGTCTCTGTTCTCGCGGGCGAGCACCTTGCGCACATGCGCATCCTTTTCGTTGTTCACGGCCTGGGCGTTCTTGGTGAGCGGGTCCGCCTCCGAGTAGAAGCCCTGCAAGTCGGACGGGAGCTCCTCCGCGAGCTGCTCCGGGGTCTTGTTGCTCGAGAAGGGCCACATTTGCGCTGCGGCCCACAGAGCGCAGAGCCATCGAGCACTATGACCTTGGTGGTGTACGGGTGCGGCGGCGGGCCCTGGGGCTCCCCGGCCCCGGCTCCACGGCCCAGAGTGCCACGCGTGGCTGCTGCTATTACTGGAGCCTCTCCAAGACGCCCTCGAAGAGCCGGCCGATCTCCACGTCCAACACGTTGGACACCTCGCCGGCGCGCGGCGCGGGCTGCGCCGTCCAGAGCCCGGCCTTGGCCCGCTGCACCTTCTCCACGCTCAAGGCCCGGAGCCTCATGACGATGGGCGCGAGCCGCACGGCCTCGGTGCTGCCCATCTTGACGCCCGCGTCGGTGCCCGGGCAGCCGTCGAGGAGAAACGAGAGGCGGGTGTCGAGGCTCTGGCAGAAGACAAAGTAGCGGGCGTGGAACGCGGCGCTGGCCGCGGGCACCGACGCAAAGTCCGGGAACGTGTAGTGGGCGACCCAGTCCTCGAGGTCGCCGAGGATGCGCACCAAGTAGTCGTCCTGGCCAAAGAGGCAGTGGCTCTCCTCAAACAGGTACCAGATGAGGTCTGTGACCGCCGCCACATCGTGCACGAGCTGCGCAAGCGGGTAGCGCAGCGCGTCGTCCGCGGCGTCCGTGCGGACCTGGTTCTTGATGAACCGGCGCTGGATCAGGAGGAGCTCTGCGTCCACGTACCCCACTAGCTTGCTCTGGTGCAGCGGGGAGACGCTGGTTTCTCTGCGGGCGGCGACGAAGCGCCGCCGGAGCGCCTCGTAGGCGTCGTCGAAGGGCACGGTCCACGCGGCGACCTCGATGTCGGGCGACGGCGGGGCCACGGGGTGCCGGGGAGGCGCTGTGGGGGCGTCTTGTGGGGTGGGCGCACTGTGCGCGGGCTGGGCGTCGCCGGGGTTCATGTAGTTGGCGTCGTCGTCCTCCAAGTCGGGGTTGAGGTCGAGGTCGAGCGCCACGGGCGCGGAGGGCAACACGACCTCCTCGTCGGGGGCGACGTGGGCGGGCGTTGGGGGCGAGTCCATGGCGAGTATGTGCGAAGAGAGACCGAGAAGCGAGGGCCGCACAGAAAACGGCCCACCAGCGGGAGAGAAGCAGCGAGTACGGCGAGAACAGGAAATTACGGCCGGGCAGAGGGGAGGCACCGCAGAGAGCCCAGAGGGCGGCGAGAGGGCGGCGAGAGGGCACAGACCCGCCAGGGTAGGCCCCCTCAGCGCCCCCAGCTCAGAGCGGTGCGCGTGGAGGCAGCGTGAGCAACCGCCGCACGACGGGTGCGCCGATATGTCCGCGCTGCTCCGCGCACGGGACCGAGACGCTCCCATCATTCATCGCAGGCTTATCGCAGCCCGTTCGCAGCTCACACCACCCTTCTCTGCTGCAAATCGCCGTCCCCTGCCCACCCCACCCACTGGCCGCGCCCCCACAACCCGCTCCCCCGCTCCCCCGCTGCCTGCCCCCTGCCTTGCACGCCAGCGTCTGCCCTGCCTGAGCGATCCCCAGCAATGCCCGTGACGCAAACACGCAACAGCCCCAAGCCCACGGCCGAGCACGGCCCGCACAAGGCCCGCCCGCCCAGCGCCCCCATGAAGCTCCACACGTCGCGGCTCGACGTGCCGCTCAACGCCGCCCTGGACGCCGCCCTGGACGCCGCCAAGCCCGAGCCCGACCACCACACACAGAAGCCGCCCGCCCGCGCCGCGTCGTACACGTTCCCCGACCCCTACAGCCGGTTCTTCGTGGGCACGCCGGCGCTCCAGGGCACGGAGCGGCTCCCCAAGCTCCTCAACACGTACTTGCGGCCCAACGCCAAGTTCGTGGGCGAGCAGCAGAGCGGCAGCTCCAGCTACGACATCCGCGTGGAGATCAAGAGCGTGGACTTGCTCAGCTCGGTGGTGACCGGGTTCTTCCAGATCTCCGGGCTCACGTACGAGCACCCGCTCATCACCACGTGCTTCAAGGGCGAGATCATCAACAACCCGCTCCAGGCGCGCGACTGGAGCGGCGCCGCGCTCGCGCCCAAGCGCTACCTGTTCATCACCGAGGAGAACAACTGGTCGTCGTTTCCCAAAAACGACTTGGAGCACTGGAAGAAGCTCACGGGCTCGCCGCCGCACTTCTCCGAGGCCCAGCTCCGCGACAAGCTCAACCTCATCCAGTGCGGCGCCCAGGACCCGCTGTACATCTACATGCGCTGGAAGGAGGAGTTCTTGTTGCCGGACTCGCGCGTCAAGCTGCTCTCGGGCGCGTCCTTCGAGGGCTTCTACTACGTGGTGCTCAACATCGGCAACGGGCCCGAGGCGCCCTCCGCTGGCCGGTTCTCCTCGAGCATCATCCCGGGCACCATGAGCGGCTTGTACTTCTACACCCAGAGCGAGAAGTTCCAGCTGCTCTCCTTGCGCTACGTCGAGGACCGCGGCGAGTCCCACTCCTTCGACTTTGTCTAGCGCGCCTTCACTTCTCTTCACTTCTGCCGCCCTACATAGATTAATGGCTATGGTTTACTTGATACAGACTGTTGAAGTAGTGCTAGATACATTTTCATCGTGAAGAAGCAAGGCACGTTGAGCGCCTGCAATGCTGGGGGCGCCGCCGCTACTCTTTCAAGTCCCGCGTGGCGTAGATCTGCGCCGTGTACGGCTCCTCAAACAAGAGCGCCACACGGTACATCACAAACACAAACAAGGACACCAATATCCCCGTGGGCTTGCCGTACCACAACGCGGTGCCCAAGAAGCAGAGCGTGGACCCGTTGTACATCGGGTTGTTGTTGATGTTGAACGGGAACGACGTCACCCTCTCCTTCATCAAGATCCCAAAGTAGTCGCCCAAGTACGTGCCCGTGACCCCGAGCGCCCACATCGACGACAACACAAGAACATTGCCGAAGCCAAACGTGACAATGGCCAAGGCCTTCACCACCTGCGACTCCAACAACGGCTCGTACGTGGGCTGTGCAACCAACGCCTCGTGGTACACGTGGTCCCGGAAGATCCCGAGCGTGAAGATCGTGAACGCCAAGAGGTAGCATCCTCTGTACGCGCCGCCCACGAGGTTCGACAAGAAGTGGGTCTTGTGCTGGAGCCGAGCGACGATGTTCCAGAACACGGGGTTGAACACAATGGTGGCGATCGCAAACTTGAGTTGTGGCGTCACGTCCACAAAGTCCGCGTAGTGCGACACGAGATACGTGAGTTGCTCTTGTTTCATCTGTGGTTAGTATCAGGCGGTGGCTGTAAGGGTGGCTGTCAATCTGGGGCCGAAGCTCCCGCCCCTGAGTGGAGTCCATTGCGGCGCGCACAGACGACCCAGAACTCTTCTGAAACAGCTCTGCTGCGCTGCCGGGACACTGCCGTGCCTAATGTCGCAATTGCCCTGTCGACGACACGTACCTTGCGTTTGCTGCTGTTGAATCCGCTGCAGCGTATGATCTATTTAATGCGAGTCGGCGCGGCATGCACGTGAAGCCCTTTGTTGGGAGTCACGTGCCGCCCTCGGCATTTGCAGCCAGATACTGCTATAAGAGCACCACTCCCCTGAGAATCTGCTTCGTTCCATGTGTTTGGGAGTGCTGTGATTGTGCCAGCGTGGTGATTCTCCATGAGCACTGTTACTCCCCACGTGATTTTGCTCTCCCGGCTAGGCCGGATGCTGAGCTGTTCTGCATCGTGCAAAGTCTGCTCCTCGAGTCTCGCTGACTTGGCTCACTTCTTGCCGGAGGCCAATTCTACTTCAGTTGTATTGTTCCAGGGTGTTTTGGGTAGTTGATGTCATCTGCTTATCATACTGCTTTTGGTACCACAGTTGTCGCGCGGCGCGACTAGCGATCGTCGCGAGCACTTGCTAGCATACCACCAGCATGAGGCACAGGATATCATACCTCCACCAGCACACGGACGACGAGCCGCTCAAGCACATCAATGAGACGCATGTGGAATTGAACCCGCTGCTCCGCTATTCGAGGGAAGACAAGTTCACGCTTGACACAGAGGAGCTTCCGTACGTCTCTGCGCTACGCATCCACATCAACAGGCCCTCCAGCGCCAGAGAGGGCACCTCTCCCTTGGCATACGACTACCAGCACGGGACGCACATCTATGCTGTTCCCGGTAGCTTCTCTGGCAAAGACGACCTGCAGGCGTTTCACTCCCAGCTTCAGCTGCTGGTGTTCGAGATCTTAGGCATCAAGCTTGAGCCCCAACAGTGGATTCTTTCTTTGAATTCGTTCTACTACCACACCTCAGAGACCCTCGAAGTCCACGAGATTCAGGGCATTCCGCTGCTCTCTGCGGCTCCCGATGCGTTCGATTTCTACTATTCCAACGGCAAGATCGTGGTAAAGACTCTCGAGCGAATCCTGCAAAACTTGGTGGTCGACACCACTGACCTGCAAGACTACACGGAGATTGGTGTCTTCCATCCCACGGTACACTCCTCCGAAGATGATATTGTGTTGGCAGGAGCAAGGATTGTGAGAAACGGAGACACCGAGGAATCTGAAGGCAATGGTGAGGACGGAGCCCCCAAAAAGTTTGCCCACAAAACTCTATTCCATGTCAAGCCTCGCCACAGGCTGTCCGCTGACACCTTGAATGTGCTGCTTGTCCCAAATGGCTTGCATCCTGTGCTTACTCTCGATGCGGTGCCCCCTCCGCCGCAAGACAGCGACGTTCTCAATTGCAAGCTTTTTGCGTACTTCACTCTCGCAAAGTCGGTGTTTTTGGACCCGTATCAGATCCCGGACCTGCTTCACTTGCTTGCGAACTACGGCGATAAAGATTTGGAGTTGCCGGAATACTCCGTGGCGCTGTGGGGCAACGAGATCTTGGCGGAGTTTGATGATAACACGGCTTTTCCCCTAGAAATCACCTTGCATTCCAGATATCAGCTTCCGTCCGCAAACTCGTCCACGCAAGTGGAAGTGGACGCACCGGTGGTTTTCTATGCATGCGACGTCTCGACCGATGCTCAGTTACTCAAAAACTCTCCCTTCGATAACAAGCAGTACATTGGTGGCTCTTTTGAAAAGTTCTTCACCGATGACACAGCCTTCTTTCATGTGCTGCAGCGCGCTTCTTACCAAATTGCAGTGCCCAATGCTGTTGGAGACGGAAAAGTCCAATTGTTCCTCACGTTTGCCGCGTTGATAGTAGGAACCTTGACCATCTTGTTTGAGCTCTACAGGAGAGTTGCATCGCGAACAACCACGTCAACCAAGAAGAACGAATAAATACGCATATCACAATGCAACGTCGAAGGAGTGGTCCGAACTCTGGGAGGCATGAAACGATAAGTAGTCTTGTATGGCGTTGTATTAAAATCTACTACAACTCATCCTTGTCATAGGCCCGAAGACCCACAGGCAATACTCTATAATCCACAAACAAATCCCCAAACTCATCATGCACCCCCGGTACGGGCATCCCCCGACCCGAAAAGACGTCCACGTGCCCATCCATGACAGAAACGCCTTCCTTCCTCTCAATAACGACGGTCTCGTCATCAAATAAATTAATCTCACGTTTCCAGCCTCCGCGGAGAGCCTCCTTGGCCGTGAGAACTTCTGTCCTATAGAGATTCTTGCCCACGCGGCGGAATCCCCAGTTTTGCTTCTGGTTCTCAGCGATCTTCAAATTCAAGTTGCCTGGAACCCAATCTGGATTTTGATCACCCTCACCTTCAAGCACATGGTCGTGGTTTCTCGGCGTACCGGCCTCCACGTACACAGAGTAATTGCGTACCTTGCGCTCAACTCCCGCGCCTTTGCATTGTTTGCACTTGTTTTTGATGGTTGTGCCAGATCCGTGGCACTGGTCACATTGGCTCTGGAATTGTTGTATCATTGGTCCCATTTGCCGTCTCACCGTGTATACTCCTCTTCCTTGACACTTGGAGCAGGTGTCTCGCTTGCCATCGGCGCTGCCGCTTCCTGTGCACTTTTCGCAGATGTTGTTCATTTCGAGTCCAAACTCCATTTGCCTTCCTCTATAGAAGTCCGCTAGGGATATTTCCAAACGCACCGTGGTGTCTGCGCCTCTCTTTTTCCGAGGCTGTCCTCCGTGGCCGTTGAAAAACTGGTTGAAAAGATCGTTGAATGCATCACCTCCGAACTCTTGCCCACGATTTCCATCTGGGTTTCCGAAGCGATCGTAGTTCAGCTTCTTTTCAGGATCATTGAGGATCCCGTATGCTTCGCCGACTTCAATGAACTTATCGTGTGCTTCTGGAGAAGGGTTCTTATCAGGGTGATACTGCTTCGACAACTGGCGGTACGCCGACTTGATTGTCTTATCGTCAGCATCTTTGGGCACCCCCAAGACTTCGTATGGATCGAGTCCTGAGACGACTATGCAGAGAAGAGCTAGCGCCACGTATACCACGGAAATGCTTAGCATGGCCAACTCTTTTTGTGTTGATGACAAGACTGCAAAATATGTTGACGTGGACTGTGCTCGATTGTTCGTGTCATGTGATTTCATGTCACGTGAATATTCTCCAATCAGTCAGCGATCAAATGAACACCCTTATAAGTGACACGCTGACAGCGATGCTGCAGCTATTCTATGCTTGGCGTAGAATGTCCCTCCCCCATTGCTTCTAGCTTCTACGTGGTACGCAGCGCCGGGTAATCGCAAACCCACTTCCACGCCAACGTTGGCAGCTCATGCCTTTGCTTACCTTCTGAGTCAAAGTATAACAATCATAGGTGGTCCAGGTCTCATGGATTCTACTCAATCGATGGTGGCACTATCGGAAGGTAATCACCCTTGAAGAGACGTCTCTTCTCTCCTCCACAGGTGAGCTTTGATCCGTTTGAATGTGAGGGCACAATATTTAATTTCTACGAAACGTAAAAGATGGAAACGGGTGGATACCCGTCAATTTATATTGTACACGTCTGCTTGCGTGACTTAATGTGTTTCAGGATTTGCAGCCAACTTGGCGATATATATATCTCAGTGCCCGCGATGGTAAACATGAGGCTCGCACGCTCTCGATCGGTTGCACACCTTCGAGTCTTGCTTACAAGAACACGAAACAATCTCGAAACGACTGCTGGCTTGCTGTTAACTGCAGATTGGATCTTGCACAACATCCAGGCCTTCTGCCCTCCATAATGCACGAGGTCATCAGCTTTTCGTGCTCGCACTCCGCAGGGCATCTCATCACTCAGCTTTACAACGTCCAAGAGACTCATCTCCCGTACAAAAAAGGCCAAGAGCTCAAGTTCAGTAACGACGTGTTTCTCGCACCAGTTGCAAAGAATGGCAGGTTCAATTACTACCCACGAGGCATCAATGTGGAGTTTTCCGGCGGCTTGGGCTACCTAAGCAGGCACCAGTATCAAGGCGGCCAGGATGCCGCAGAAACGCTTGATAACGTGCAAGTGGTGAAACAAGAACGGCGCCAGAAAAATGAGTATCAGCAGATACTTGACTCTGGACGCAAACCTGATGGCTCGTTGCTCAATCTGCAAAACACAACCTACTGGTCTGACTACAACAATCTCATCTACAAGCCTGACTCGCTCGTGGAACTTGCGAACTTTCAGCACCCAGAAGGCACGCATAAAAACTTTCCACGTTTGAAGTTCGATAACTACGGAATCGGGGAAGCCGAATTTCGCACAGTGTGTGACGATATCGATGACAAGTTCCGCAAAAGTTTGGAGGAACTGGACCAAATCCAAGGCTTGAACTTCTTCACCGAATGCGACAACGCCTGGGGTGGTTTCACGCACGAAATGATGCTTTTCCTCAAGGATGAGTATTTTGCCAACGGAGTAAGCAGCAAGTACAACTTCTGGGTGTATGGGTTGCTCAACACCGCGTCATATCAACACACTCTGAAAACCAACGTTATGTTGAACCGCATTAGAGCATTGACCGAATTGGCAACAGAATCAACCCTTCTTGTGCCGCTAGATACGCCGCTGGGCGGTGAATCAATTTTGTCACCTGGCTTTGATGCATCCAGTCGCTGGCATCTCGGGGGCGTTCAATCGCTTTTCGTCAACTCTCTCTGGGGACTCAATTGCAAGCTTGAACAGCCAGTGACCATGGCTGAAATTGAAGGCAACTTGTTGAGAGGGAATGATAAAAGAAACATCGTCAATGAAGTGTTTCTTGCGCCGCCCCGTGCCCAAGAAACGCTGGTTCTGGATGCAAGAGTCGATCAATTTGGCTTGGCTTCGGTTGGCACAGAAAAAGACATCATGAGCTTGTACATGGGAAACACTGATAACAACAAAAAGAAAAGCTCAGCCAGTAGTGTGAAGCTTGGGCTCGCATCCACACCATCCACGGATCCAATTTCTCGGGCTTATGTGAGCAAAACAGAGTACACCGACATCAAGACAACGGAAACCCTGTACAAGAATCCCTACATGGACGAAATCACTGCTCTGGCAAGTTTCCCTCCTCTTCTTGCTGAGAAAAGTAATTACGATGTGCAATTCGGCCAGAGCTCAGACTTGCGTCTGCTTTTGAAAGAGTACAGAAAGGTTGTGCAGAGGATCAGAGCTCCCGCACATTTGGACTTGGTGGGAGATAAGCATGAGTTGGTAGAAAGCCTATCTACACTAATCGATGAATACTCGAGCGGGTACTCCGACGAGTCAGACTTCGATGATTAATACTAATAGACAGGTTTAAAACTAAAAGAACCCTACTTACACCGTCTTCTCCACCAAGAAGATACCGTACTTGTCCTTCAAGGTCTTGATAAGAGGGTCGTTGATGTCAGACGACATTGGGGCCAACAAACCCTTCTTGGACAAGGTGCCGTCCAAGATCTGCTCGGTGGCCACGGCGCATGGAACACCGACCAACTTGGCCATCGACGAGTAGCCCTTAGGGTCACCGTAGTCGACCAATGTGGAGGTTCTGGTCTCGGTGGTACCGTCGGCCCACTCGATTCCGAACTTGTGTTGCAAGCAGACCAAGTCTCTCTCGCCCTCCTCGTACTGCATCAACTCCTCCAAAGTGGCACACAAGGTGTCCAATGGGTTGCCTCTTGGCGTGGTCTTCTTGTCGGAGAACAAGCCCAACCACTTCAAACCAGAGAGGATTCTCTCCTTGTCGGCCTCATCCTTGAAGGTGGCAAGCTCGGAGATCTTGGCCACAAGGTCCTTCTCGGAGTTCGACTTGGCGCCAATGAGCAGGGCGAAGGCGTCCTTCCAAGCGGTGGCGGTCTTGAACGATGGGTGCTCGGTCTCCTTCAAGAAGCCCAAGTCAACCAAAACCTTGATGAACTCAGGGAATCCCTGGAATCTCAAGGTGCCTCTCACCACAGTCTCGGCCTCGGGGATGTTGTACAACTTCTTGTAAGTGGTCGAGTCTCTGTTGGGGTAGGCAACGAAGGCAAAACCGGGGTAAATGAAGTAAGGCTTGGCGGTGGCCATCAAGTCCTCAGACTTGACGTCCTCGACCTTGCCGTCCTTCCAGTAGGAGGCGGAGTTGGTCAAGGCCAACAAGACACCTCTGGAGGACCACGAGAACTTGTAGCCCAATGGGTTGTCGGAGTTCTCTGGTGCAGGCAAGCCACCGCAGTACGACAAGAACGACTTGATCTTTCCGCCCTCCTTGTGGACCTCCTCGATGGTCTTGACTGCGTACAAGTGGTCGATACCAGGGTCCAAGCCGATCTCGTTCATGACGGTGATACCGGCTTCCTCGATCTGGGACTCCAACTCCTTCAATTTGGGGTTGATGTAGGAGGTGGTTACCACGTTCTTCTTGTTCTTGATGGCGCTCTTGACGACGAGGGCGTGGTACGTGTATGGGATCAAGGAGATGACCAAGTCGGACTTGGCGACGGCGGCGTCCAATGCCTTCTCGTCGTTGACGTCGAGCGAAATGGCCTTGGCGACGGAGCCAGCCAATTCCTTGGCCTTGGACAACGTTCTGCAGGCGACGGTGACCTCAATGTTGGGGTTTGCCGAGAGAATGTCGACGGTGGGCTTGGCGACGAAGCCGGAGCCTAACAAAAGAACCTGCTTGACCATTGTGTGTCTAGGATGTTCCTGAAAAGAGAAGGTGATTCGGTAAATTTTCACCACCCACGTTATGTGGAGGAGGTGCGGCATGTGAGTCACCGCAGGCACTTGCTACAACGGCGTGGAGAAGTGGAGGCACGGGTGTGTTGAGCCAGGCCGGACCCAGTTCGATGCAATTTTATTTCTAGAGCCGCCGTGGCGGGGCCTACGTTGTCTTCCAGATCTTGGCCGACCAGTGCTTCGCGAACGCGAGCGGGTCCGAGATCTTGCCGTCCTTGGGCACCTCGAGGTCGGATGCGAACGACTTGACGGGCAACACCAACACGTCCGCCACGAGCTTGGGCCCCTCCAACTTGTGGAAATCCTTCCACGACACGGCCTGGTAGACGGAGGACTTGACGTAGTCGTTCAAGTACGCGAGGATGACGTCGGTCCAGAGGCCGGAGCCGGTCCACCTGGACACCTCGAGCTGGCGCTGGTTGGGCGAGCCCTCCAACGCGAGCGCCTCGCCGTCGCGCAACGAGGACTTCTTGCTCAAGGTGTTTTCCGTAATCTGCGCGATGATTTCCCTCAAGATGGGGTGGCCGGGCTTGCACTGCACGATGAACTGGCCGAACTCGAGGCGGCGGAGGCTCTCCGAACGCCAGTTGGCGTTGAGCGAGTCGGAGCCCACCGCGACAATCAAGCCCAACTCCGTGGGCGACACGTTCTCGGGAATCCAGTTGGGCACGGGCTGCAACGGCGTGGTGTCGACGTCGGCGTAGACGCCGCCGCGCGCAAAGAGGATCAAGTAGCGGAAGAAGTCCATCTTGAGGATGACCTCGGGCAAGCTGTCGTACGCCTCGATGACCTCGGGCACGTAGCTGTACAAGTGCTTGATGATGGCGTAGCTGGTGTCGTCGTTGAACAACTCGTGCACGAAGCCGGGGTTCTTGAACGCCCACTGCGCCTGGCCGTCCTTGAAGGTCTTGTCGAAGCTGTCGTCGTTCAAGCCGTGCTTCCACGACTGCCAGATGTACGCGGGGAACTTGGCGCGGGTCTCGTACGGCATCATGTAGATCAACTTCTCGCGCACGGGCATGTTGCTGGGCGGCACGCGCATGGCGTTGATCTGCTCGATCAAGTACTCGTTCTGCTTCTCCAAGCGGGCCAAGCGCTGCTCCTGCTTGGTGTAGAACTTGGTGTGCATCTTCTCCATGCGCTTGAAGAACTCGTCCTGCTTCTTGTCGTTCTCCGAGAACACAAGCAGGTACAACCCGTTGAAGTTGTCCTTGGCCAACGCGTCCTTGCTCTTGGACGTGGAGTAGCGGAACACCGCCGCAAGCACCAAGAGGAGCACCACTGTGAGGATGGCGGGCTTGCGCCGCGACGTGAGCGTGCTTGTCTTCATTGTGCTGTGTGCCCTGCTGTGAGTGGGCGCTGTGCGGGTGTCGCTGGTGGTTTCGGGTGGTTTTGATCTTGATGCGGGTTCGCGCGCCCACCAAAAAGCACGGCTCCACCGGGCAGACAACACGCCACCGGCCCCGGGCAGCGGGGCGGCGGGCGTAGCAGGCGGGCGGCCGTGGCGGCCGTGGCGGTGCCAGTGTCTTTTGCTGCTTTTTTTGTGCTTTCGCCGGGCCCGTGGGCCTGTTCGCCCGTGCGCACGACCGATCGTGGGTTTCTGCGCTCGCCGCATCCTGCGCACCACTGCCATGAGCGCTGTCAAGACTGCCGGGTTGTTTGGCGGCGCAATCACCGTGGAGGTGCCGGGCGACGTGATCGACGTGTCGGCGTTCCGCCAGGTGCCGGACACCCAGGAGGTGTTCTTGTTGGAGAAGGAGAGCAAGTTGGACCAGGCGCTCATCGTGGACTTGCTCGAGACGGTGGAGGCGCCCACGCTCGCGGAGGTGATCTCCGTGCACCTCGGCGACGTGTTGGACGCGCCGCCGCTGTTCTTGGCGCCGTTGGAGTCGTTTGTCAACGCGCCCACCGGCAGCGACGTGCACACGTTCTTGGTCAAGCCCGCGCCGTCCAAGCAGGAGACGGACGCGGTGAAGTTGTTCATGTACTTTGCGCTCGTGCGGTTGCAGCGGGCGGGCACCGACGCGCTCATCACCATGACGGTGCCGTGCGAGTCGGGCGAGGTGACGCAGGAGCTGTTTGCGCAGGCGGCGCAGGCGGCCACCGCCGGCGACGCCGGCGACGTGTTGGGCCAGGCGTACGGGGTGGTGCGGCGTGCGGCCGCCACGCTCAACGTGCTCGACTGGGGGTTGTTCAACTAGCGTGTGTAGGAAAGAACATAATGTATTAGCATATTGAAGGCGTCAGAGGCAATAGGGCGCTAAAGGAAGAGGCGAGGAAGGAAGAGGCGACAAAGAATCAGAGAAGCGCCGGACCTTTCATAGGGCGTGGCGGCGGCCCCGCTCAGGCCCTTCCACTCAGAGGGCCCGGCCCTTGTGGATGCGGGTCACGTTCATCTGCGGCTGGGGGAGGCCCGCCCCCAACAAGTGCCAGCGCCGCGAGAGGTAGAGCAGCGCAACCAAGCCCACCGACACGCTGTTGCCGGTGACGTAGTAGTAGGAGGCCTCCACGATGCGCACGAGCCAGAACGGCAACACCGCCGTGGCCCAGTACGCAAAGACCGAGACCAAGAAGAGCACCACGCAGTTGAACACCGCGGTCTCCTGCTTGGTCATCACGCCCACGGGCGTGCTGTACGTGTAGAAGTCGTACGCCCTGCGGAGGACGTGCGAGGGCTTCATCGATGGTGTGATTGCACCCACTGTTGGTGCTTGGCGATAGCTGCGAAAGACAAACAGAGCACGAGCAAGAAGCGGCAGGGAACTCTCGGCGGACCGCAGGGCGGGTAGCGAGCACGTCTGAACACTTTGGCGTTTGCCCGCGGCACACTGTGGCAATTGGCCCTGTCTTATACGTTTTGCATCCGGCTTGCAGCAATCGGAAACTTCGGGATTCCTGGTCACAAGTGCGGCATAGAGCGCTGCAGCCGCAAACCCTATGGCGCCGTGTGCCAGGTCACCCGGGGGCAGGGCCGCCCGGAACCCCGCCGGGGGCCATCCGGGGTGCCGTCGGGCGCTGCGGGCGGCTTCCGGGGACGTCAGGCGGCGCCGTTCTGGCTCCCGGCGCAGCCGGCGGCGGGGCCAGCCGCACCAAGGTGAGACATAGAGCGGCTTACGCGCATAGAGCGATTTTGACGCACGCCGCTCGTGCCAGCCGTATGCACGCAGGCGGCGGATCCAGCCGGGCAGCAGGCCAGGCACCACGGGGCAGGCACCACGGGGCCCAGGCACCGCAGACAACGCCGCAGCCGAGCCGGCCGCCCGCCACTGCAAAAAGGCGGGCGGCGGAGGCGGTGGTGGTGCACGTGACCCGTCACGTGCGGGTGCGCCTAACTGCGCCGGCAACGTTGTTTGGGTCTCCACCGCAGCATGTCCCTCGAGAAGAAGATCATCAATTTCCTCAGAGGGCCCCGCAAGGGCGAGGCGCACGAGTTGCGGGCCGGGCTCGTCTCGCAGTACAAGCACGAGCGCAAGGACGCCATCGAGCGCGTGATCCAGGCCATGACCGTGGGCAAGGACGTGTCGGCGCTCTTCCCCGACGTGCTCAAGAACATCGCCACGCCGGACTTGGAGCAGAAAAAGTTGGTGTACTTGTACTTGATGAACTACGCCAAGACCAACCCCGAGCTCTGCATCTTGGCCGTCAACACGTTTGCGCAGGACACCGAGGACGTGAACCCGTTGGTGCGTGCGTTGGCCATCCGCACCATGGGGTGCATCCGGGTGGACAAGATGGTGGACTACATGGAGATCCCGTTGCGGCGCACGTTGAAGGACGACAACCCCTACGTGCGCAAGACCGCGGCCATCTGCGTGGCCAAGTTGTTCGACTTGAGCCCGGAGGTGTGCGTGGAGTTCGGCTTCTTGGACGAGTTGAAGAGCCTCATCCACGACGCCAACCCCATGGTGGTGGCCAACGCCTTGAACGCGTTGTACGAGATCCAGGACATGAACAAGGACGCGCTGTTGCAGACGCTCGTGGTGGACGCGGACTTGGTCAAGGTGTTCCTCGCGTGCTTGAACGAGTGCACCGAGTGGGGCCGCATCACCATCTTGTCGTGCTTGGCCGACTACTCCGCGGCGTCCCCGGCCGAGGCCCTCCACATCATCGAGCGCAGCATCCCGCAGCTACAGCACGTGAACCCGTCCGTGGTGTTGTCCGCCATCAAGGTGGTGATCCACCACTTGGACGCGTTGGCCAACCAGGCGCAGCGCTCCGCCTTCTTGCGCAAGTTGTCCGCGCCCATGGTGTCGTTGGTGTCGGTGCCCATCCCCGAGGCGCAGTACGTGGGCCTCAAGAACATCCGCATCATCTTGGAGAAGTACCCGCAGGTGCTCTCCAAGGAGCTCCGCGTGTTCTTCATCAAGTACTCCGACCCGTTGTACTTGAAGCTCGAGAAGTTGGAGATCATCGTGCGCTTGGCCTCCGACGCCAACAGCGCCTTGCTCTTGAGCGAGTTGAAGGAGTACGCCATGGAGGTCGAGCCCATGCTCGTCTCGCGCTCCATCGAGGCCATCGGCGCCGTGGCCATCAAGCTCCCGGGCGCCGTCATCCAGGCCGTCAACTTGTTGGTCAACTTGATGGACCAGCGCGGCGGCGAGCTCATCGTCAACCTGTCCGTGGCCGTGTTGGCGCAGGTGTTGCGCCGCTACCCGGGCCGCAACGACTTAATCACCGTCATCGTGCCCGTGGTCTCCAACTACATCGACCAGTTGACCCAGACGAACGCCATCTCGGGCTACGTGTACATGCTCGGCGAGTACCCCAAGTACTTCACCGGCATCCACGCCAAGTTGCAGGCCTTGGTCGACGACTTCCTCGAGCACGAGCCCGCGTTGCAGCTCAACATCTTGACCGCGGTCGTCAAGATCAACCTCGTCTTCACCGACGGCAGCCACTCGCTGCTCTTGCAGACGGTGTTGGACAAGTCCTCCTCCGAGTGCGAGAACGTGGACGTGAGAGACAAGGCCTTCATCTACTGGCGCTTGTTGTCGTCCTCGTCCGCGCAGGCACAGAAGCAGATCATCGGCACGCCGCTTCCGCCCATCAAGACCATCATCTCGTCCTTCAACCCCGCGGTGTTGGACGCGTTGATCAACGAGCTCGCCACGTTGTCGTCCGTATACCACAAGCCTGCATCCACGTTCATAGACCCGGACGCATACAAGAAGGTGGAGAGAAGCAACAACGTCAGAAGGGCGTCGACCACGTCGAACATCAACGACTTGGCCAACTTGGCCAAGCAGGAGATGATCAACAACGCGCGCAACGAAAACCTCCTCAACTTTGACGACGACGACGACGCCGCGGTGGACCTCACGTCCAAGGAGCACAGCTCGGCGTTGGACGAGCTCAACGACTTGTTTGCCGTGCCCAGCGCCGCCGCGCCCGCCGCCGCCACGCCCGCGCAGTCGTCTACAAATGACATTATGGACCTTTTCAATTCGGTGCCAAGCACCGCGAGCGGTGTTTCCGGGGGCTTGGGCGGCTTGAGTCTCAACGACGCGCCCCAGCCAGACAAGCCGAAGAACACGGCCCTGGCTGACAGCAACCTCTTGGACCTACTTTGAGTGTCTAATAGAATGCAATGGTGATTAGCGATTTACGGAGCCTGCTCGGCGAGCAACTTCTTCAACAACCGTAGCCTTGTCTCTCTCTCCGAGGCGGTGTCCGCGAGGCTGGCGGCGCCTTCCGCGGTGTCGCCGGCGCCGCCGGCCTCCGCATCAAGCGTGGCGGCGTCGTCGCTGACCAACGCGAGGATCTTCGCCCGGACGTCGCTGGTGACCTGGTCGATGCGCGCGATCTCCTCCTTTTTGCTGTCGATCTGGCCCTGCAAGAGCATGATCAAGCTCTCGCGCGTCTGGTGCGGCCGGTACGTGTTCAAGAGGTGGTTCATGTTGATCAAGATCAACTTCAAGTGCTCGATCTTGGTGTAGAACTTGGCGGGCTCCACCGACACCGAGGCCACCAACTCGAGGAAGTTCAACAACAACGAGTCCAAGAGCTTGTGGAGCTCGTCGATCTTGGCCTTGGACGTGATGGTCTCGTCCTCCTCGCGGTACAACTGGCGCCAGCCCAGGTCCTTGAGCGACGGGAGCTTGTTCTCGAGCGACCACACGCTGCCGTAGCCGCGGTACTGGTCCGAGGACGGCACCTCCGGGGGCACCTGGAGCCGGAGCTCGGCCGGGAGGTCGGCCGGGTCACGTGGCGCAGGCAGCTCCCTGAAGCGCCGCACGTTCTCCGGCGTGAAGTACTTGTAGTACGGCGGCGGCGGCGGGTATAGCGACGATATGAGGTCCTCGGCCATGGTCTGGTGGTGCGGTGGCCGTGGTGATGGTGATGGTGAGGCTGCGAGGGCCGCAACAGGGCCAAACACCCGTACCTCCCAGGGAAAGCCGGCGGCGGTGGGGGCTCTTGCGGGCCCCGGCGGGTCCAGGCCGGCCCGCCGCTGCGTGGCTGCTTCGCCAGAGAGCGCCCTGCTGCTCCGGCGGCCCCGTACGGCCACGGCGGTGGCCAGGCCCTTGTGGTGGGTGTGTCTATATGCAGACGCGTGCGCCAGGATAACTAGTGCGGCAGAGCTGACAAAGCCCGACAGCTCCGCCAAACACGCCCAGGATGAACGACGGCGAGCAGATCGAGGTCGACAGCGTCGACCACAGCCACGCAGCGCACGCGGGGCTCGGCCCCGAGCACGACCAGCCCATGGAGGACGTGGAGCCCGCGGGCGCCGCGGAGGTGGCCCGGGCGGCCAAGAAGAAGCAGCGGTTCGAGGTCAAGAAGTGGACGGCGGTGGCGTTCTGGTCGTGGGACATCGTGGTGGACACGTGTGCCATTTGCCGCAACCACTTGATGGAGCCGTGCATCGAGTGCGAGCCCAACAGCATCAACAACTCCGCCGATCTGTGCATTGCGGCGTGGGGAGCGTGCAACCACGCCTTCCACCTGCACTGTATCCAGCGGTGGCTCAAGTCCCGGCCGGTGTGTCCGTTGGACAACAAGGACTGGACGTACCAGAAGTTTGGCACGTGAGGCTGCGTTAGGATATATGGGTAATGGCTATTGTGTTTCTACTGTCTGTAATGTCTGATGTTTGATGTCTGATGTCTTTGATCTGATGTCCTCTATCTTCTGTCTCCTTCTCTGTCTCCTTCTCTGTATTCTTCTCTGTCTCCTCTGTCTTTTCCTCTTTTCCTCCTTCCCTCCCCTCTACGGCGCCTTCCGCGTGCGCTCAAACAGGCCGAGCACAACGACCCGGCGGCAGCTCAGGCCCAACGCCTCCACGCTGCTCCGGATCGCGGCGTCCTGCGCGTCGCCGGCCGCCTCCACAAAGAACACGTACTCCCACGGCACCACCGTGGACGGCCGCGACGCGATCGACGAGAGGTTCACGCCGTGCGCCTTGAACGAGTGCAACGCCGAGCACAACGCGCCCGGGTCGTCGTCCTTGAGCACGAACATCACCGCCGTCACGCGCGCGTGGCCGTGGTCCGCGAGCGGGCGGCGCCCGACCGGGCGGTGCCCGAGCACCAAGAACCGCGTGGTGTTCTCCTTGATGTCCTCGATCTCGCGGGCCCGCGCCGGCAAGCCGAGGAGCCGCCCGCTCATGGCCGAGCTGATGCACGCGGAGGTGTTGGAGGCGTCCTCGCTCACGCAGCGGGCGGCCTCGGCCGTGGAGCTGACGTCGATGCGCTCGCACAGCCCATTGAAGCGCTCCTCGGCCAAGAACCGGCTGACCTGGCCCCAGACCTGCGGGTGCGAGTAGAGCCGCGCCACGTGGGCCAACAGCGGCGCGTTGGAGAACACGTAGTGGTGGATGGCCACGAACTGCTCGGCCACCACGCGGAACGCGGGCGCCGGGCCGTCGGCGAGAAACCAGTCCCGCAAGAGGTCGTACGTGAAGACCACCTGGCCGTTGGTGGAGTTCTCGAACGGCACCACCGCGTAGTCCACGGCGCCCGCGTGCACCTGCTGGAAGCAGTCGCCGATGGACGGCTGGGGGAAAATTTGCACGTGGGTCGGATCGCTGCCGAACTGCTGGATGAGAGCCTGGCGTTAGTACTGGGTGCGGTGGGGTGCAAGCGGTCGACATACCTGGTGCGTGTACGTGCCCTCGGGCCCTAGAAACGCCACACGGGCCGGGGAGTCCATGGCGACGGTGGTGGAGAACGGCCCCACGTGACCGGCGATGTGGTGGAGAGAGTGCGTTGATGTGCGCACGTGACCATGCCTCGCCTGCAGCAGCGCCAGCCGCTCCAGGCCAGACTCGGCACGGGCAGGGCCCGTCACACCGCGGGGCGGCAGTGACAAGCCAGGCTTCCTACAGTAGATCATCGGTGGCTCTGCATTGTATGAGCACTATGACGCATCCACAAGACCTGGTGTCCATAAAGCGTATTCATCTATACAAAAGGCGGGCCTAAGCATCCTCGTCGATCAAGCCGCGCTCCGACACGTAGATACCGTCCAAGAACTTACGGATATCCTTGTTTCTGACTCTGCAGATCTGCTGGATGTCGGCGGCGTTCTGCGACACGGCCTCCAACGAGTTTCCGTACAAGAGCAACTCGTCCTTCTGGGCGGTCGACTGCTCCACGGTGACACCGTCGAAGATCTTCACGTGTCTGACTCTCTTCTCACCCAAGAAGTTTCTGATCTCCACAAACGACTGGCCGTCGATCTCCACCACGTTGACGTTGATGGGGAAATGCGCGTACACGTATCTCATCTTGTACTTGTAGCCCTTGGTGACACCGGTCACCAAGTTGGCAATCAACGACTTGACGGTTCTCAAGGCGGCGACGTGCTTTCTGTCTCCGTGGTGCACGATGATCTTGACGGCCGACTTGGACACCTTCTCGAACGTCACGTCGATGTGCTTCAAGTCCTTGGTCAACGAGCCTCTGGGGCCGGTCACCTTGACGACTCTGGCCTTGATGGACACGGTCACGCCCTCTGGCAATTCCAAGATTTGGTCGGTCTCGAGATACTTCATGGTTGGTGGGTGAAATTCTTTTCGGGGGATGTGCGACCTTTTAATGAAAAAATTTTGTGCGCGCAGACGTCGTGGTCACGTGCGCGCGTCTAGGGCTCGCGCCCGGCGCCCACTCGGCTCCGGCTCCGGCACTTTCGTCCTCGGCGACCCAGCGATTCTGCCTGTAGCAGGTGTGCTGTGGGTGTGCTGTGGGTGTGCTTTAGGGTGCTGTAGATGGGTGGGATTGCCGAAGCTCTGGAAACGGTGAGCACAGGTTTGTGCGATCGGCTACCTTCTCTGCGCTAATAGTTTCGACTGCTATTCTTTATTCATTTAAGTCTTCAATTACGTCTAGTACTCATTTCCGTTTATATGCTTTCCTTCCCGTGTATTCTACATGGCCCGTCAATTTTTTCTCTTGTTGTACTTTTATTCTTATGCCTTTGTAGTTTGCCTTTTTGCAGATTTCCTCACGTTCTGTCGTATAATGCGAACAGACGCACTCACTTACCTCTAATTCTTAATGCCCTTAAATTCTTAATGACCTTTATTATATAATACTCAACATTCTTCATCCTGGTCTCTATTACTCTTCTAAAGTATCAACAAAGTTCTCGATCGCAGTGGCGTCCTCGTACACAAACGAGCCCTCCTCATTATACGTCTTGGCGTTCGAACACATCAACCGGATCTGGTTCAAAAAGTCCTCGAACGTCTCGTACCGCTCCTGCTTGAGATGCTTGCGGATCTGGCTGAGCGCCGTGGGCTTCTTGATCACCTGGTAGTAGTCTGCATAGAGCTTCTTTGACGGCAACTTCATGAAAATCTCCGCAATATTATGCCCGTCGCTCTCCGCACGGAGCTCCAGAATCTGATCTAACACCTGGAGCCCCCGCTGCACAACAGGGTCGCTCAAGTCGGAGTCTGACAAGTCGTCGTCCGGCTCCACGCCATTAGCAGGGCGATTCTTGGGTGGCCGCCCACGCTTGCGTGGCACATGCTCGTCGGGCTCCACACTCTCGCTCGCAGCACGCCGTTTTCTGCGTGCCTGCTTCTCCTCCTTGCGCCGGATGGCATCTTCAACGGTGTCGTTGTCGTCGTCCATGGCCATCAACCACTGCTCTTCCGTGAGTCCGTCGTCGTACTTCACCCGCTTCTTCTCTCTCATTCTTCCGATCTCCTGAGGGTCTTTCTCGAAATGATGCGAGATGTCCTCCGTGAACACCTCCGGCAATTCATCCTTGGTAATCAACCGGTTCTGATATCCGCCCTGTCTAGTGTTCACCTTTTCTTCAACCAATCTCTTGGTGTCCATCTCTGTGAAAAGGGTCTTCTCGTCCTCCGAGCGCGCAAGAATGTCATTCAACTCATCGTCGTCCAACTCCTCGTTCTCTTCGTTTTCCCGGTCGCCTTGCTCGGCTTCCAACAATCTCTTCAAGAACTCCTCTTGCTCCTCGGCGGTCGACTTGTTATCGAATTTACCGGCTTGAATAACCTTGCCATCAATGTCCAACTTCTGGTGTGCTCTCTCCAAGATCACTTCTTCCACAGAGTCGTTCGTAATCAACCTCAAGATCCTCACCTCGTTCTTTTGTCCGATTCTGTGAGCTCTGTCTTGGGCTTGCAAATCTTGATGCGGGTTCCAGTCGGTGTCGAAAATGATCACAGTGTCTGCACTTTGCAAGTTCAATCCCAAACCTCCTGCTCTGGTGGACAACAAGAAGCAGAAGTAGTCCGACTCTGGGTGATTGAAGTTCTTTAACATATCCTGTCTGTCCTCTGCCTTGGTCGAACCGTCCAATCTCATGTACTTCATATCTCTGAACCTCAAGAAATCTTCGAAAATGTTCATCACCGAAGTCATCTGGAAGAAAATCAAGACTTTGTGCCCGCTTGCTTTAAACTTGGGCAAAATTCTGTCCAAGAGTTCAAACTTACCAGAAGTTCTCCAGATCAAGTCATTGGTTAAGTGTGACGAGTTCAACACATCCTCAACTTCGTCGAAAACAAACGGATGGTTACAAATCTTTCTCAATTGCATGATCTTGTTGTTCAAGCCTCTAATGCCTGACTTGTTATTAGTGCCCGTGGTCTGCGAGCCAAGAAACAAGGCATTATGCTTGAGCATCTGCTGGTACAACACGTGCTGCAATCCGGACAAGTTACACTTCAACACCTTTTCAACCTTATCAGGCAAGTCCTTTTCGACATCCTTCTTCAATCTTCTCAACAAGAAGGGTCTCAAGACCTTGTGCAATCTTCGAATCACCAACAAGCTCTCTTCTTCGGTCAATTCGATCTTTTCCTGCGAGCCTGTGTTGGCGAAAGGAGTGTTGAACCACTCGTCAAAAGACTTGACCGAGTTGAAAACCTTGGGAAGCACGAAGTTCAACAATGCCCACAACTCGGGCAAGTTATTCTGCAACGGCGTACCCGTCAAGATCAATCTGTTCTTTGTTCTGTAGTACTGTCTCAACGTCATGGACAACTTCGATTGGGAGTTCTTCATTCTGTGACCTTCATCGATGATCATATGAGAGTAGTTGAACCTGGCCAAGAGCGGCCTTTCCCGAATGACATATTCGTATGTTGTCAACAACACCTGGAAGTTGCCGGTTCTCACTTCATACTGCAAGTCTTTACGCTGCTGTGGAGAACCTTTGTAAATGATCACTTTCACGGAGGGAGCCCACTTCTCGAACTCGAGGGTCCAGTTTGTGATTGTGGACAATGGCACGATGACCAAAAACTTGTCCTCTCCCTTCTTCTCGATCAAGTAGGTCACCAACGAGATCGACTGGATGGTCTTACCCAATCCCATCTCGTCGGCCAAGATACCGTTCAACTTGTTGTTGTACAAGGAGACCATCCACTGCAAACCCTTGAGCTGGTACTCCTTCAACTTGCCGCCAACCAAGATGTTGGGCTGCTCCTTGATCTCCTCCTTGATCCTGTGCGCGACCTGGTAGTAGTCGATCTTCTCTCTGAGCTCGTCCGTGGTTTCCTGGAGTTCTTCTTCGGGCACGCCGTCTTGCTCGGCTTGCTGCACCCTGACGGCCTTGGCCAAAGAGTCCAAGAACGTGTTGGTCTGCTTCAACAAATGCGTAAGTCTGTGGTCCTTGGTCTGGTCCAACAATTTGATGTAGGCCTCCTCATCGTTGGCCTTCAAAGCCTGCAAACGCTGCTTGGCGGTCTTCTCCAACTTCTTGGACTCCTCCTTCTCGGTGCTGGCGTGGAAGTTTCCAACAAACCTGCCCACAGTGTAGCGCTTGTTGAGACGGGCGGCGCGGGTGTCCTGCAACACCTTGGAGTAGTCTAGAATGCGCTCGACCTTCTGCACGTGCAAGCGGTGCTTCTTTGCCTCCTCCTCGAGCTTGAACTTGTCCTTCAACTGCTGCGCTAGGAGGTGTGGGTTGGGCTGCTCGATCCTGTCCCTGAGGTACAAGCCGCGTCTGCCCTGTAGGGACAAGAGGCTGCCGCTCAAGTCCTCCAGGTCGTACTGCGAGGTCAAGGCGACCTTGCGGAGGAAGTTGTTCTTCAAGCGTTTTTGGAATGCAAGCACCTGGAGCGCCTTCAACTCGATGAGCGCGTTGACCTTCAAGTCGTCGCCGGGGCGGGCGTCGGTGAGCGGCGCGTCGACGTCAAACGAGCCCTGGTTGGCCGGCAAGCTCTCCAACTCCTGTATTCTGGAGGCGATCTTGCCGGAGATGATCTGCTCCGTGTAGTAGTTGCCCAACGGCGCGGACAACGGGTGGCTGGTGGCCACGGCGGCCGGGGACTTCAACCCCACGGACTTGGCCTTGGCCAAGTAGCTCTTGGCGGTGTCGCGCGAGAAGTACACCGACACGATGGAGTCGGCGATGTCGCTGTGCGCGACCAGCTCGGCCTGGGTCTTGCGGTAGACCTCGTCGTAGCTCACCTGCAACTTCTCCGGCAAGTCCATGTCGCGCGACAACAACTGCAAGCCGGTCAAGTGCTGCTCGAAGAGCTCGGCGTCGAACGCCAGCGACAGGTCCTTGTTGACGGCCAGGAGGATCTCGTCGTAGAGCTGCTCCTCCTCGCGGATGTACTCCTCGTACTTGTGGCTGGCCTGGGCGAAGACGCGCTCCAATGCGGCCTTCTCCTCGGCGTGGGGGTCGACGAACTCCGCGTGCGAGAGCCCGGGCGATGCGTACGACGAGTGGTCGTGCTTGGCGAACGACTCGTGCTTGTCCTTCTCGTCGCGGGTGAGGCGGAGCAACTGCTGGTACCGCACAAGGAGCTCGTCAAGCTTCTTCTTTGTGGTTGGCAACGTGATGTCGGCGGCCTTGGCGGGCGATGCGGGCGCGGCGCTAGCGCCGGCCCGGGACGGGAACGTGTTCTTGGGGAACGAGGCGACTCCGTTCATGATCTGCGGCACTCAGGCGAACACGAAACTGACAAAGCAACAAGCGGAAAGCAGCGAGCTGGGCCCAAGAGACAATGTGCGCCTTGCAAGGACAATGGCGGTCGGCCGTGCTGCGATGTCTCAGCCGCTTGAAAAGAACGTGCGGTGGAAAACCAAACCAAAGACAGAAAACACGGGCGGTGTGCGCGGCGTTTCTGGGGCGGGCGTGGTTCGCGGAAAGAGCCGGGGTGGCGGGCGGCGGTGGTGCGGTTGTATGGGTGTTCCACGCGGGCTCGGCGAGACGGCAGATCTGGCACTGTTGTGTAGTTGGAGAAAGTTGTTTGAGGGTTCGAGTTCGCGTCCGCTGGCCGCGCGACATTCTGGGCAGGCACACGACATTGCACCACGGCCGGCAGCGCCAGCAGCACAGCAGGGGAGCGGGCGGGGCCGCCGTGCTCCCGGCCGCGTCGCTGGGGGCCCGCCTCGCCCGCGGGGCAGGCAGCAGCGTGGGCGTGGGCAGCGGCGGCGGCGGGCGGGAGAAGCGATGGTCACGTGACCGGCGGCTCCTCTTGTTCTTTGCTCCCTCACCGCTGGGCCCACACAGCATGTTTCGAGCAGTTGGCTTGCACAGCACGGTGGCCCGGCAGGGCCGCATGGGCGTCCGGCGCGCGTCGTCCGCGCCCGGCATGAACTGGGTGGACTTCTTCAAGTTGCGCAAGGAGGCCAAGCGCATCAACGTCGTGGCGTCGTCGCTCACCGGGTTGGCGGGCGCGTACGCCACGTTGACGTACTTGGGCAACGTCGAGATCGACATCGAGAAGCCCATCATGGGCATGGACCCGTTCATGGTGCTCGGCGGCGTGGTGGTGCTCGGCGGCGTGGCCGGGTACCTCGTGGGGCCCACGGTGGGCGTGCGGCTCTTCAACGTCAAGAACGCCCGGCGCTTGCCCGAGTTCAAGGCCAAGGAGCAGGTGTTTTTGCAGCGGATCCAGCGCAACCGCGTGGACGCGTCGTCGCAGTCGTTCTCGAACCCCGTTCCGGACTACTACGGCGAGCGGATCTACTCCTTGGACAACTACAAGCAGTGGTTGCGGGACTGCAACGCGTTCCGGCGCAAGAAGGAGGAGTTCCTCTAACTGTACATAGCAATAAAGGCACAGACCAGAGCCAGACGGCCTCCGGGGGCCCGTAGCCAGAGCCGGTTGCTGTCTGCCGTGCGCCGAGGCCGATACAGATCGGTAGCCGGCCCAGGCCAGCACACCCACACCCGTACACCACACCAAAGCGGCTGGCCCACGGCCCAGCTCCCCGTGGACGGGGGCGGACTGCCGGGGCCGTGCCCGCACGAACAGCGCCGGCGGCGGCGGCCGGGCGTCGTGGGCCTGCGAGCGTTGCGGCGTCCGTCGGCGCAACTCCGAGGGGCCCGCCGAGTCCGAACGCCGCGTGTCTGCCCCGGGGCCCCCGGAAGTGCGCTGGACAAATGAAAGCAAGGGAAAAATGTCGCAGTGCGCGGCCCCGCGATACTAAAGCGTCTTTATATAAGCAACGGAAAAATCCCTCCAATAACCTCCGGCTCTTTACTCCGCAAGGCCTACTTCTTAGCAACCCCCTCTGAGCAGTCCCCCAACCCCAGCGACGATGCTCAGAGCCTTCAGATCCGTGCCCCGCGCCCGGGCTCACAGAGCCTTGGCCAGATCCGGCCTCAAGTTCACCCGCTGCCTTGCTACCGACTCCTTCTTGCAGTCCAACAACAGCAATTACGTCGAGGAGATGTACGACGCGTGGCGCAACGACCCCTCGTCCGTCCACGTGTCGTGGAACGCCTACTTCAAGAACTTGGAGAACGGCGCGCCCGCCGCGCTGGCCTTCTCGGCGCCCCCCACCTTGATCCCCACCCCCGCCGGCAGCACCGGCGTGGGCTTCATCCCCGACGGCGAGCCCCACAGCGAGGACGTGGTGACCCACTTGAAGGTGCAGCTTCTTGTGCGTGCGTACCAGGTGCGCGGCCACCAGAAGGCCCGCATCGACCCGTTGGGCATCTCCTTCGGCTCGCTGACCGAGTTGCCCAAGGAATTGACCTTGGAGCACTACGGCTTCACCGACGCGGACTTGGACAAGCAGATCTCGCTCGGCCCCGGTATCTTGCCGCGCTTCGCCGAGGAGGGCAAGAAGACGTTGAAGCTCCGCGAGATCATCGACGCGTGCGAGCGCTTGTACTGCTCGTCGTACGGTGTGGAGTACATCCACATCCCCTCCAAGGAGCAGTGCGACTGGTTGAGAGAGCGCATCGAGATCCCCCAGCCGTTCAAGTACTCCGTGGACGAGAAGAGACAGATCTTGGACCGCTTGATCTGGGCCACCTCCTTCGAGTCCTTCTTGGCCTCCAAGTTCCCCAACGACAAGCGTTTCGGTCTCGAGGGTGCCGAGGCCACCATCCCCGGCATGAAGGCCATGATCGACACCTCCGTCGAGCACGGCGTGCAGGACGTCGTCATCGGTATGCCCCACAGAGGCAGATTGAACATGTTGTCCAACGTGGTGCGCAAGCCCAACGAGTCCATCTTCTCCGAGTTCACCGGCTCCAAGGAGTTCGACGAGGGCAGTGGTGACGTCAAGTACCACTTGGGTATGAACTACAACAGACCCACCACCTCCGGTAAGCACGTCAACTTGTCGCTTGTGGCCAACCCCTCGCACTTGGAGGCCGAGGACGGTGTGGTGCTCGGCAAGACGAGAGCCATCCAGCAGTCCAAGCACGACATTGGCGAGTTCAACAAGGCCATGTCCATCTTGTTGCACGGTGACGCGGCCTTCTCCGCCCAGGGTGTTGTCTACGAGACCATGGGTTTCGCCAACTTGCCCGCATACTCCACCGGTGGTACGATTCACATCATCATCAACAACCAGATCGGTTTCACCACCGACCCACGTTTCGCCAGATCCACCTTGTATCCTTCTGACATCGCCAAGTCCATCAACGCCCCAATCTTCCACGTCAACGCCGACGACATCGAGGCCGTCAACTTCGTGTTCAACTTGGCCGCCGACTGGAGAGCCCAGTTCCACTCCGATGTCATCATCGACCTTGTGGGTTACAGAAAGCACGGTCACAACGAGACTGACCAGCCTTCCTTCACCCAGCCAGTGATGTACGCCAAGATCGCCCAGAAGAAGTCCGTCATCGAGTACTACACTCAGCAGTTGCTTGACGAGGGCACCTTCACCAAGGAGGACATCGACGAGCACAAGAAGTGGGTGTGGAACCTCTTGGACGAGTCCTTCAGCAAGTCCAAGGAGTACCAGCCAACCTCCAGAGAGTGGTTGACCACTCCATGGGAGGACTTCAAGTCGCCCAAGGAGTTGGCCACCGAGGTCTTGCCTCACCTTCCTACTGCCGTTGACGAGAACACCTTGAAGAAGATTGGCGACGACATCTCCGGTGCTCCAGACGGATTCGAGATCCACAGAAACTTGAAGCGTATCTTGAACAACAGAAAGAAGTCTGTCGACTCTGGCGAGGGTATTGACTGGGCCACTGGTGAGGCCTTGGCTTTCGGCTCCCTTTTGTTGGAGGGCTACAACGTCAGAGTGTCTGGTCAGGATGTGGAGAGAGGTACCTTCTCTCAGCGTCACGCAGTGTTGCACGACCAGAAGTCCGAGGAGATTTACACTCCATTGAAGAACTTGTCTGAGGACCAGGGTGCATTCGACATCTCCAACTCCTCGTTGTCCGAGTACGGTGTCTTGGGCTTCGAGTACGGTTACTCGTTGTTCTCCCCAGACTCCTTCGTTATGTGGGAGGCTCAGTTTGGTGACTTCGCCAACACTGGACAAGTCGTCATTGACCAATTCGTTTCTGCTGCTGAGTCCAAATGGAAGCAGAGATCTGGTGTCGTGTTGTCCTTGCCCCATGGTTATGACGGTCAGGGTCCAGAGCACTCGTCCGGAAGAATCGAGAGATACTTGCAAATGTGTAACGAGGACCCTAGATTCTTCCCTACACCAGAGAAGCTTGAGAGACAACACCAGGACTGCAACATGCAAGTTGCCTACCCAACCACCCCAGCCAACTTGTTCCACTTGTTCCGTCGTCAAATGCACAGACAGTTCAGAAAGCCATTGGCCAACTTCTTCTCCAAGTCGTTGTTGAGACACCCATTGGCTAGATCGGACTTGTCTGAGTTCACAGGCGAGTCGCACTTCCAGTGGATCATCGAGGACCCAGAGATTGGCAAGGCCATCAATGACAAGGAGGGCATCGAACGTCTCGTGTTCTGCAGTGGACAGGTGTACACCGCCTTGCACAAGAAGCGTGCTTCCATCGAGGACAAGACCACGGCAATCTTGAGAATAGAACAATTGCATCCTTTCCCATTTGCTCAAATCCGTGACGCTTTGAACACATACCCTAACATCAAGGACCTCGTGTGGTGTCAGGAGGAGCCATTGAACATGGGCGGATACTCTTACGCCTCTCCTCGTATTGCCACGACTTTGGCCGAGACCGAGAACTACAAGGACGCCACTGTGCGTTACGCAGGAAGAGACCCATCTGCATCTGTTGCCGCTGGCTCCAAGTCCATGCACAATGCCGAGGAGGAGCACTTCTTGAAGGAGGTCTTCCAGGAGAACTAAGCCCACGCCACATGAGTAGATATGAAAGTACTACAGTTAGAAAATCCACAGTTTAAGAATTTCTGGCCCGAGCCATCACGTAGGCCACTTGCTCAGATAGCCGTTATGGCTGCAAGACACCCTGCAGTCCGCGATAAGACTCAAGACGACGGTCGACGGGAAACTTCCACACGTGCAACCAGAGCCGAGGCCAGCGGAGCGGGCCCGCCAGGGGCCGCTACCAAAGAGCCTTCGGCCTGGAGGGCACCCGCCGGATGCCGAAGCCGCCGGGTCACGTGACAGAACATTCGGCTACATGGGCCGCATCGCGCATAGGCCGTTCCCCACATATGTCTTCCTCGTCGCTTTCGCCGCAGGCGGCGCACAGCCTGCTCTGGTACAGCGACAAGCGGAAGATCGGGCTCGGCGACGTGTGCCGGTACCGGATCCGGTACACCAGCCGGGACGCGCTGCGCAGCCACATCTACTTCCGGGTCAAGAACGTGGAGAAGACCGGGCTCCGAGCGTTCCACTTGCTCAACGGGCCGTTTGAGTTCTACTGCCATGTGGTGCCGCACCGGTACAACGGGCTCGAGCGGTTCCAGCCCGACAGCCCGGCGCAGAACAGCGAGGTGTGCTTCCGGACCTCCATCAAGCCCGGCCAGACGTTCAACGTGCGGCTCTGCTTGAACGAAAACAGCACGGTGACGCGCAACCCGGACGGCTCGGCCGTGCACGAGTGGACGTGCGATATCATCAGCCAGATCGTGTTGAACCGCCGCGCGTACATCCAGTTCGTGGCCATGGTGGGCGACAACTTGGCGGAGATGCGCCGCATGTCGCGGTCCGCACTCACGTCGCTCGCCAAGGGCGAGTTTGCGTTGCCCATGGCCAGCGCCACGCGGCAGTGGGGCGAGTCGGCCAACGCGGACTTGGCCGTGGCGTGCCAGACCACGGGCGAGATCTGGGACAAGGCGCCGCGGCACCGCGACCGGCCGGTGCACTTGGTGATCGTCACGCACGGCATCTTCTCCAACTTGACCGCGGACATGTTGTACTTGCGGGACGCGATCCTGGGGCTCGACACCGACAACTACTTGGTGGAGGGGTACCGCGGCAACGCCGGGCGCACCGAGAAGGGCATCCACCGGCTCGGCGTGGGCGTGTCGGCGTACACGGTGTCGCTCATCGAGGAGCTCGAGGAGGCGGGGCTCACCGTGGGCGGCATCTCGTTCGTGGGCCACTCGCTCGGCGGCCCGGTGCAGCTCTACGCGCTCAAGCACATGCTCTTGGTGCACGGCACCGACTACTTCGAGCGCAAGGGCATCGAGCTCCGGCACTTCGTGTGCTTGGCCAGCCCCATGCTCGGCATCCTCAGCGAGATGAGTCTCTGGATCTCGTGGTTCCTCGACCTCGGCACCTTGGGCAAGACCGGCCGCGACTTGACGCTCCTGAAGAAGTTGCCCAACTTCTCGCACAAGGGGCACTCCACGCGCGGCTCCGTGCGGCCCATCCTCGAGACCTTGCCGGACGAGCCCGTGCTCTCTGCGCTTGCCAAGTTCCGCCTGCGCGCGGTCTACGCCAACGCCATCAACGACGGCATCGTGCCCTTGCGCACCAGCGCCTTGTTGTACCTCGACTGGGAGGCGTTGGGCGACGTCGAGGACATCAAGCACCACCCGAACGACGTGCCCGAGGCGGAGGACTCGCCCGCCAGCGACGGCTCTGCGGAGCTCACGGCCTCCGCGGCCGTCTCGCGGGCCACCAGCGGCGCGTCGCACCCCACGGTGGAGCTGGCTGCGGACGAGGACGACGTGGGGCAGGTTCCCGCGGACTCCAAGACCGACGTGAACGAAAAGTACTCCAGCTTCCTTGCGCGGATCTTTGACATCGACGAGCAGGCGTTCGTGGGCAGCCGCCGGCGCAAGCGCGTCCGCAAGCGCATCAAGAAGTACTCCCAGATCACCGTCCGCGGCAAGGACAGCCTCGACGACGACGACGACGACGACAGCAAGGGCGAGGTCTACTCGGAGGGCGCCAAGGAGGACGCGGAGCGCCTCTACATCCCGCCCAAGGCGTCTGCCGTGGAGTCCGCCATCAACTCGTTCATATGCCCCATTCCCTCCCGCGAGTACATCGACAACCCGGAAACACGCAAGCCCGTGATCTTCCACGACAAGTACTACCACTTCAACGCCACGCCGGACGCGCCCAACCACATTGGGGCGTTCGAGAAGCTCTTCAGGTACCAGGACTGGCGCATGGCCAAGCAGGTCAAGATGGCCCGCAAGTACCACTCGCCCGAGCTCTCGTGGCGCAAGGTGTTGGTCTCGCTCCCTCCCGATGCCCACAACAACATCGTCGTGCGGCGCCGGTTTGCCAACGGCTACGGGTGGGGCGTGATCGAGCACTTGAAGCACGAGATATTCGGAGACGATCGCCTCGTGGCGAAGTTCTAGCCTACGGGACATTACGGCCATCTACGGCCATGCCTCGCAATATGGCTGCAAATCTGCATCACGCATAGCCATGCAAGGACACAAGCACGGAAGCAAACCGCATGCGTCCGCATCTATGCGCTACCACGGAAACCTCGTATTCCGCTATCCCAGCCACAAAACTGTGGCCACTCGATTAATTACCGATCCCACGGTGTTTGGCTCTTGCGCCAGCGCCGTCAAGATAAGAATGCATATGCGCGCCACGTGTGCACCCACCTTATCTACGGCGCGTTGCGGCCGAACAGTGCAACGGGCGAACGTCACGTCTCCTGTTTCCCTTAATAATTATATAGTCGCCGCAATTGCGTGTAAAATCTGTTGTATCCAAAATCCTTGTAACCCTACCCCCTCATTGCCACCCCAAAGTTCAATTCAAAACGCCCCAAGCAGTCTTTATATGAAACAGATCAGATGTGTTATTATAGGCGCCGGAATCATCGGTCCACGCCACGCTGAGCTGGTGATGAAACGGCCCGATTGCACCTTGTTTGCCATCGTCGACCGCTCCGCAAAGGGCCCGTCCGTAGCAAACGCGTGCGACACCATGCACTTCAGCTCCATAGACGACATGTTTGCGTTTTGCCACAACTACCGCGTGGAGTTGCCGGACGCCGCCATCATCTGCACCCCAAACGACTCGCACGCTTCCATCGGCATCAGGTTGGCCAAGGAAGGCATCCACCTCTTGGTCGAGAAGCCCATGGCCACCACGGCAGCGGACTGCGTGGCCCTCAACGATTTCTGCCGCGCCGCCAACGTGAAGCTCTTGGTGGGGCACCACCGCAGGTTCAATCCTTACATCGTCAAGACAAAAGAAAACATGGCCCGGATCGGCCAGCCCGTGGCCGTGCAGGGCGTGTGGGCCTTGAAGAAACACTGGCTGTACTTCGAGGAGAAGGCCTGGCGCCGCTCCGTCCACCTGGGCGGCGGCACCATCCTCATCAACTTGATTCACGACTTGGACTTGTTGCTGTACCTCCTTGGCCCCATCACCCGGGTGTACGCCGAGCTCTTGCCGTGCCGCAGAATGCCTGAGGCCGACAACACAAACGTGGACGAGGGAGCTGTGCTCACCGTTCGCTTCGCCAACGGCTGCTGCGGCACCTTCTTGTGCTCGGACAACGTCACATCGCCGTTCAACTTCGAGTCGGGCACGGGCGAGAACCCGTTGATCCCCGCCCACGAGAACGTTGCCGGTGTGTACAGAATCTTCGGCAGCCAGGGCACGTTTTCCGTGCCTGACTTGACGCTCTATCACCAGAACGACGTCCCGGCTGAGAACCGTTCGTGGTGGAGCCCTGTGAGGGCCGAGAAGGTGGACGTTGCATTTGACACGAGCTCCACCGCACACGGCGCCGGCGAACAGGCCACACTCACCCCGCCCTCCTCGTTGGAGACGAAGCAAGCCAACTTCGGCCACCACGGCAAGGTGTTGCCAAAGCCCTTTGATCTTCAGTTGGAGCATTTTGTCAACTTGATCACGGGCGCAGAAACAGAGGTGAAGTGCTCGGGGGAAGACGCCTTGATGTCTCTTCTCTGCATCGAGGCGGTCAAAAGAAGCATTGAGACTGGCCTTCCTCAGGAAGTAGAGACGGCAGCAGCTCTTGCTGGTATATAGATAAAATTCAGGTAACCCGGTTGGTCAAATATCGAAGTACGTCTGTATTACACGCTGCAAAGGAGTCTTAAACCTTACCTCGCTAAGCAGTTTTCTGCTTGGAGTATTTCTGGGAAATCTGCTTGAAGACCGGGGCCAACTTGAACCTTCTCAAAAAGATCCTTTCAACGAGGAATCTAGGAACAAACGTCAACACGAATCCCAAGAGGAACGCCATTCTGCCTCTGTACAAATTGAGTCTTCCGCCAAGAGTTTGTTTCTCAAAGTCGTTCACCACTTGATAAGCATAGGTCTCGGCAGGCAACGGACGGTTGCGCACCGCCATCTCCCGTCTCTCGTTTATAGCATCTTCTATTCCCGCAACATTGTACAACGAGTTCTCGGGCAAGGGCCGTGTGTCTGCGATGTTTGTCTTGACACCGCCAGTCACGAAAGTCAACACCTTGACGCCAAATGGCAACATCTCGAGTCTGAGCACCGCGGCGTACTGGTGAATGGCGGCCTTGGTGGACGAGTAAATGCACGAGAACGGGAACGGCGCTATACCAGACACAGAGCCGGTGAACCCAATCAGGCCCTTTGCCTTGATGAGCAACGGACTCAACTCCCTAGTCACAATCACCGGCGCGAACACATTGACTTTGAAGCACTGCTCGAGAGCCTCGTTGGACACATCGAGTGCGGGGAACGAGCACGATTGGCCGGCATTGTTATACAACACGTCGAGGTACCCGTCGTTCTCCGTGGTGAGTCTCTCCTTGAGTGCTGCGATGCTTTCGTCCAGGGTCACATCGCAGGCCACTGTGATGACGCCGTGCTCCTTCAATGGCTCCATTGGCTGCAAACGTCTAGCGCAGGCATACGTCTTGTAGCCTCTTTTGGCAAACTCAATTGCGGTTGCGTACCCGATTCCGGATGAGGCTCCGGTGACCAATGCAACCTTTTGACGCGCCATGTTGTGATATAGATCTAACTTCTGATTCTGCGAAAGATTAGAGACTTGGAAACCCCTCGTCCATGCGTGTCGCATGTGCTTAGCGGGCACGCGAGTATGATCACATGATTCATGCTTTTAATTCCGATGGACCCTGAGAAACACTCCGTGGACCGGGCTTTGCATCAATGGATGCTTTAGTATCGGTATGCATAGTTGTCGCTTTTCTCTGAATCGTCCAGAACGGCTCTTGTGTGGCATCCACGCCAAACTGATCGTATATAGTTTCACATTGTGTAGTTTGCATTTGGTCTCCAAAGCCCAAGGTCTTCAAGCACATCTTCTTCAAGACTTGGCTGCTTCGTATGGAGATGGAAAGATCCAAAAATAACAGTGAAGCGCCCGCTGCCGAACATTGCGCAAATTTATATTCTGAGGGCTTTACTGTGCGTGGGCCAGAGCTGCGTGGGAAAATTCTGCGTCGCCACCGGAATAACGCAACGGCTAGGCCTGTGGAAGGATGCAAGTGTCACGAAATCTTCGCCGGCATCCGCATGCAGATTGTCGGCCCCTTTGGTCACCTTGTAGTGCTACACATCCGTGACCAGCTTTGGCTGCAAATTCGCATGAGCCACATAAAAGACTGCGATATCCCGAACACCAAGCAGCAAGCCTCCTACGATATGAGCTGCCCAGAGCTCCCAGTCTCTCTACAATTTGACAACTTGATTTCATTCTTTTTCTTTGTGTTGTTTGAGAGCACCGTCACCCAACATGACTTGCAACAAGCTGTGGCAGGCCTTGGCTCTTACGACGAGACTCGGGCACTCAAAAGCACATGTGTCTTAAGCTCTCTCGATATACTCAAACTCGATACGCAAAAGCTATTGATACGGGCCATCGAGTCACGCTACCAGCGCAATCAGGAGAATAATCCCCGCTCTGTTGTCGGAGTCGACGTAGCCCATATGCAACAAAGCGCCGAGCGGTTGCATGACAGTTTCAAGCTCATTGCGACCGAGGCCCACACATGCAAACAATTGTTGGGCAACCCGACTACATACAGCAATGAAGACACGGGCAGCCAAGCTAAGTTGTCGTTTCGGGGAGGCAAGTGGGTGCACACGTTGGCTGGACGCGAGCTCGAGCACCCGCGCAGCATGAAACCCACGCCCTTTGGCAGGCTCAAGCGGGACTTCGATAAGCAGTGCAAGAACATACTCATGCTCGAGAAGGAGCGCAATGACTTGGCTCTCAGACTACTTTTGGCAGAGCAAAAGTGCTCTTCCTGTGTTTGCAAGACGAAAAAGTAGACTAGGGATTTGCACCCTCTTGGCGTCTGAACTCCTCGAGTAGCTTGTCCTCGTGAAAGTAGTGCATGAACTTCACGGGCTTCTTTTGATTGGGCCTATCCACGTGTAAAACGGGCACATCATAGCAATACTTGTCAAATGCCGCTGAGTTCTCGGGCTTCATGATGTCAATGATGTTTAAGTTCACTTTGGGAAGGTCGTTGGCTTGCAAAGCTTTATCTAGCACACCGTGTGCATTTGTGCATAGCTGACACGTTTCTTTGGTGAAGAATGTGAGTGAGATTTGCTTTAAGGACTTGCTTCCTGCAAGCATAAACCTAGGTGTGGGGATCATCTCAAGGTTGTAGCACGATAAATTTCAGATGTGAAGTGGTTAGCTGATTTCAAGTGCAGGAATAACAGAGCCGCCGATCTTCGGTGCCAAGTGCACAATGTCTATTAAAGAGAGGTCCGCTGCCTTGAGAATACAATCAATCTGGCGGCATAATCCGTGTCGCTTCGTTTTATTCGTCATTTTGCCCATGCCACATGACATACGTATTAGGGCACCGTTGGCAAAAGTGTACACGTGACCGCGATATTTGGATTTGGATTTGTCAGGTGTAGGTTACTGATAAGTTTGTCAGCGACCATGAAGTTCTTTGTATTTTTGATTGCATTGGCTTTTGCCTCGAACTTGACGAGGGTGAATGACAAAAACTTTAAGAGTGCTGTTATCGAGTCGGGAAAGTTCACTTTGGTGGACTTTTACGCCGATTGGTGCCGCCACTGCGCCAAACTAATGCCCACGATCGAGCAGCTAGCCGATCTCTACAGTGACGTGGACGAGGTTCAGATAGTGAAGATCAATGGCGATGCCGACGGCCGCAAGATGACCAAGAAGTATGATATCGAGGGTTTTCCTATGCTTTTGTTGTTCAACGGCCTGGACGAGCCGGTGGTGTACGAAGGCATGAGAGACTTGGAGGCAATAAGCAACTTTGTCCAGCAGGTCACCGGAGTGCGCTTGAAGAGCAAAGACGAGGATAATGACGCGGTGGAGGACTTGTATTCACGCGTGCACAAGCTCAACGACGACAACTTCCAGGAGAAAGTCCTTGGTGCCGACCACGGCACGGCTGTCATTTTCACGGCTTCTTCGAACAGGCAGAGCCAAAACTTGAAGAGCGTGTGGAGGCAGTTGGCGGACATCTATGCTGGCGATGATAAGCTTGTTCAGTTTGGCGAGGCTGACTTGTCAGACTCGATCAAGGATAAAGTCAGCAAGATTGTGCAGCAGTTTGGGGTGCCCACGGTGCCCACGGTGCTCTACTTTGACCCCAGCAAGATAGACGGCGACGGGTTGAAGCGCCCCAGGCACTACCAAGGCGATTACAGCTTAGACAGCCTTGTCGCTTTCGTCAACGAAAACAGCGGGCTGAACAGGGATGCCAACGGCAACCTCTTGGCGATCGCGGGGCGCGTGCAACAGCTTGATCGGGCCATCAAGTCGCTTACCGCAGACACCATAGATACGTTCTTACAGCGGGTGGATGCGCTCAAGGACCGCGTGTCTCTTTTTGGCAAGGACTTGTTGGTGAAGAAAGACGAGCTTTGGTCGAACGACGACGTGGAGATGCTTCCGTACTACACAAAGGTGGCCAACAGACTCGCTGCCGGCGACTACAACTACGTCCGCGCAGAGCTTGCCCGGTTGGAGGGCATCCTCTCCAAGTACACCAAGGACATCACGAGAAGTGCCCGCGACTACATGCAAAAGAGGGTGAATGTGTTGAGGGAGTACGCGTCGACTGCTGTCGGCAAGTGAAGCACGTCGGCCAGAGCACTACGGGCAATAATGTGCTACGGCAATGATGTCAGTATGTGTGTTGGTGCGGTGACGACCAGCAGGCCGCGCACCGCGTATATAGATAAATAAGCATTCAACCAGCCTGATCCATGGCCCTCGAGCTACCACTCGATCGGCTTGTACTTCTGCACCTGTCTGACCTTGTTGGGCCACACCCGCCCGTCGGCCAAGATGCACTCGTCTATGATGGGCACCACGTTCAGCGGCTTGCAGCGCGCCAACCAGATGTTCTTGCCGGCGGCCCTGAGGTAGATGATGACGTTGGCCGCGTACTTGTGGCCGCCGATGTGGTTCACGTACGCCACCTGGACGCCGCCGGGCCGCGTGTCGGAGAAGTCCCGGTAGAGCCCGAGGTCACGCAAGTAGTCCTCCATCTCGCGCTTCATGATGGGCGCGGTGATGCCGCAGCGCTTGTCCCTGGTGCGGTGCGAGCACAAGAACACGTAGGCCTTGCTGTTGTCGGCGGCGACGGCCACGTCGGGGAACTCCGGGTACGTGGTGTCGGGGAACAGGTGCAAGTGGCGGTCGCGGAACGCGATCAAGTCCGGCACCACCTTGTCCAACACGGCGGCGGCGTTGTGGATGGTGACGTTGCGCACCCACACGAAGAACGGGAGGAGGAAGAGGTCGCCGCGCTTCTCCTCCATGTACTCGTGGTCGGTCTCCATGCGCAACGACGTCTGCGAGCTCACGGTCACCTTGATGGACGAGTCGTCGCCGAGCCCCAGGAATTTGGCGCCGCTGGCCCACTTGGCCGCCACGTTGGCCAACGTGCCGGACTTGTCGGTGGCGTTGCGCTGCCAGTCGGTCTTGTTGGTGGGCACCACCACGTGCAACCCGTACGGCAGCGTGGAGCCGAAGAGCGAGCCGTTGTCGTCGTCCTTGAACGACAAGCTCTTGGGGAAGCTGGTGGTGCACGAGTCGCACTCCGCGGAGCAGGTGGCGATCTCGAAGCCGGCCTGCTGGATCTGCGCCTCGGCGTTGTTGGACTTGAAGATGTTTCTCAACCCCATCGGCGAGGTGGGTGCGAAGCGGGTGGGTGAAACTGGGATTGGTCGCGTGCCCGTTGCGCGTAGTGTCGGCAGTTGGTGCTCCGGAGGTTACAGAAATCCGCTGGACGCCGTTTGGGATCGGGCAGCTATTTATCTTCTGATGTCGTAACTTTGGCGTCCTGCAGCATACGCGATGTTCGGCGCATTAGGCTCTTCTCCGAGCCACAGCGGCCGAGAGCGTTTCGGGTAATGCGGGGCGCCGGCACCGGGCCGGTCTACGTTTGCGCTGCTGGTGTTTGTGCATGGTCTATTTAGTGGCGGCTCACTTGAAGGCGTCGGCGAAGTTGGTGAACACAAAGCGGTAGCGCACGTCGCCGTCGTTGCAGCGGGTCAAGGCCTCGCCGCAGCTCTTCTCGGAGATGGGCACCTCCTCGATCATGGGCTTGATGCCGTTTTTCGCAGCCAACTCCATCATCTCCTGCGCCTCGGCCTTGGAGCCCAAGAGCGACGCGCCGAACGAGCTGGAGTTGCCCGTGAACGTGAACGGGTGCACGCTGAAGGTGTCGGCGGTGGGCGGCAACCCCACGCTGACGAACTTGCCGTCCACCACCAACGTGCGCAAGAACTTGTCGAGCGAGAAGTCGTCCACGCGCGACGCGCAGTTCAACACCAAGTCGAACGTGTCGAAGTAGGTGCGGTCCCAGTGCTCGTCCTCCTGCGTGGCCACGAACACGTCCGCGCCGAACGCCGTGGCCTCCTTCTTCTTGGCCGAGCTGCGCGAGAAGGCGTACACCTTGGCGCCCAACGCCTTGGCGAACTGGAGCGCCAAGTGGCCCAAGCCGCCGATGCCCACGATGGCCACCTTGGGGTTGTCGAGCTTGGCGAGGTTCCTGCGCAACGGCGAGTACACCGTCAACCCGGCGCACATCAACGGCGCGGCCACCACCGAGTCCAACGCGTCCGGGATGGGGAAGCAGAAGAGCTCGTTGGCGATGGAGTGCGACGCGTACCCGCCCTGCGTCACGTAGTTGTCCGAGAAGTGGTCCGTGTCGTTGTACGTGCTGACGGAGTGCTCGCAGTACTGCTCGTTGCTGGCCCGGCACCGCGAGCACTCGCCGCACGACGCCGACGCAGCGCCCACGCCCACGCGGTCGCCCACCTTGATCTTCTCCACCTTGTCGCCCACCGCGATCACCCGCCCGATGATCTCGTGGCCCACCACCGCGTCCTTGCGGTGCAACGGCTCCCAGTTCTCCTGCAACGTGTGGATGTCGGTGCCGCAGAGCCCGCAGCAGATGTTCTCGAGCACCACGTCCTTGGGGTTGATCTTCTTGCGCTCGAACGACACCAACTTGGGCTTGTTCCAGTTGTCTTTGGACGAGACGGCGAATCCCTTGAACAGGTCGGGCACGGATGACGGCATTGTAGTGTTGGCGAGCGGGAATGCCGGCCGCAAACGCTGTGCTTTATATGCGGCCCTCTGTAGTGCATGTGGGCGATGATGTATCGTTGCTGGATAAGCGGGTGCACCTGCCTGAAGGACAGGCAGCGGCCTGTGACTGCCCAGGGTGGTCGGGCACGCTGCGATGGGTCCTACAATACAGCGCCAAATCAGATCGGATCCGATCGAGGACCTGGTTCACACTTGGGCCTGCGATTGCGTACCACGGGCCCGAAATTGCGTGAAGCGGACAAAAGTGCGAACCGACCAAACAGATTAAAAATGGAGCGACAGAGACCTGCAACGGCTCTGGGTCAAGAGCGCCTTTTCTGAGGTCCCTTCCTCTGCGGCCATCTTCCCCTTCTTCTGGGGTCGTCGAGAGCCCGTTGCAGATGATTATCGTACTCGGCTCGACAGGTACGCTGCGGAACATTTTGCCGTTTTGGGCACTTCGCGCCGTGCCGATGGCTGCGGCAGAATACCTGACAGTTGCGACACGACGCTGATTTCGCTGGCCTGATAAGTCAGGCCTGCAGTCCGCTTGCGCATTGATCGGCACAAGTGTCACCGCGCTGCAGACCTAGAGTTGCAAAACGTCAAGACAATGCCCGGCACGTGCTGAAGGCATCAGAACACCACCAGTCCTCTCCGAAGAGCTTGAAAAGAGCTTGGACAAGAGCTTGGACAAGAGAAAAGGATCAATCAGTGGCACCAGTCGCAACCAAGTCGCGTCAATTGACTCTGCCCACAGCATGATGTGTTGAATGTTTTGCAACGCCTGCTCTTTTCGACCATGCGCCGATCCTTCTTCGCAATTTCAGGATCAGCAGCTGGCTTGTCCGAAAGCGTGGTGGCTCTCGAGACGAGCCCCTGGTCTCACTTGATCGTAGTATAAAAGCAGGGCTCTCCGCTTTCTTGCCCATCACATCCACCATGGCCAAGGACACCGCAAGCAGAGGCTGGCTCGCCGCTTCGGCCATTATCTGCGTCCTAGGGTTCGCTTCCGCGTACAGCAATTATGAAGACTTTCTGGCCAACGAGGTCTTCCATCCAGATGAGCAGCCGACCGAGGCCGTGAGGGAGGTGTACAACGGAGTGGTGAACGAGGTGAAGAAGTTGATGCAGAGGCGCCCCGCCGAGTCAGATTTGGGCCTGGGCGCAGAAGAATCCACCGACTTTGTCAGGTCCCCCAAAGGTGTTTCCAACCGTGACACTGTTATCGAAACAACGGCAGGCGGGAGACTCGCCGAGGCTTTACACACGGGCTCGGCACTCCGCGGAAGCAGCTGGGGCCCGGAAAAGGCGTCGCAGCGCCGTGTTGGGCCGCCGGTTCCTCCCAAGCCCTACAGGCACGGAAGGGACCTGGGGCTAGGGCAGGAGGAGAGCGACGACGCAAAGCGGCAGTCTTCGCAGAGCTCTGATCTGGGGTACTCTTCCAAATCGCACTCTGGCGACTCGAAAGAAGCGGCTCCAAAGCCCCGAGTGCCAAGGGTCAGATGGACTGTGCCCATCACAGAACAAGATTTGCACCAGATCCTGAAGGTGCACCAGCAAGGGAGAGCAGGCGCTTCTGCAGAGGGGACAAGCCTGGGCCCAGAAGACGCAAAGTCTCTGTCCGAGTCGGAGTCTCCCGCGGTGAGACCAAACGCTCGCTACCAGTTGTGGGCGAGCCAGGTGCCTAGCACCAAACACAAGGCCCGCAAGGGCTTCTTCAAAAAGCTTTTCCTGAAGCCATCGCAAGCGGAGCAGCCCGCACATCCCCGGAACTATGGCCCCAACGAGAACTCGTTCTACGAGTTTGGGTACCACTTCTGGAGCGAGCCGCAGATCGGAACGGTCCGAGGCGTGAGAAGAAGCTCGCCGTCCGGCGTCGACAACTTGTTTGTGACCAAGGTGACGGAGGACGGTTACGCGGCCTTTGGCATTGCCGACGGGCTCAAGAAAATTGTGGAGCAGGAGCCCTTCCCCGGGGTGTTTTCGGAGGAGTTGTGCGCCGCAGCCAAGGCCACTTTTGAGAACTGGAGGCACCAGCGCCTGATGTCCGCGGAGATGATGGTGAAGCGGGCGTACATGTCCGTGTTGGACAACCGTGCGGTGGTCAGCGGGGCCGCGTCCGCCAACTTTGGGTTTCTTTTCCGCAGCGGCGACAGCAGAATGATGCTGTTTGCCAACTCGGGCAGCTCGGCCACCTTCTTGTTCCGCGACGGCAAGCTCGTGGACGTTCGGGCGCCGCCGAAGCAGGCGTGGTCGCAGCAGCTCGTCAAGTTTGCGCTGGGCACCAGCTTTCTCGTCAAGGCTTTCCACAGGGAGCAGGTCGACACCGTGTACAAGGCGTTGGCCAGGGCCACGTGGGAGGTGCAGGCCAACGACGTGGTGGTGATGGCCACGGACGGGCTCCTCGAGCGCTTGTCGCTAGAGGTGGTGGCCAAGATCGCCGAGCAGTCGGCCCGGTTCGGCGACTCCATGATGGAGCTCACCAACCTACTCGTGTCGGAGGCGTTGCACGCCCACACAAAGCCGCACGCGGAGGCCGAGCCGGGCGTCAAGCAGGACGTGTTGGCGGTGGCGGTCCGGGTGCTATAGTCAGCTCACAGCGTAGAATACACATCAGTCTAGAAAGCCGGCGCGGAGCCCCGCGCAGCGTAGCGCCATCTTGGAGCTGGTGCCGCAGACCCACTCGCCGGCGGAGTCCTTCAAGATACGCCGCTCGGGCCCGAGCTGGCGGAACGGCCCCGCCGCCCGGAGCGTGCCCGCGTGGCGGTCGTGCTGGAGTACCCGCACCCAGGGCGTGTACTCGAGCGTGTGGGCGTTGCTGAGGAACAACTGGCCCACCTCGCCGGCCGGCACCGTGCACCCGACGGTGGTGGCCAAGGACCGGGCGCGGGCCACGGCCTTTCTGAACGTCACGGAGAACACTAGGCCCTGCAAGTCCACGCCCACGCCGAACGAGCCGCCGGCCGAGGCGCCGCCGGCCGTGACCACCTGCATCCGCACCGAGCTGCCCTCGCCGAGGAGCTCGCTGTGGCAGAACGACACCGGCACGAGCGCCTCCACCGTCTGGTTTGTTTCCTGGAAGTAGAACTCGACCCACTCCGAGGCCGCGTGCTTCAGCAGCAGCCTGCGCGGTGCCGGCAGCGCCAATTCCAGGAGCGGCTCCTCCACGTCCCAGAGCCCGTGCTGTTTGCGGGCCACAAACGTGTTGGAGTCGGAGAGGTGGAACACCACGCAGGCGGTGCTCCGGAGCACGTCCCGGTGGGCAGCGAGGAGCTGCAGCGTGTTGGCGACGGTGAGCACGGCGCAGCCGCGGACGAGCGAGAGAAAAAGAAAGAGGGGCCAGCGAAGCATACGGGGGCAATACAGGGCGAGGCAAAAGCACTCTAGTGGTTAAGCCGTCCCGTCTGCCCTACCAAAAAGCATTTTGCGGCCATTGCGCACGTGCAGCCGCGCACGTGACCGGCTGCTACTGGCCTCCGGCTGCCGGCTGCGAGCTAGCGCCCGGTGCGGCCCGCCGCGGTGGCCTGGCCGCCACCCGTCCCACGCCACGGGCCAGACAACAGCCGCACCGCTGTCTTTTCCCGGCGGCGTTGGCGCCGGCCGCCCTGGATTTTGCAGCTTTGGGAGATCCCGTCCTGCGTGCGCTGCCCGCGCTCTTCTCCGCGCCTGTGGTTTTTTCTCAAAGGGTCAGCGCACAGGCACGCAGCCGCTCGTGCGAGGCCGCCAGAACAGCAAGGGCAAGAAACCTGGCCTCTCCCGCTCTGTCGCCCCGGCCCGCCATCTCCAGCCGCCGTCTCCAGCCGCCTCACCCGCCTGTGCCCGTAGCCGCTGCCCTCCGTATTTTCTTCTTCCCGCCTCTCCCTCGCGCTGGGCTTGCCGGCTCGCTTGATTTCCCTCCGCGACATTCTGTGCATGAACCAGCCTCTGCTCCTTCATTGTCTCATTCCCTTTGTAAAACAGCACAAAGCGCAGTGCCCCACCAAACCAGCGGAACACGAGCCCCAGCGCCGCATAGCATCAGAGCAGAGCCCCAAATCCCGGACGCCGCCTCTGCAAAGCCACCCGACTCCATGAGCGTGCTAGAGTTGCACCCGAACGAGCAGGTAGTTCTTGCCCACGACCGCCCCAAGCCGCTAGATCCGCATGGAGGCAGCGACGCCCGCCTGCCGCCGTTGCTAGCCAAAGCGTCCGACTCGGCGCTCACGCCCGCGTCCAACTCCTTCAAGGAGACCTCCTCCGACAAGTCGGAGGCCGGCAGCTCCGACACCGTGCCCAGCTCCGTGGGCGACGAGAGCCACAGCGCCTCCGCAAACACATTGACGCACATGAAGTTGAGGGACTCCGAGCTGGACCGGGTCACCATGATCGACGCGCAGGGCCCGGACCGCACGCTGTCCCTCGACCCGCACGGCGCCCCGAACGGCGTCCCGAACGGCCTGCTTAAGGACAGCAGCCTTAGGGACGGCAGTCTGGTTGCCAGGGAAGGCAGTCTGGTTGCCAGGGATGGCAGCCTGGTTGCCAAGGACAGACTGGTTCCCAAAGAGGACAATCTGTGTCCCAAGGACACTCTGGCTCCCACGGAGGACGCCGCGCCCGACGCCTCGGACGCCGAGAGCGAGAGGGTCCAGGAGTTCCACGGGCTGCCGCGCCCCATCCCGCGCAGACACACGTCGTCTGCGCTCACGTACTTGGCCAGGCGCAGCTCGGAGCGGGGCGACCGCCCGGGCTTCCACCAGTTCCACAGCGCGCGCAAGCTCACCACCATCTTGCGCAGCGGGTCCCGCGACCTGGACCACGCGCCCGACGCCGGCGACCGCAAGCCGTCGGCGCCCGACTCCGAGGCGTCCCGCATGCGCACGGCCGCCATCCGGCAGCGGATCCAGCGCCGCCGCGAGACCAGCGACGAAAACACCTACATTGTCGGCAACAAGATCAGCGAGGGCCACCAGAACTTCGTCACCGCATACAACATGCTCACGGGCATCCGCGTGGCGGTGTCCATGTGCTCGGGCGTGCTGAAGAAGCTCACGGACGCGGACTTCAAGGCCACCAAGAAGCTCTCGTTCGACATGGACGGCAGCGAGTTGACGCCGTCGTCCAAGTACGACTTCAAGTTCAAGGACTACTCGCCCGAGGTGTTCCGCGAGCTCCGCTCCTTGTTCGGCATCGACCCCGCCGACTACCTAATGTCCATCACCGGCAAGTACATCTTGTCGGAGCTCGGGTCCTCGGGCAAGAGCGGCTCGTTCTTCTACTACTCGAGGGACTTTCGCTTCATCATCAAGACCATCCACCACGCCGAGCACAAGCAGCTCCGGCGCATGTTGAAGGAGTACTACGTCCACGTGAAAAACAACCCCAACACGTTGGTGAGCCAGTTCTACGGGTTGCACCGCATCAAAATCCACGGCGGCATCAAGCGCGTGCATTTCATTGTGATGAACAATCTCTTTGCGCCCCACCGCGACATCCACTTGAAGTACGACTTGAAGGGCTCGACCTTCGGCCGCTACACCAGGATCACAAAGGAGATGGAGGAAAGCGGCGACCTCTCCAAGGTCACACTCAAGGACTTGAACTGGCTAGAACGGCACGAGGAGATCAAGTTTGGGCCCGACAAGAAGCGGCTCTTCATCAAGCAGCTCGAGGAGGACGTGAAGCTACTAAAGAAAATCAACGTGATGGACTACTCGTTGCTCTTTGGCATCCACGACGTGCGCAAGGGCAACTCCACCGCCACCAAGTTGTCGGTGTTTGACCCCAAGTCGCACCTCAAGTCCGAGGTCGTCAAGACCAACCCCAGGGACATCGACCGGGGCGTCGACCTCCCCACGGATGTGTTCCCTGGGCGGTCCAAGTACGTCTTCTACGGGCACAACGGAGGCATCCGCGCCACCAACGAGGACAACGAGCCGCTACCGGAGATATACTACCTCGGGATCATCGACTGCTTGACGAACTACTCGTTGAAGAAGCGCCTAGAGACCATCTGGAGGTCCTTGAGCCACAACCGGCAGACGATCTCGGCCTTGCCGGCAAACGAGTATGGGGACCGGTTTCTCAAGTTCATCAAGAAGGGGCTCTCGGAGCACAAGGCGAAGCAGAGCTGAGCGAGTGGGAATGATGTAGAAATGTCTAATAAAGAGTAATTCAGCACAGGCGTGTAGACACGGGTATTTTGGGCAAAAAAAGACAAATGCTCCAGGAGGGGATTGAACCCTCGACCGTCGCGTTCCTCACACGACCGTGACCTTGGTATAACCAAGACGAAATTCGATTATAAGCACGAAGCGCTAACCAGCTGCGCCACTGGAGCATCTGATAACGGAAAATTCACCATATCCTGGACAAGTGAGAGCTGCGCAAAAAAGTCACCGGCAACAGAGCCAGGCACAAGCACAACAGCGGCGGCCGCCGCCCAAGCACAATGCAGCTTCTTTTTTTTTAAATTATTTTTCTTTTTCTTTTTGCTCTCTTTTTTCTGCTCTCTCCACGCGCGCACCAATACCGATTTCGCATTCATCCGACCGCATCAACACTCAGCACCGCCAATTGACCATGAACAGCCGGGCCACTACCCCCCGGCTCGCGCGCACGGCGCTCGCCAGGCACTTGAACGTCGCGGCGGCGCCCGTGGAGTCCAAGCCGGTATCGGTGCGCTACGACGCCTTCCGCGGCGCCCAGGGCTTGGAGCAGGTGCAGAAGTTGCCCAACCTCAAGACCGTCGACGCAGTGCAGGTGGAGGCGCTCGGCAGCCCGCCGGCGGCCCTCTCGATCGGCGTGCCGGCGTCGGTGCCGGTGTTTGTGCGGCGCAACTCGTTGATGGCGCTCCACGCCAACCAGCGCCACGTCTCGGTGGCCGCCCGGCTCATTGCGCCGTGGCGGCGGCTCTTGCTCGGCAACTTCGTGTCGCGCTACCACGAGATCATCGGCACCGAGTCGTTCACCATGTTGGTGTCGGCAACGCCGCCGGCGTGGCTCCCCCGGTGGTTCCGCCGCACCTCGCACAAGTCCTTCACCAGCCTCGCCTTGGACGGCGGCACGGACTGGGCGTTGTTGCCGCGCGACGCCTTGCACACGTACGCGGGCCCGTCGCTCGAGGTGTCTGTGCGGCGGTTGCCGCTCCAGGTGTCGCGGCTGCTTGCCAAGCGGGCGCAGTTGCCTGCGCGGGCGCCCGTGGGCTTGTGGAGCTGGCTCCATTCCGGCTACACGTTTGTGCACGGCCGCGGCACCATCGGCGTGGTGGGCAGCGGCCTGGTGTACCAGGTGGACATTGCCGACAACGACGAGGCCGCGGTCAACAAGAAGCACTTGTTGGGCGTGTCGGTGAACGGCCCCTACGACTTGCAGAACTGCGTGGCCCAGGTCTCGAGCCCCGTGCAGTTGCAGAACGTGACGCTAGCCCCGCCGCCGCAGGTTGCCCAGGTCAAGACGCTCCGCGACGCCGTGGCCCAGGCCAGGTACTACTACTGGCACACGTACATGTTCTTCCGCGGCATCGCCACCTTCTGGCGCAAGAGCGTGCGCCGCGTGTCGGCCGACAACACCGACTTCGTGAAGATCGTGGGGCCACGCACGGTGCTCATCCAGTCGGCGGCGCCGGGCGAGTCGTTTGAGCGCAAGTTCAACCTCCCGCGGCTCGCGCCCGCCAGCGCCGTGGGGCCGGTCTCGGCGGAGCCCTTCGAGAAGACGCCCGCGGACTACTTGAACATTGTCACCGTGACGCCCGACCGCGGGACCACCGTGGAGAGCACCAGCGACTTCTCCGACGCCCTAAAGGCCAAGAAGTAGGCAGCTACCGTACATAGCAAGACAGACTGTCTACAGCAAAACATATACAAAAAACATCTACAGAAACATCTACAACAGTGTGGATCGAAGTGTAATATTGCGACAGAGACATGGTCACGTCCAGATTAGATGGGGTTGGTGCATTGGTACACAATGCAAATGCAAATTGTTATGCGGTGGAGGGGGTTGTGGAGGAGTGCGATGTGTCTTGCGGGCTGGACAGCCGCGACTCGAGGTTCACGTCGTCGTAGCCCTGCGAGTAGAGCTCGATCTGCTCGGGGTTCGGGAGCGGGAAGGACCGGTCGAGCGAGGACAACACCGTGGGCAAGCCCTTGCCCTTCTGCTTCTTCAGCTTCGACCGCTTCGAGCGTCTGGACTTCTTCCTCTTGGATCCGAGGCGCTTGAGCAAATCAAACTTTTCCCGGCTCGCGGGCTCCACCAGGCTCTTGGCAGTGCTTTCACCACTGGCGTCATTGTTGCCGCTTCCGTTGGCAACATCTGCGCCAGGGCCCTCAAACTCTGCCCACTGGCGGTCGTGCTCTTGCATGTTGGCCCGACTCAACTTGAGTCCTCGCTTGGAGGGGGCCTTGGGCTGGCAAAAGGACGAGCCCGACGACGACGAGTCGCTGCCCTGAGCCCGGACACGAGCGGATTCCTTGGTGTTCTTGTCCGCGGGGTCCGAGTTCAGCGCGTCAGAGCTCGATTCCTCCAGAACAGTGTTCTTTAGGTCCGTTCCGCTCCCACTGGCCACCGGGACGTCGTCCGGAGAGTCCCCGGTCGAGGTCTCGGCAGTCTGTGGCTTGGACTTCAAGGACAAGTCAGTGAAGATTCCAGAAGTCTCGGAGATAGACTGAAGATCGGCTTCGGACTTAAAATACCTCTGTTGATTGGAGGGATACGGGCTCCAACCCGAAGATTCTAGAGTGGAAACATTCGGTTTCCCTTGGCTGCTGTAATGATATGGGCGTTCGAGGCCTCGCATGTCGCAATTCGAAATTCTTATCGTCAACGATGGAAGATGGCAACTTTTTCAAGTTGATGCCTTGAATGGGAGTGAGGGAGGCACAGCCCGCCCCGCTCGCCAAAGACGAGGATTCGCTTGAAAGACGCGTCACTGGGCTCTGGCTAAACGAAGACTTGGATGGAGACGGCGTTGTGGTGGTGCTGCCTTTACGAGACTTCTCTTGAGGGGTTGGAACTGCCGGGTTGGCGGAGTATTTGGACAAAACCTTCTCCAAAGCAATGAAGAAATTCGACCAGTCGAAAACCTTCAAGTCTTTCTCGATATTTCGCGGCCTGGGGTTCTCCATGGACATGAGGGAAGTGAATAGCCTGCTGCAGTTTGTCCTCGTGACTGTGCTGGGCTTCAAAAACTGTAAGTTTCTGCGGACCCTGCTCTTTTCTTCCACAGAAAAGTTCTCTCCCACGATGGTCTCGAGCACAAGAAGAATATCCACCGAGGTCACCACGCATTTGTTCTTCTCCTTCCACCAAATGCACGAAACAATGAGCTGTTTGTTGTCTTTGGTGACAGAATTTGGAGGAACAACAGAGCACACGATCCGGAAGGTGCTCATGTCCTCGCGGAGAACTTTTAGAGCAACAAGACGCCGCTCGGCCTTCTTCTCCTCCTCGCTCCACGACTTGGACATGTCTTTGAAGCTGTCATCTATTTTGAGACGGATCGGAACGTTGATTGTGTTAAGATTGTTGCGGATGAAGTCTGACGAGAGCTTTCTCATCCGGATCAAGGACGGGATCCGAGCCTGCGGCTGTTCAGTCTTGGCCATGTTTGGCAACGTGCTTGGTCGACCGTAGAGGTGACTTTTCGAATCGTACACCAGTACGCTAAAGCAAAATAGGCAAGGAAAAGTTTTTCCTTGAAAATTCCCGAGTAAAGTATTGACCCTGGGTCTGGGGGTTGCAACACGGGTTGTAAGACAAAATCTGACTCTAAATCAGTCCGCACGGTAATTAGCCTTGCAAAATGTTAATGCGCCAGAAAAAAACCAAAACCGAAATTCAGAGGAGGCATGTCTTAATAAAATGTGGCCAATGCCGCATTTGCCATAAACGCCCGGTTTGCATATCCGACCGGTGCTAGCGCAAGAAAGGCATCCGTGTACATGACACCCTGCACACACGCCCCTTTTCGGGGGTCGGATCTTGCAGGTAAACATTCGCAATAAAAACTTTTAGCTTGTGGCACAAAAAAGAAGTGACCCGGACAGCAATGTGGAACATTTGCCCCAAGTTGGGTGGCTATCTGAGACACTCTGTGCCGCACCCGGAATCCCCAACTCCTAACACCCGAGTTTCTGGATTTCGTCACCCCGCATCGTGGCACGGGCAAGCGACGTTCTAGACGTCTTCCCTAGGCGCCCTGCGGTAGGCGTCGCCATGACATCAGCCGAGCCACGGCGACGGGCTTTAAACCGCAATTAGTCGAGGTGGAACAAAAGGAAAAAAAGAGCAACAGTCCAGACCACACGCGAACCAAGCTGGCGCGGAGCGCGGGCGAGTTCTTGGCGCCGGAAAAACCCCGTTGCTTCCTCGTTCTGTTGCTGCCGCCGAGTCGGTCGCCAGGTGGTTCGCGAAGTTGGAGCACGGTTGTGTGCGCGGCTCGGAGCTCCGCGCGCTAGTAGGTGAGCACGTCCACGACGATGTTGATAACAGAGACGAGCACCTCGATGCACACCAACACGAGCACAATGTACTCGAGGTTCTCCTCCTTGGAGTGCCCCAACTGCTCCTTGAGCATCTGTAGGAGGTCGGAGATGACCTCGAGGCGCTGCTCCAAGAGCTCCACGCGCTGGTTGATCTCCAAGTAGCCGCGGGTGGCCTGGTAGATGGGCTCCAAGTGCGGCTCGGCCCACATGAGCTCGGGCGAGTCGAGCACGGAGCCGTGCAAGTTGATGTTGATGCGGAGGATGAAGAGCTCGCCGATGGACTTCATGGTCTCGTCGCGCGTCATCTCGACCTTGCCGGTGTGGGCCACCTGCTGCGGGATGTCGTGGGTGTCCTCGATGGTGTTGTCCACCAACTCCTCGAAGAGCGAGATCTTGACCGACTGCGCGAGCGCGTGCGAGATGGAGAGCTTCAACATGTAGTTGGAGTCGTCGCGGAGCGTGATGAAGTCGTTGTAGATGCGCGGCTGGTAGGACGTGGTGATGTAGTAGTTGAACTCCTCCACCTGGATGTCCTCCGCGGACAACTTCTCCGACTCGAACCGCGCCAAGTCGTCGAGAAACGCCTGCTCCTCCTTGACCGCAAAGCCCCAGAGGATCACCACGCCGTACTCGAACACGAACACGTCGCTCTTCTTGCCGAACTCGATCTCGCCGCCCTCGTCCGCCAACCGGATGAGCTTGCGCCCGTCGTCCTCGTCGCCGCGCCAGTCCTTGTACGTGAACGGCGTGTACATGCACTCGTCGAACAACTTGGGCGCGGTGTTGTGGATGCGCCGCCGGTCCTTGAGCCACCGGAGCAACTCCTTCATCTTGTACGACCCACACGTGCAATACGCCGTCACCCGCGGGAGGAGGTCCCGGTGCAGCTTGCCGAGGATCTCCGCGTCCTTGCGCGCGGGGCGGTCCTTGATCTTGGTCACCTGCGAGTAGACGGCGCTGCCGGGGCTGCGCCCGCTGGCGTCGTACTCGTCCAGCACCGCGTCGGGCGCTTCCAAGCTGGGGTCCACGGGGAGGAGCTTGAGCCTCTGGGACGTTCTGGTGATGCGCTGGAGGCCAATCTTGGGCAGCTGGGAGATTTTGGAGCCGGCCTTGATGGCCTGCGGCGCGGGCGGCGCCCGGGGCGGCTCGCCGGCCGGCAATAACGGGGTTTGCTCTGCTTTGGTCAGCATGCTGGGTGCACCGGGGAAGCGAGCGGACCAAGTAGTTGCGGCTGTGTGCAGGAAACCAAGAATCCCACACTGAATCGCCCGCTGGCAAAATTAAAGCGATGAATTGAATTGTGTGGATGGCCCAGACTGGCTTTAGGAACTGGCCGCACCGGGGAGGTAAGTCTCTTTCCGGGTGGTCAGGTCGTTGTCGGAACGTGGGGCATGGTGAGCCGCACGCCCGTACACCTCATCACCTACTCATCGCTGAAAAACGCGCCAGGCGAATCAACCACCACAATGAGCTCCTCTCTGCCGCCCAAGGAGCGGCGCCACGCGTTCCGGTCGTTCAAGGAGCGCGTGGACGCCATGAAGATCGAGCCCAGCCGGGACTTGCGCACGCGGGCCCACGACTACGCGGAGTCGTCGCACTTCCTCGCCACGCTCGAGCACTGGAAAGAGGTCAACCTCAGCGCGGACTTCACGCTGCTCTTGCAGGAGGTGGAGCCCGTGTGCCAGACGTTGCCGCAGCTCTTGCACCACCAGCAGCAGATCTACGCCAGCTTGCACGCGCACATCGAGCGCAACGACGCCAACGCCATGCAGCCGTTGTTGGAGCTCGTGGCGCAGTTCATCCACGACTTGGGCCCCGACTTCGTGCCCTACTACAACCGCTTCCTCCACCTCATCGTGGGCCTTGCGCAGCGCACCAGCCCCAACGACAGCCAGAACATGCGCAACACCTCCAACGTGCTCGAGTGGAGCTTCAACGCCTTGGCCTTCGCCTTCAAGTACCTCGCGCGCACGCTCACACGCGACCTCCGCCCCACGTTCGCCGAGCTCCTCCCCGTGCTCGAGATGACCAAGCAGACGTACGTGTCGCGCTTCTGCGCCGAGGCCTTGTCGTTCTTGGCCAAGAAGGCCAGCGCGGACGTGCTCCGCGACTTGGTGCGCTTCTCGTTCGCCGACCACGCCGAGCTTCTCGCGCGCAACAGGTGCTACCGCGAGTCCTTGGTGGTGCTCTACAGCGAGTCCATGAAGAACACCCACGGCACGCTCCACTCCAAGTCGCTCGTGCTCTTCTCCATCTTGCTCGAGAGCGCGCTCGCCGCCGACGCTGCCGACGCCGCCGCCGACACCTGCATCAGCACCCTCTGCGACATCTTGCTCGTGGTGTTCAGACACGGCACGCAGCAGGCGTGCGCCAAGTTCTACGACAGCTGCACCGCCCACCTCGGCCGCGCCATCGACGCCTGCGCGCTGCCGGCCCGCCTCGAGCACCCGGCGCACGTCCTCGTCGCCATGTGCTTCTCCGAGTCCGGCAGGAAGGTGCTGTCGTGGGACGGCATCTTCGCCGTGGCCGAGCAGCTCGCGGCCCGGGCCCAGGCGCTCGCGGGCTCGCCGGACGACGTGCCCGCGCCGGTGATGGCGTCGCTCGCGCACCTCTTTGCGCTCCTCGTGCGGAACTGCGACGCCGCGCAGCTCGCCCGCCGCTTCGACCTCATCACGCGCACGTTGGCGCTGCCGGCGGACCCGGCGTTCTTCTTGAGCTTCTACGAGCTCGCCTACGCGTCGTCGCCCGCCAAGATGGCCGCGTTCGCGGCCCCACGCGCCCTCCAGGCCGTCATCAACCGCGCGGCCGACCCCGGCCAGCTCTTGTCGGTGTCGCACGCGCTCACGCGCTTGCTGGCGCAGTGCCCGGAGGCCGTGGCCGACATCGTGGTGCCGTCGTTCCTCGCGCAGCAGTTGCTCGAGCTGGTGCGCGCCGCCACGCCCGCGGTGGCCGCCGGCGGCGACAACGCCGTGTGGTTGGCGCTCTACTGGCAGTTGAGGCTCTTGGCGTTCTGCCCGGACGACGGCGCGGACGCCAGCGGCCTCTTCGAGCTCCTCGCGGCCACGCAGCGCTCGCTCGCCCTGCGGCCCGCCTCTGCATTCATCCAGGACGTGGTGGGCTTGACCTTGCACGCCGCCGTCAAGCTCGCCGCGCCCGCCTCTGCATCTACCGCATATACGCATCTCATGGCATTCCTCGGCCCGTGCCGCTGCTCCTCGGAGTTCATGCTGGCGGCCCTCCTGCTCGTCCGCAAGTTCTCGCGCGAGTTGCGGCCCTCGCTCGAGGCGGACGAGCCCCAAATCAGCGCCGTGTTGGCGGAGAACTTCAGCCTTGCGCACGCCGCCATCCGCGTCCACACCGCCAACTTCTTGTGCGAGTTGCACACCAGCATCGCGGCGCCCGTGCCCCTGGTGCTCTCGCAGATCCGCGTCATCGACCAGACGCCGCTCGCCGTGGCCAGCGCCAACGACCTCAAGATGCGCGTGCGTCTTCTCGCCAGCGACTTCGCCGCGCTGCCGTCCAGGACGGACAACGACAAGACGCAGCTCGCCAACTTCGTCGTGGGCCTCTTGTCCAACAGCTTCCAGCCCTGCTGGTTGGCGGTGTACGAGGCGCTCCCCAAGCTCGCCGACGCGACATGCACAGAGCACTTGTGGGAGATCCTCATGAAGTTCATCAAGATGGACTACACCCAGCAGACGCAGTACTGCCTCGGGCCCGAGCCCGCGGCCGCAGACTCCATGGACTCGTTCGAGACGAAGCTCGACGTGCTTGACCCGCGCTTCGCCGGCAACCTCGCGCAGGCCGCAGCCACGGTGTTCGTGTCGGAGAGCCAGGTGTTGGCCGCCGTGCTCGACCACGCACGGGCCAGCAGCACCTCCACGCAGTACAAGCCGCAGCTCCAGCTGCGCGTCATCCAGGCGTTGAAGGCCGTGCCGCGTGTGGCCGAGGCGCACGGCGCGGAGTTCGTGGACTACCTCATCGAGGTGCGCCTGTCCGGCCACGACGACGCGGACGACGACGCGCACGCCGGTCTCGCAGCCAAGGACAGGTTGGCGCTCTACAGCGTGTGCGCCGGGTTCAGGCGGCTCCGCAAGGTGCCGCGCAACGACGAGTTGTTTGGCATCTTGCTCGAGAGCCTCTCGTCGAAGCAGACAAACATCCAGAAGGAGTCGCTCGACATCTTGTTCGCGTGGAACAACCAGCTGATCAACAAGTACAAGGACAACTTGAAGAACTTGCTCGACGACAAGCTTTTCCGCGACGAGCTCCAGTCGTTGGTGGACTCCTCGACCGAGTCCAAGATCGAGGCTGCGGACGAGGCCGCCGTGGTGCCGTTGATCCTCCGCATCCTCTACGGCCGCGCCAAGGGCGCCACGAACAACAAGAGCAAGAACGGGCGCAAGTTCGCCATCGCCACGGTGTTGCCCAACTTGCGCGAGCCGTACATCGAGCAGTTTTTGGCCGTGATGGCCGAGAAGATCGACTACAACGCATACTTCGAGTCCTCCGAGCTCCCGCCCATCTCCAAGCGCGACCTCCGCAACCAGGTGGGCTACCTCAACATGTTGTACGAGGTGTACAGCGGCTTGGGCCACAAGTTTGCGCACGTGTTGCGGCTCACCACCAAGCCGCTCATCTTCACGTTGTTGTGTGCCCAGCACGTGCTCGACGCCGCCCCCGGCGACGACGACCTTGTCGTCAAGGTGGCGAAGACCGTGCGGCTGCAGGGCTTCCGGTGCCTCGACTTCTTGTTCAAGCTCACCGCGTCCTCCAGCGACTGGGAGCAGGAGGCCGAGTTGATCTTCACCAGCATCGTGCAGCCGCGGCTCTCGCGGTTCGCCCAGGAGAACGCACAGCTGCCCTCGGCGCTATTGAAGATTATCCTCGGCTGGGTCGACTCGCCGCAGCTCTTCCCGTTCCTCTACTTCAACGACAACGCGGCGGTGGCCGCGGTGGTGGACTTGCTCGACAACCCGCACACCAAGGAGTCGGTGTGGAGCGCCATCCTCGACTTCAGCATCTCCGCATTGACAAAGAAGGCCGTGGCCGACGAGCGCTTCTACACCGTGGTCGCCTTGATAGTCGACGGCTTGTTGGGCAGCCTCCCGCGGCTCATCGAGGCCTCGGAGGACCGCGAGCTCAACACCAGGTCCTCGACCTTGCTCCTCCTCATCATAGACGGCGGCTACGTGGAGGAGCAGGCCACCCGCAAGAAGCTCGCGGACGCGTGTGCCGTGGCCATCCGCAAGCCGCCCACGCAGATCGCGCCCAACGACCGCGTCAGCATCCTCCTCTCGTTGGTGTCCATTGTGGACGGGCTCGAGTGCTCATTCGCCGACTTGGGCCAGCTCTACGAGGTCTGCTCGCAGGCGCTCCGCATCTACAAGGACCGCAACGTGCGGGACGCCTTGTGCAAGATCTTCGCCACCATTGGCGCCAAGTTCGCGGAGTACCAGAGCGTGGCCGAGCTCCTTGCGGACTTGAACTCGTACTCGGCCAAGCGGATCGTGGAGCCGGACTTCGAGCGGCGCTTGCGTGCGTTCCGGGACATCAACGAAGAGAAGTACAAGACGCTCTCGGCCACGCAGTGGCTCCCGATCATCTACGCGTGCTTGTTCTTCATCAACGACCCCGAGGAGTTGGCCATCCGCTCGAGCGCAGCGTACACGTTGACGCAGTTCTTGGACAGCATCGCGCTCAAGCAGCCGGCCGAGGTCCCCGAGTACACGTCGCTATTCTACACGGTGATCCTCCCGCATTTGCGCACGGGCTTGAAGAAGGAGACCGACGTGGTCAGGGAGGGCTACATCAACGTGTTGGCGCACGTGGTGAAGAACGCGCAGCACTTCCCCGAGTTCGAGAGCATGAAGGTGTTGCTCTCGGAGGACCCGGAGGCGGACTTCTTCCGCAACTTCTGCCACATCCAGCTCGCGTGCCGCCAGCGGGCGATCCGCAGCCTCGCGGACGTGCGGAACCAGCTCAGCCCCGAGTGCATCTACCACTACATCTTGCCCATGACGGAGCCGTATACGGTGTGCGAGAACGAGAAGTTCCGGAACGTGGTCAACGACACGCACGAGGCGTGGGCGCTCTTGACGCGGTGCTTGCGCTGGGACCACTTCAGGCAGCTCTTCAAGAAGCACATTGGCGCGGTGGGCAAGGCCGCCGAGGACAACTACAGAGACACCATCCACCTTGTGGTGCGCATCTCGCAGGGCATGTTGGCGTCGTTTGCGTCGGCACGCGAGGGCTCGGAGCAGGACCGCTTCGCCAAGCTCCCGCTGGACGCTGCGGAGACCGACGCCGTGATCATGCGGGACTTCTTGGAGCCCATCATGAAGACGGTGCGGGTGCGCAACGACGACACCATCACCGACCGCACGCTTTTGGTGGAGGCCGCCGTCAACTGTCTTCTCTGTGTGTCGAGCAGCGTTGCGCAGTCGGCCATCTCCGGCACGCTCACCAGCACCTGCCAGGCGTTGCGGTCTAGAACACAGCACATCAGGGACGCGGTGAGAAAGACGTTGTGCCGCGTGTGTCGCATCGTGGGCCCCGAGTACCTCAAGTTTGTCATCCAGGAGCTCAAGACGGCGCTCTCACGCGGCGCACAGATCCACGTGTTGAGTTACACGCTCCACTCGATTCTCGTTGTGGCACGCGAGGACCTCAAGACAGGCGACTTGGACGAGTCCGCGCAGCTCATCGTGGACGTGATCATGGAGGACATTTTCGGGGCCGCCGGCCAGGAGAAGGACGCGGAGGGCTACGTCAGCAAGATGAAGGAGGTGAAGCTGAAGAAGAGCTTCGACTCCGCGGAGATCCTCACGTCCAACATCAGCTTGCCGGTGTTCCGGTACGTCGTGGAGCCGGTCAAGTTACTTCTCCGGGTGAACATCCCGTTGAAGACCAAGCGCAAGCTCGACGAGCTCCTCCGCCGGTACTCCATGGGCCTCAACTACAACGAGAACGCGTCCAAGCGCGAGATCTTGAGCTTGTGCTACGAGCTCCACCAGCAGTCGTTGGACATCCAGACGCGCACGCGGGCGCCCGAGAAGCCGTCGGAGGCCGAGGAGCACTTCTTGGTGCGGGTGGACGCGCGGCCGGTCCAGATGAACGTGGACCAGTCGCAGATGCTCTTCACGTTGCAGAGGATGTGCTTCGAGCTCATGCGGACGGCGCTCGGCAGGCACGCGCACTTGCTCACGGTGCACAACCTCGACGGGTTTGTGCCGTTGATGGAGACCAGCTTGGCCGCGGAGGACGAGTCGTTGCTCGTGGCGCTCTACCGGGTGTTGAACCTCATCGTGAAGCTCCCGTTCCCGGAGTCGCGGGACGCGTTCTTCACGGCCACGGCCACGCGGGCGTTCACGATCTTGCAGAACTTGTCGTCCACGGGCGGCGAGCTCGCGCAGATCTGCTTGCGGTACTTGGCCACGGTGGTGCGGCACAAGCACTCGGTGCAGTTGAGCGACAGCGCCATGATGTACGTGTTGGTCCGGATCATGCCGGACTTGGAGGAGCCGAGCCTGCAGGGCCTTGCGTTCAACTTCTTGAAGGCGGTGCTCTCGCAGCACATCGTGCTCCCGGAGGTGTACGAGGTCATGGACAAGGTGTCGGAGATCATGGTGGTGAACCACAACAGGGAGATCCGCGACATGTCGCGCAGCTTGTACTTCCAGTTCTTGATGGAGTACGAGCAGGGCGAGGCCAAGATCGAGAAGGCGTTCAAGTTCCTCGTCAACAACTTGAGCTACCCCACGCAGGCGGGCCGCGAGTCGGTGATGGAGCTCATGCACTCGATCATCTTGCGCTCGTCCAGCGCGTTGCTCGACCAGTTGGCGTCCAGCTTCTTCGTGGGCTTGGCCAACGTGTGCGTGTCGGACGACGCGCTGAAGTGCCGCGAGATGGCCACGGCCCTCGTCGGGCAGCTTTTGAAGAAGTCCTCCGCGGCGCGGGTCGCGGAGATGGAGGCGTTCTGCTTGGCGTGGATGACCCAGGACAAGAGCCCGCTCCTCAAGCGCTGCGGCTTTGCCGTCTACAAGACGTACGTGTCTGTGCGTGGGTACGGCGCCAGCAGCAAGCTCGACGCCGCGGCGCTCAGGCAGGTGGCGGAGATCTTGGGCCGCGCCAAGAACGGCGAGGACACGGACGGCGAGACGTCTTGGGAGGACGTGTACACGGCCATGGGCGTGTTCTCGGCGCTCTGCAACACGCTCAAGACCGAGGTGTTGTCGGCGCGGTTCGAGCCCATGTGGCGCAGCACGTTGGAGACCATCCTCTACCCGCACGGCTGGGTGCGGTTGCTCAGCTCGCGGTTGGTGGGCGTGCTCTTGGAGAACTTGCCGGACGCGGGCTTTGAGGTGACCAACGAGCAGCTCCAGACCATCGCGTACCGGTTGCTCCGCCAGTTGAGTGCGCCCGCGGTGTCGCCGGAGTTGGCGGCGCAGGTGGTGCGCAACATCATCAAGCTCGTGAAGATGTGGGAGGCCAACCAGACGCCGTTCTACGCGGGAGCCTTCAGCAAGGACGCCGAGGACGCCGAGCCCGCGCGGTACGCCTTTGCCACGGACTACGTGGTGGCCCGCGCGTGCTACCTCATGCGGCAGGAGTCCAGAAGCGACAAGGCGCCCGTGGCCAAGACCGCGGCCATCCAGATCGCGGCGGTGGTGGCGGCGTCGGTGGGCGAGGAGCGCTTGCCCGGCGTGGCCCGCGAGCTCATCTTGGCGCTCTACAACATCACCGAGACCGACGCGCACGCGGCCCCGGACTCGGAGGTGGCGGGCTTGGCGCACGAGTGCCTCAAGGCGTTGGAGGACAAGTTGGGCACCACGGAGTTCCTGAGCATCTACACGTCGGCCAAGATGCAGATCGACCAGCGGCGGCAGGAGCGGCGGGTGAAGCGCACGCAGATGGCCATCAACGCGCCGGACGTGGCGGCGCGGCGCAAGCTCAAGAAGCACGAGCGCACCAGGGAGAAGAGGCGCCACGAGCGCGACGAGAACGGCTACTACAAGCCCAAGCGCCGGCGCGCCTAGTGTATACGAATATAGATTACTCTTCTAGCCGCCTAGTGTATACGAATATAGATTACTCTTCTAGCTTTTGTCTCTTGGCGGCGGGGGCGTCCTCAGCCGGTCCATCAGTGGGTCCATCAGCGGGTCCATCCGGCGCTCCCCCGGGCGCTCCAGCCGGCGCTACCCCAGGCGCTCCCTCGGGCGCCCTCTCGGCAGCCTCGGCCGGTAGGCCCTCTGTCGATGTGGGTGCGGCCGTCGCAGCCGTCGCGCCGGGCAAGTCGGCGCCGCCAGCACCCCCGGAACCGCCAGTGCTCTCGGCGTCGCCAGCGCCCTCGGCGTCCTCCGCCTCGAGGTCGTCGTCCGCGTCGTCGCCCGCGTCGTCGCCCGCGTCAAGCTCGTCCGCGTCGGCCGGGTCCGCCACGCTCAACGAGTGCTCGGTGTCGGCGTCGTCCGCGCCGTCGTGGCCGGCCAGCGCCACCGCCGCGGCGTGCGCGTCGTAGGCGCCCTTCTTGAACACGCCGTCCTTCTTGCGCTTGTTGTACTCCAACATCTCGCGGCGGTACCGCGCGCGGTCCTCCTCGTACATGCGGAGGTACGGCTTGCGCTGCTCCTCGTCCAACGTCTTCCAGATCTCCGTGAGCATCTTGGACACCTCGGTCGTGGGCTTGCCGGTGTCGCTCTCGATCTGCGCCCGCACCTTGTCCTTCTCCTTTTCGCAGAACATCAAGTACGCGTTGGTGGGCCGCTTGGGCAAGTTGGGGTCGCGGGCCGCCCGCTTGAGCGCCGCCGCGGACTGTAGCACCACCTTGTTCTTCTTGGCCTTGGGGCCCAAGCTCTTGGCCGCCTTCTGGTTGAACACCTCGTCCACCAACGACGGCGCGGCGGGGCGGGCCATGGCCTCGTACGCGCCGGGGCTCTCGGGCACGTCCGCCACGCGGCGCTCGAGCCGCTCCAAGAGGATGGCGTACTCGAGCCGGAGCCGCCGGATGGACGTTCTGGTGCGTGCTAGCGCCAACGTGGAGATCTCGTTGCTCTCCTCCACCTCGGCGATTCTCTTTCGCAACTCGTTGCACTTGTGGCCGAACTTTTGCTCTGCGCGGTTAGTATACGGAGCCGAAGGCTGCGGACGGGCTGGACATACGCTCGCTCTCGGGCGCCAGTTCTTTGACGTTGACCATGTTGCCGGGGCACTGCCGTTCACTCGCTTCACCATATGGGCTGCTATGTGCAGCGCGCGCGGAGCGACGCCTACGGGCTGCTAAACAAACTCTCAATTTTGGCAACTACGCAAGAAAATGAACTGAACAGAGGCGGGGCCGCTCCCTCGCCGGCTACTCCTTGGCCGAGGCCTGCGACAACACCTCGTAGTCGGAGTCAAAGTCCTCGGTCTCGCTCACGCTGATCACGTCGTAGTCGGAGTCGCCCTCCGCCTCCACGGGCGTGTCCCTCTCGGACTCCTCGGCCTGGCTCTTGGTGGGCGCCACCTCCTTGGGCAACGAGGGCACGCGGATCGAGTGCATGGACGCGGTGGAGAAGGTGCCGCTCAGCGCCACGGGCGACTCCTCGCGGGCGTCGAGCTCCATGGGCACGGCGTCGCTGGCCGCGTCCGCGCCGAGCGCAACCACCTCGCCGGTCAAGTTCTTCAAGCTGAGCGCACAGTCGCCGGCGAACTTGCTTCCCTGCAACACCACCTTGAACGGGTACTTGAGGTGGCTGGTGTTGACCTGTAGGTTGAGCTTGGCGGTTCTGCCGGGAACAAAGCCCTGGCTGATCTCCACGGGGACGTTGGCAACCTCTGTTCCGAAGCAGTTGACGATCCTCAACGTCATGTCCTCGCAGTCGACGGCGGTGGTGCCCTTGTTGGAGATGAGCACCTGCGACAAGCCCTTGCCCTTGGGCACCAAGACGAGCTCGAGCGACGTGGGCACGGCCTGGGGCGTGGGGGCCTCGTTTTTCTCGTTGAAAGTCTCGCTCTCGTCGACCGTCTCGCTCTCGTTGACAGTCTCGCTCTCGTTGACAGTCTCACTCTCGTCGACAGAGGCCTCTCTAGTGGCCTGTGACTCCAAGACAATCTCCTTCAACCTCTCCACGGGGTTCTCCACGTCCTTAGGCAAGAGCGCCACGAGCTCGGCCAACTTCTTGGAGTCCGCGCGGAGCTTGTCGCTGTTGTCGAAGCCGTGGCCGAACGCAGGGCACGCCATGGTCATGTACGCGGGGCGCATGCCCCACCTGCGGGCGGCGCCGGAGAAGCCAGGGTCGGAGATGGCCACCATGGGGTGCAGGGGCAGGTGGTTGCCCAACGACACCTGGCCGTCGAAGCAGCCGCCGCACAAGTCGAAGTCGTGGCACACCGTGCACTTGTAGCGCACGCCCCTGATGTAGGCGTCGGACTCGTCGGGCTCGCACTTGTCGCAGAGCACGCCGTTGTGCACGAGCGCGGGGCGGGCGCTGTCGGAGCCGTCGGCGCCCTTGTCCGCGTCCGAGCCGTCCGGCGCCATGGTCTGGGTATACAAGTTGGAGAGCGAGCGCAACACGTCAAAGAAGTCGCTGCGCTTGAGCTCGGCCACGAGCTTGCGCACGTCCTCCAACACCTCCGCGCCGGGCGACGCGGATTCCGCGGAGGCGCTCTGGGGTTCCGTAGCGGCGCTGTGGGACTCCGTGGCGCTGTAGGTGGGCGGCTTGCTCACCCGCATGATGAGCTTCAAGTTGCTCTTGACCTTCAAGCCTCTGAGGTACTCCTTGAAGTCGGCGGGCGCCTCCAACGGCACGTAGCGCTTCTGCTTCTTGGAGCGGCGCTCGATGGCCACGCCGTCCACAAACTCCGGCGACAACTCGCCCGTGTGGTAGAGCGCGTTCTTGAACACGTACGCCACCAACTTGGCCTTGGTGTCGATGCGGCCAATGTCCGAGCGCTTGATCTGCGCCACGCCCTCCTTCTGGGCCGTGCCCTCAAGCAAGGTCACGTGGATACTGATGCTGTCTGAGCTCATGGCGTGTGATGTAGGTGTGTGTTTTGTGGGGTTGATTCTGGTAGCAGCTGGGTGCGTGATAAGCGTTATCGCCTCCCTGAGCATACGCGATACTGCACAGCAGAGCACTTGGTTTTGCGGGGCAGAACACCTGCCAGTATATGCGTCCGGCCGGGGCAGGCCGGAGTCCCGTGGAATAGCATAAAACGGGCAGCAGCAGCGGGGGCCGGCAGCACGGCCGCTCCCGCTAACCGTTCTCGCCGCCGCTGGCGCCCAGCGCAACCCCCGGCCCGGCCGTGGCTGCGACCGCGGCCGTCTTGATGTGCGCTCACGTGACCACCGCCCCCGGCACCACCGCCTGCCCTGGGACCGCCGCCAGGCCGGCAGCAGCGGCAGCAGCAGCAGTGTCGGGCCCGCGGCCGCCCCGGACGCGTCGTCCAGCCCCGGCGGATGGTGTGTGGCGCCTCCAGCTGGCTGTTCCTGCAGGCGCGCCCCCGGTCTCATGTCTTCCCATCGTACGACTCCAGCAACCACACATCACAATGGCACTCCAGCTCAACAAGAAGAACTACAAGTTGCGGGCGCTCACCACGGGCGCCATCGTCATCGGCGCAGGGCTCTTGCTCCTCAAGACGTTCCCGCACCTCCGCAGCGCCATCTCCAAAAGATACGCGGGCGGGGGAACCGAGGATGAGGACAATGAGATCATCGAGGTCACCGAGGTGATCGAGGTGGAGGCCACCATCGAGCCCGAGGAGTTGGCCCAGTTGTCCAAGTCCACGTCCGTGGGCCTGCAGAAAGACGAGTTGCCGTTGGACGTGAACGAGTGGTCCGAGGTCAACTTGCGCAGCTTCTTGTCGGAAGTAAGTACGGAAAACGCATGCGATTCGTGTGAGAATACTAACCTCGTCAGAAAGAAGTCGGCCCTCCTCCCGATGCTAGCCACCGTGAGCTTGTATCCATTGTTAAGTCAATTCAACAGGCGCCTTGACTTGGCGCTCGGCGTGATCCTCGCGTTGCGCTTCGTGGTGCTACGCTTGCTTGTGTTGCTCGGATATGTACGTAATAAACTCTTTTAAACACTTGCCCGCGTCCGCGTCCACTTCTCCAACGCCTGCTCGAAAATGGGGCGCGTCAACCCGCGGTGGTAGTCGGCGATGTACGCAAACAGACAGCCGATGGCCTCTACGTCTCTGTTGCGCGACTCGTCGTCGTACAAGATCATGCTGCCCGCCTGCAACTCCTGCTCGAGCCCGAGCTCGCGCACCGCGCGCTGGATGTGCCTCTTCTTGGTGCCCTCTCCCCACTGCATCGAGTCGAAGTACAGCGCCATGGGCTTGCCGTTGATCTTGAGCTTGGCCACGATCTCCTTGGCGATCTGCGGCGTCGGCGTGCGGCTGGCGCTGATGATGATCACGTCGTTGGCCGCGAGCTCGAGGATGATCGACTCCACGTCCGGGAAGAGCGTGATGTCGTAGCCGGACGAGTCGCGGAGGAGGTTGTCGCGCACGCTCTTGACGGGCGGGTCGATGTGGTAGTCGCACCAGAACGGCCACAACGTGTAGTCGAGGTCGAACACGACCGCTGCGGGGTACGAGTAGCGCTTCATTGGGGTGCTAGCGTTGGAGCCTCGCAGCTGTTGTGGTGAGCGCACCGGAGGCACGGGCCTGTGGCTCCATTGCTTGCGGGTGGGATGTCAAGAAGCTGTCGAAGTGAAAGACCTCATCTATTTGGAAGAAGGCACTTGTGTGCAATAGAGTGCCACAGCCATCTGGTCATCGGATCAGGACAACATTAATCCGATAAGCGTGAAAATCTGCCAGAGTAAAAAACCACTCACGACTATTGCAATAAACAGGAACACACCCACAAAAAAAAAAACGATGAAATTGCAAATAAATTCGACAGGCAGTCTGTCTCTGCTCGCCGAGGCAGGATCGGTGATAGCCAACATGGTGTGCAACGGCCCGTGCTCGCCCAACGACACCTTGTTCGAATAGCAATCCGCACACAAATCAAAGTTGTCACATTTCTTGCACTTGTAACGCACGCCCTTGATTTCGGAGTACATCCCGTAGCGCTTGCAACTATCGCATGTCACGCCCTTGTGCACAAGCGGCTGGTCTTGCTTCTGCTTCTCGGCCGACGCACCCTTTTCGGAGGTTCCTGTCATCTGAGTGGACAGGTTAGAGAGCGAGCTCAAGACGTCAATGAGGTTGCTGCTCTCGAGCTCGGCCACGAGCTTGCACGCGTCCTCCAACACTTGCGTTGCAGGCCTGCTGACGCGGAGGATAAGCTTCAGGCGGCTCTTGGCCTTCAAGCCTCGGAGATATTTCTTGAAGTCAGCCGACGACTCCAACGGCACGTAGCGCTTCTGCTTCTTAGAGTGGCGCTCCACTGTCACGCCCTCCGGTGACAAGTCGCCGGTTCGTTCGAGCGCGTTCTCTAGCACATACTCCACCAACTTGGCCTTGGTGTCAATGCGGTCGACGTCAGAGCGGTCTATCTGCGCCACGCCCTTTTTTTCGGACTTGCCTTCGAGCAACGTCACACGTATACTGATACTGTCAGAGCTCATGTCGTGCCGCTTCGGTCCTGTGATAAACTTTATGGAGCCGTTCGAACGGCGTGATCAGTATCATGGCTCTGCATACAGTGGCTCGCAGGCCCGCCTCAAGATGAGAATACGGCAGTCTTCGCTATGGCCGAAGGGCCACATTGTATACAGTTACGCCGTCTTATTTTGTAGTTCGTCGATGTGGCTGGCTCTAAACCCGATCTCCCGCAATTATTGTACTTCACTCCCTCGAGTGGTTGATCTTCGTGCCCTGCTCCTCGGCTGATACGCTTTTTCAGGGCTCTCTGTTGTATCCGGCTAGACAGGTAGCAGCCCAAGACGCCGTTGTCGAGCTCAGCGTGCGTGCACACGTCCTCCAACACCTACAGGCCGGCTGACGCAGATGACGGGCTTCAGGCTGCTGACCTGCAACCGTTGTAGATATTCCCCAAAGTCGGATGTGACCCAGGGAATGTACCGCTTCGCTTCTTCGGGCGGTGCTTGATGGCTATGCTTTGAATGAACTCTGATAAACCACGGTGAGCTGGCTTCCACGTCAAGTAATGCTTTAGTATGTGAGAAAAAACCAGAGCGCCTCGAGCAAGAGGCGACCCAAGAGAAACATCCCCCACACCACCACACACGCCAAGACAATAGAGACGATCACGCCAATGGTTTCGAAGAAGTTGTCCACATTGCCGCTCTGGGTAGGGTCACAGATAGCGAACATGGTGTGCAACGGCCCGTGAGTGCCCAACGACACCTTGTCCAAAAAGCAGTCCGTACATAAATTAACGTCGCCGCACAGCTTGCACTTGAAGCGCACGCCCTTGATGTCGGGCTGCGGCCCGTAGAGCTTGCAATAACTGCACTTCACGCCCTCGTGAACAAACACTCGACTTTGCTTCGTGTCCTCCTTCTTGGTTAATGCGCTCTTGTCGGAGCTCTCTGTCACGGTTCGGGTAGACAGCTTGGAGAAGGAGCGCAAGACATCAAAGAGGTCGCTGCTCTCTAGCTCGGCTACGAGCTTGCACACGTCCTCCAACACCTCCGTGGCGGGCCTGTTGACGCGGAGCACGAGCTCCAGACTGGTCCCGGCCTCCAAACCACTGAGGTATACCTCGAAGTCGGATGTCGACTCCAACGGCACGTAGCGCTTCTCTTTATTGGATTGGCGCTCGACTCTCACACTCTGGACAAACTCCGGCGACAACTCGCCGGGGGACTCGAGCACGTTCTCGAAAACGTACTCCACCAACTTGGCCTTGGTGTTGATGCGGCCGAGATCCAAGCGGTCGATTTGCGCCACGCCCTTTTTCTCGGACTTGCCCTCGATCAACTTCACGTGAATACTTATGCTGTCGGAGCTCATGTCGTGCCGCTTGTGTTTTGCTGTGAATACTCTATCGGGCCCATCGTTCGAACGGCGTGATCAGTTTCATGGTACTGCAGACTGCGGCTCTGCGCCCCAAGGCGAGTGAAGCATATTTACGGGACTGCGAGGCTCCGAAGTCCATCTCGGCCCTTTAGACTCTATGTCCATCCTCATTAGCCAGCGTGCGGCACCATCAAGGCAGACATTGTAATATTCGCCATCATGACAGACATTGTAATATTCGCCATCATGACAGGCATTATAATATTCGCGCTGTCTTATTTTGTAGTCGCCAAACGATGATGGCTGCCCAGGTATGTAATGAAATGCACGGACCAGCTAGTTTCCGTATCAGGGCGCCGTGGCACCGCCGTGGCACTCCTGGGCCCAGGTGCCTATCCGTAAATCGCGTCGAGCAATAATCAGTCCCATGTTGAAGACCACACAACAAACACGATGAAAAGGATGATGAATACTGCAAAAAACTGTAGGAGCGGCTTGATGTCGCTGTGCGAGCTGGGATCGGCAATAGCCAACATCGAATGCAGCGCCAGGTGGCTGCCCACAGACGCCTTTTGCGAAAAGCAGTCCGCACACAAATCAAAGCAGAAGCACACCGTGCACTTGTAGCGGACGCCCCTGATTTGGGGGCGGTACAACCCGTAGAGCTTGCAATTATTGCATCTCACACCCTCGTGCACTACTTCCCGATTCTTCTTGGTGACCTGCTTGTCAGATGCGCTCGTTTCGGCGCTCTCTGTCACGGCCGGGGCAGACAGCTTGGAGAAGGAGCGCAAGACATCGAAAAAGCCGTTGCCTTCGAGCTCCGCCACAAGCTTGCCCACGTCCCCCAACACCTCCGTGGGAGACCTGCTGACGCGGAGCACGAGCTCCAGGCTGCCTCTGGCCTTCAACGCCTTGAGGTACTTCTTGAAGTCGGACGACGACTCCAACGGCACGTAGCGCTTGTGCTTCTTTGAGCGGCGCTCGACTCTCACGCCCTGGACAAACTCCGGTGACAATGCCCTGCTGTCTTCGAACGCGTTCTCGAGCATGTACCCCACCAACTTGGCCTTGGTGTCGATGCGGCCAACGTCCGCGCGGTCGATATGTGCCACGCCCTCCTTCTGGGCCGTGCCCTCGATCGAGGTCACGTGGAAACTGATGCTGTCTGAGTCCATGGCATGGGGAGTGGGGACGAGCGTGATGGGACGAGCGTGATGCTGGTACTGTACACCAGTACACCGGCCACCATAGCACCCACAACGCCGGACCGGCGGTTGGACGCAGCGGCCTCTCTGTTGTGAGACTCTTCTGTGCTCCTCGGCCCGTGAGACTTGCTGTGCTCCTGGGCCCTTCGCTGTGCTGCCTCCTGGCTTTCCGGCTCTTCGCGGCTAGCCGAAAATGACGCGGTAGAGGCGGTACAACACCGCCAACACCACCACAAAGACCGCGGAGAAGAAGTAGAAGATGTGCTTGGTGAACTGCTGCACGTAGAGGCGGGTGGAGGGCGCGCCGGTCAACGGGATGCTCACCACGTTCTCGGCCGCGGTGAAGCACACGTCGCGGCGCTGGATGATCTGGCAGTCGGCGTCGCTGACGTCGCGCTTCAAGATGGCCTTGCCGAGGAGGAGCGCGGTGTACTGGCGCAAGGACGGGTCCACGGCCGAGTAGACCAACTCGAGGAGCTTGGCCTCGCGCTCGATGCCGCTGGTGATGGTGTCGATCTTGGTGAGCTGCTTGAGCGCGGGCGGCGTGAGCTCGAGGAGGCTGGCCACGTCGTTGACCATGGTGCCGAGCTTGAAGAAGCTGAGCGCGCCCGTCGCCAGCTTCTGCACCATGCGGGTGTGCGCCAAGAGGCACGGCACGAGGAGCTTCTTCAAGTTGTCGAACGACAGGAAGAACACCTCGATGCAGTTGAGGTTGTTGTACACGAGGTCGAACGCGGCCACGCAGCTGCGGAGCACCAACACCGCCATGCGCTTCACCTGCGTCTCGTAGTCCTTGTGCTCCCAGCCCTCGTTGAGCGCGTCGAGCGGCCGCCCGAAGATGCTGTTCATGGTGGCCTCCAACTGCACCATGGTGTTCTTGGTGCGCGCGGTCATGGCCGTGATGTCGTCGTAGTTGGGGATCTTCAAGAGCAACGCGCTGTAGATGGTCACCACGTCGGTGTACAAGTGCACGATGCGCTTCATGCTGAGCAAGTACCGGTGCGCCGTGGCGTTCAAGCAGCACCGGAAGATCTCGGGGTGCGCCCGCACGAGCCGCTGCTCGTCCGCCGTGAGCGTGTCCTTGGCGAACGACACCGTGCGGTCCGCTATTAGGTAAGTCATGGTGGTTTTCTCCGCATCGATGAGCACGCGAAAGAGGAATACAGGTCTACAACTACAGGTCTACAACTACACTACAACAACTACAACAACAGTACAACAACAGTACCACAAGTAAAAGTACAGCGAGTGCAACGAAATAATACCACACAATACAAGAGAATCGACACAGACAACACTCAGCACTACTGCCGCCGCCGGCCGTTGTACGCTGTCACGTGACCGCCGCCATATCTCGCCGCGTGCACAGACTCTCCCCAAACATGGGCTTCTTGGGCTTGTTTCGGCTGGGCCACTTCGACCCCGAGCAGTTCGAGCAGCAGCTCACCGCCATCACGCAGGCCATCTCCCGCACCCGCGAGCAGATCGATGCCTTGTCCCGCAAGCAGCGCGTCTGGCGCCGCCACCTCGCGGTGTTCTCCTCCGTGGTCTACCTCGCCTACGTCTTCTACCGCTACAAGGTGTCGATGAACGCGCTCGGCCCGCTCGCCGCCGGCCGCTCGCGCGCCTGGCTCTTCTTGCGCAGCCTGCTGCGCCACGACTTGGCCACCGTGTTCTTGTCGCCGCTCCTCATTGCCGCCGCGGTGTACGTGGTGAGCCTCCTCCTCGGGCTCCTCATCAGCAGCAAGCAGAAGAGCTTGGCCTCGCTCTTGAAGAAGCACAAGCAGAAGCTCGACGAGTTGAAGCAGGTCACCAACTTCAGCAAAACAAACCAGCTCTTGCAGAAGTTCGACACCCAGGCCTCCGGCGCCCTGCGACACGACAGCAGTGCTGCGCAGCGCAAGCCACAGCGGCCCGAGAAGCCGAAGACGCTGGAGAAGACGCCCGCGAAGCCGCAGCCCCTGTTGCCGCCGACCGTCAACATCCCGCGGCCGCCCGCGCCGCAGGCGCCGCAAAAGATCGGCCTCCAGGACCGCTTGCTAGACTTCATCATCGGCTCCGACCACAACGAGGGCGTGGAGAGCCGCTACGCGCTCATCTGCGCCAATTGCTACGTCCACAACGGCTTGGCGCCGCCCGGGTGCACGGACCCCAACGCCATCACGTACATCTGCCGCAGCTGCGGCTTCATCAACGGCGAGTTGCGGTCTCCGCAGCTGCCAGCGCTTGCCGGCGCCGAGGCGCCTCCCAAGCCGGCTCCCGAGCCGGCCGCTCCCGAGCCGGCCTCCAGGCCAGAGTCTGCTCTTTCGCCCGAGCCTCTTCCGCCAAAGCCTCTGTCGCCAGAGCCGCTGTCGCCAGAGCCTTCCCTAGAGGCTGCTCTGTCTTCTACGGACGCAGGACCGGAGGCCCGCTAAGCGTTACAATCGTCACGACTATCCATTTCTATAGATAACAGCTAAGACAACTCCATGATGGCATTCACCATGTCGCCCTTGTGCTTCTTCAACGCGGCCACAGCCTTGGCTCTGGACACCTGGGTCTGCTCCACGATGATCGAGATGTCGTTGGCGTCCAAGCCAGTCTCGTCCACGTCGCCCTCGTCAACCTCCTCGTCCTTCTTGACAGGGTTCAACGACGCAGCCTCGAGGTCTGCGGTGATGGACTCGGGGCTCTTGTCGGCAGGAGCCTCGGCGTCGGCGGCAGCGGCGCCGGCGGCGTTCTGGGCGGCCTGGGCCTCGGCCAAACGCTGGTTCATGTCGTCGACCTTGGCCTCGCCGAACACCACGTAGGTGCCTGCGGCGGACTTGTACACGTCGGGCTGGTCAATGGCGTAGATCAAGTTGCCGCGCTGCTTGAAGGTCACACGGGTGATGCCCTTGACCTGCTTCAAGTTCAACTTCTTGATCAAGTCTCTGGCCTTCTTCTCGTTCTTGGGGATGATGTTGACATCGGCGCCTTGGGGGATTTCTTCAACGGACATGGTGGTGGTTGCTGGAGGGCACCAGTGGAGAGCGGTGAAAAAAGTGGTCGACGCCCGGGCGCGCACGACCCGGCCTGCGCACGTGACGTCCTGCTGGCCGGGCCTACTTCTGCATGCGGAAGTCTTCTGGAAAGTCTAGCGGCAACAATGCTCTGCTGTACGGTGTAGATATATATAAGGCGTGGGCAGTATGGTGCTGGGACCCATGACTCCCGCGGCCGGCAACCAGGGGCCTTCTGGCTCACAAGCACCTCCCCCAGAGCCTTCTCAAGGCCTCACGACAGAGCAAAAGGCCGTATGTTATAGCGTTGCTCCCGTTGTCGTTCTGTCCCTTTTGTTGGCCTATGGCTTTTTTCCTTAATGAGAAGGACAGCCGTTGGACTGAGTTGGAACTGCTTCTGTATAGACTTGAAAGACGAAACCCTGCCAGCAGCATAGTAGTTTCACCTCTCTTTTGCGGCATGGCGCCTTGTACTCTGTTCACAGGAGAGCAATTGGCGCTGCCCGAGCACTTTTGAGTGGCCTGTAGCCGAAGCTCGCACGAATGCTCTGCTCCGCTTTCCATGGGCTACTTGCCACGCACACATATATATCAGGGCATCAGCGGCATCGCGGCACTACAACCCATGACGTCCGGCCAGGCACAACAGCAGCCCACAATCATCCATCAATTCACGGAGGAGACACCGGCCTCTCCTCCGGGCCGTGGCAAACGATTCAAGTCAGCATGTGCTTCCGTGTTCACGAAGTTCATATTGTTCTTCGACTGGCTTGCAATCTGCCTCTGGCTGGTCTGCGTGGCTTGCTTAGTGCGTTCTTTTCAGATTGCTTTTGATCTCTACCACAATGAAAAGACCGAGAAACAGCGGGACGATTTGGAGCAGTCGCTTGAGATTTATGTGGGTTTTCTATTTACCTTCAGCATATATTTCTACTGGCGGCTTATAAATCTTTATCGGCACAAGAAAGCATCGCGCCTGCAATAGAGCCGCACAAGGGAAGGCCATCGCGGCAGGCTTCCGAGCGACTTGCCTTCGAATCCCGACTTGCCTAAACGACGGGCATGCCAAAAAGACACCGACTAAAGCCGAAAAGACCGACTCCCCTCTGCTTATCACAGGATGCAAAAGGCGAGCACCGGAAGCGGAGCGGCGGTCACGTGACCCGCCGCCAGCACCAGCGGCCGCCGTCCCGCTGCGCAAGGAAGGGCTGGGGCTACGGCCGGCGGCGGGCCGTGGCACGGCGGCGGCCGCACGCGGGCACAGCGGGCAGAGTGGAGGCGGCGGAAAAGCGGGCCAGCCGGCTGACTAACCGGCGCAGGGCTCAAGACAGGCTAAGAATAGCCGGGGCGCCGCAGCAGAGCGGAGCGGCAGCGGGCGGCCCACGGAGCGTTAGTAGAGTGCCACAATACAAGGCCGAACGTAAAACGGCGCCAGCCAGCGCCAGAGCGGGCGGGCACGGCGGGCCAGCGCAGGGCCGGCCAGTGGGCCGGAACGCTCGGGTGTCGGAACCGCGCACGCTCTAATTGTCCCAAATGCGCAGTATCTCCGTCCGCGCAGCATAAGCAGGAATTCTACACCATCACCAATTCCTACCCTCCTTCCCCTGCCCTTCTCCCGCCCCTGCTCCGGCTCCGCAAACCCCCGTGCTCCGTACACCATGGATCCGGCCGAGTCGAAAAAGTCGCTCTCCACGGCAGAGAACTCCGGGGACAACCGCAACGACTCGTCGTCGCGAGAAGACGAGTCCAATAACGCCCTGGCCACGCATGCGATGGAGGACTACAAGAACGCACAGCCGCCCACGTTCAAGGACAAGCTCCACCACTTCTTCTACCGCAAGGGCCTCGCCGACCGCCCGGCGTACTTGCAGCAGATCTACGACCGCACGCCGCGGTACGTGTTCGTCAACTACGACTTGCCGCCGCAGATGGTGCACCACCTGGGCGGGCTCGTGCTAGACTACCCGCGCAACAAGATCCGCACCACCAAGTACACGCCGTTGTCGTTCATCCCGAAGGACCTCTTGTTCCAGTTCCGCAAGGTCGCCAACACCTACTTCTTGATCCTCGTCATCCTCGGCGCGTTCCAGGTGTTCGGCGTGGCCAGCCCGGGGCTCGCCGCCGTGCCGTTGATTGTGATTGTGGCCATCACCGCCGTGCGCGACGGCTTCGAGGACTACAAGCGCTCGTCCAGCGACACCGAGCTCAACAACACCCCGATCAACCTCTTGGACGGCCTCCACAACGTCAACGTGGAGACCGACGAGGTGGGCGCGTGGCGCCGCTTCAAGAAGAAGTGCACGCGCGCCACCAGGGCCTCGTTCCGCGGCCTCAAGAAGTTTGGCCTCCTCTTTGCCGGCAAGAAGGCCCGCGCCAACGCCGCGCGCGAGGAGGCGCTCGACGAGGCCTACGCCTTGCGCCGCGTGTCCACCGTGATCTCCGAGGCCCTGGCCGCCGAGTTCCGCCCGTCCACCAGCTCCTACCACCCCCGCAAGTCCACCCAGCTGCAGGCCACCCACCGGCCCACCGTGCCGCCGCCCGACAGCCTCTTGAACCCCGAGTTGCAGCGCGCCGCCGCCGCCAGCGCCGACAGGCACACCGTGTTCAAGAACAGGAAGTGGAAGGACGTCAACGTGGGCGACTTCATCCGCGTGCGCGCCAACGAGGAGGTCCCGGCCGACATCGTGGTCATCTCCACCTCCGACGTGGAGGGCAACTGCTACGTCGAGACCAAGAACTTGGACGGCGAGACTAACTTGAAGAACAAGGAGTCGCTCCACTGCGGCACCGGCTTGAAGCACTCCCGCGACCTCGGCAACACCAAGTTCTGGATCGAGTGCGACTCCCCCAACCCCCACCTCTACTCCTTCAAGGGCACCATCCACTACGAGAACTACGACGCCCACGGCAACTTGGTCAAGGAGGACGAGCGCGAGTCCATCACCAACGACAACGTCCTCTTGCGTGGCTCCACCTTGCGTAACACCAAGTGGGTCATTGGCGTGGTCGTGTACACCGGCTTGGAAACAAAGATCATGTTGAACAGTGGCGTCACCCCGGAGAAGATCTCGCGCATCTCGCGCGAGTTGAACCTCTCGGTCGTCATCAACTTCATTGTCTTGTTCGTCATCTGTTTCATATCTGGTGTCGTCAACGGTGTCTTCTACGATAAGAAAAACACCTCACGCACCTATTTCGAATTCGAGGCCTACTCCCCCACGTCTGCAGGAAACGGAACCCTTGCATTTTTCGTCACCCTTATTATTTATCAATCTTTGGTTCCAATTTCGTTGTACATCTCCATCGAGATCATCAAGTCTGCTCAGGCATTTTTCATTTACGCAGACGTCAAAATGTACTATCCAAGGCTCAATTTCCCCTGCACTCCAAAGTCGTGGAGTATCTCCGACGACTTGGGCCAGATTGAATACATCTTCAGTGATAAAACTGGAACATTGACCCAAAACGTCATGGAGTTCAAAAAGTGCACCATTGACGGCAAGTCTTACGGCTTGGCCTACACTGAGGCCAAGCAAGGTATGGACAAGAGAGAGGGTGTTGATGTTGTCAAGGAGTCTGAGCGTTGGACCACTGCAATCAAGGAGGACCGCGAACAGATGGTTGAGGATCTCAAAGCGTACACAAACAACGATCAGTTCAGAGAAGAGGCGTTGACTTTTGTTTCCAGCAGCTACGTCAAGGATACTATTCTTCCTCAGAGCCTAGACGAAAACCAGAAGAAGGCCAACGAGGCCTTCATGTTTGCCTTGGCTCTATGCCATACCGTTGTCACTGAGGAAGACGAAAACGATGATCAGGGCCCTCGTGAATTCAAAGCCGAATCCCCCGATGAGGCCGCATTGGTTTCCGTGGCCCGGGACGTTGGAATTGTTTTCCGTGAAAGATTAAGAAAGACACTCATTTTGGACGTTTATGGCAAGAAATTAGAGTATGAACTACTTCACATCATCCCCTTCACGTCCGCCAGAAAGAGAATGTCTTGCATCTTGAAGACACCCGAAGGAAAGGTTGTGATGTACACGAAGGGCGCTGACAATGTCATATTCCAAAGGCTCAGTCAAAAGACCTCTGACACCATGTTGAAAAAGACTGCGTTACACTTGGAGGATTTTGCCAAAGAAGGCTTGAGAACTCTTTGTATCACGAGTAAAGAGGTGAATGAGAAAGTTTTCCGGTCTTGGTACGAGCGTTACAGAGACGCAAATGCTTCGATTGACGACTCCAAATGGGAAATTATCGATGCTTTGAATGAAGAATTGGAACAAGATTTGATGCTTCTCGGAGGTACCGCCATTGAGGACAGACTTCAGCAAGGTGTTCCCGACTCGATTTCTATTTTAAGTTCTGCTGGTATCAAGCTTTGGGTTTTAACTGGTGACAGAATCGAAACTGCCATCAATATCGGGTTTTCGTGTAACTTGTTGGGCAATGATATGAAATTGCTTGTTGTTCGCCCCGAGCAAGAAAGTGATGGGGTTGAACATATTGACCGGCTCATTACTGGTTACTTGGCGGACAATTTTGGAATTTCCACGTCTACCCCAGACGAGATTAACCTGGCAATAAAGACAGCAAGAGGTGACCACTCGACTCCTACCTCCAACACCGCCTTGATCATAGACGGTGCAGCTTTGACGTTGGTTTTCAGCGAAGATGAGACGTTAAGACAGAAATTTTTGCTTTTGGGAAAACAATGTAAATCTGTGATTTGCTGCAGAGTCTCGCCATCTCAGAAGGCTGAGGTGGTTCAAGTTGTCAAGGACAATCTCAAGGTCATGACTTTGGCGATCGGTGATGGTGCCAATGACGTGGCAATGATCCAAGCTGCAAACGTGGGAGTCGGTATTGCCGGTGAAGAGGGTAGACAAGCCGTGATGTCCTCAGACTACGCAATCGGCCAATTCCGTTTCCTTACGAGACTTCTTTTGGTCCACGGTCGGTGGTCATACAAGAGACTTGCAGAGATGGTTCCCTGTTTCTTTTTCAAAAACGTTGTTTTCACATTCGCCTGTTTCTGGTACGGTATCTTCAATGATTTCGACGGGTCTTACCTTTTTGAGTATACGTTCTTGATGTTCTACAACTTGGCGTTTACTTCGCTTCCTGTGATTTTCCTTGCTGTTTTCGACCAGGATGTTTCTGACACTGTGTCGTTGATTGTACCTCAGTTGTACAGATCTGGTATCATCAGTGAGGACTGGTCGCAGTTTAAGTTTGTTTGGTACATGGTGGATGGACTCTACCAGTCTGTTGTGTCATTCTTTTTCCCATACGCGATGTACTACATCACATTCCAGAACCACGAAGGCTTGCCTGTGGACCACCGCTTCTGGGTTGGTGTGTTGGTTGTTGCCATTTCTGTCGGTGCATGTGACCTCTACATTTTGTTGCAGCAGCGTAGATGGGACTGGTTGACCTTGTTGATCGACGCGTTGTCTATCCTCGTTGTGTTCTTCTGGACCGGTGTGTGGTCTGCCCGTGCGTGGGTTGGAGAGTTCTACGCAGCAGCACCCCAACTTTTCGGAACTTTGGGCTTTTGGACGTGTCTCTTTGTCGGAGTTGTGGTGTGCTTATTGCCCAGGTTTTTGTACGACTTCCTCAAGAGAAACTTCACTCCCAAAGACATCGACATCATCAGAGAGCGTGTTGTGCACGGCGACTTCAAGGACTATCCTATTGGGTATGATCCAACGAACCTTGAAGACATTGAGAGACACCGTATCCTACAGAGACTCAACCGTGGTGACACGGAGCTTCTAGAGAAGATCGAGAAGGCCGTGGACATTGATGTGTCGTCGCAGAGCTCCAAGGAGAACAACAACAACACGATCACCAGAGCATTCAAGTCGATCCGCCGGAGGACGACAGTGTCGAGATCCAGGAGAAACACCAGAAGCAACTCTGTCAAGTACAACCAGGAGCTCTTGGAAAAGCCAATTGATTTGGACCGGCTACGGAAGGAAATGATCCAGAGAGGCGAGTACAAGACCGCCGGGCGCAACTCGCTCGAGCGCATCACCACGACCCACGGGTTGCCTGGGCTCACGCAGGCAGAGACACTCATCTCGTACCACGCGCGGAACAGTATCAACTTCGAGAGGTGAGGAAAAAAGACGTATATTTGTTGATGTTATAGAATAAGAATTAATGTTGTGCCATGCGCATACATGTAGGCCTGCGCGAACGGCGATGTTCCTACAACATCGCGAACCCAGCACTTTCCACGGACAACAGACCAAGGCCTATCCCCAATAGCTGGTCAAAATTTAGCCGACTTGGATGGTCAAGTTCACTTTGCTCACGTCCGGCGTGGACGGTGCGTTCCGTGCCACGCTCTTGGACTTCAGCGGGGACATCCGTGTGCTCGCGGACCCCGGCTGGAACGGCGAGAACAAAGACGACCTTCTCTTTTTGGAAAAGTACTTGGGCGACGTCGACTTGATACTCCTCTCGCACTCGACGCCGGAGTTCCTCGGCGGCTACGTGATGCTCTGCGAGACGTTTCCGATGCTCATGTCGGCGATTCCCGTGTACTCCACACTAGCCGTCAGCCAGTTGGGCCGGGTGTCCACGGTAGAGCTCTACCGGTCGCGGGGGCTCTTGGGCCCGGTGCAGTCGGCGGTGATGGAGGTCAGCGACGTGGACGAGTGGTTCGACAAGATCACGCTGGTGAAGTTCTTCCAGAACATGACGATGTTGGAGAACCGGTTTTTGCTCACGGCGTACAACTCGGGCCACACGTTGGGCGGCGCGTTCTGGTTGATCACCAAGCGCACGGAGAAGGTGGTGTACGCGCCCACGTGGAACCACTCGCGGGACTCGTTCTTGAACAGCGCCAGCTTCTTGTCGGCCACCACCGGCAACCCGCTCCCGTCGCTCGTGCGGCCCACCACCTTGATCACCGGCACCGACTTGGGCTCGTCCATGTCGCACAAGAACAGAACCGACAAGTTCATCAAGCTCGTGGACGCCACGTTGGCCAACGGCGGCGCGGTGCTCTTGCCCGTGGCCATTTCCGGGCGCTTTCTCGAGCTCTTGCACATCCTCGACGAGCACCTAGCGAACCTCCAGGGCGCGGCCATCCCCGTGTACTTCTTGTCGTACTCCGGCACTAAGGTGTTGAGCTACGCGGCCAACTTGCTAGACTGGATGTCCGCGCAGCTCATCAAGGAGTACGAGGGCATCGCGGCCGAGGACAGGGCGTACAGCCGCGTGCCGTTCGAGCCGTCCAAGGTGGACTTGCTCCTGGACCCGCGCGAGCTCATCCAGCTCCCGGGCCCCAAGATCGTGTTTGCGTCCGGGACCGACTGCAAGAACGGCGACATCTCGTCGCAGACGATGCAGTTGCTCTGCCAGGACGAGAAGAACACCATCATCCTCACGGAGCGGACGTCGTTTGCGTCCAGCGACACCATCACGTCGGCGCTCTTCAGCGAGTGGTACAAGTTGGCCGCGGGCAAGAACGGCGGCGTGGCCGAGGACGGCATCCCGGTGCCGTTGGAGAAGACGTTCCCCACGGGCTCGTGGTGGGTGGAGCAGAGCCTCACGGAGCAGGAGTTGGCCGCGTTCAAGGAGCGCGTGTCCAGCATGCGCAAGCAGAAGCTCCTCGAGAAGGTCCGGGACAAGAAGATCAAGAACATCCTCAACGAGGACGACGACGACGACGACGAGTCGTCTTCGGACGACGCGGAGTCGAGCGCCGACGAGGCCGCGGAGCAGAAGGAGCCGGGCGCCGCGCCCAGCACCGCCAGCGGTGCGCTGCGGACGCAGGCGGAGGCGTCCACCGACTTGAAGTCGCATGAGATCTTCGTGGCGGACTACATCATGGAGAACCTCGAGGCCAACCGGCCCATCGACATCCGCGTCACGTACAAGATGCGCCCGAAGCAGGCAATGTTCCCGTACTCGGTCAGCCAGAAGAAGCGGAAGTTGGACGACTACGGGGAGGTGATTGACGCCAAGGACTTCCAGCAGAACGACGACAACAGCGCCAACAACAAGCTCATCAGCGAGAGCAAGCGCAAGTTCGAGCTCAACGACAAGGGCAAGTGGGGCGAGAGCGAGGAGAACGGCGGCGGCGGCGGACGGAGACGCGGCGGCGACCGCCAGAAGCAGCAGGCGCAGAACAAACTCACGCCGCAGGAGGTGCTCAACAACCAGATACTCCAGAAGTACCTCGACACGCTCCACAACCCGGTGAAGCGGGTCGCGGCCAGCGAGTACGCGAGGTCGGCGCCGCAGGACCTCCGCGTGCGGTGCGGCTTGTCGTACGTGGACCTCTCCGGGCTCGTGGACCTCCGCTCGTTCAGCATGATTGTGTCGGTGTTGCGGCCGCAGAACTTGGTGTTGCTCCCGGACTCCACGTACACGCCGCAGTACGTGCCGGAGTTGGACGGGCGGCGGTTGTTGGTGGCCACGTTCGAGAAGCAGAAGAAGGAGCTCATGAACAAGGTGGCGGACGACTCGTTGCTCTCGTCGTCGCGCTTCAACCTGCTCACGTCGTCGCACCGCGGCATCTCCAAGGCGCTCAACAACGAGATGAAGATCGTCGTCGCCAAGCAGAACGACAGCGTGGACGTGGGCAACGAGGGCCACGGCAAGTACCGCGAGTTCGAGGTGAAGCTCGACGAGCTGTTGAGCAAGTCGCTCGAGTGGCAGAAGTTGGACGGCAACTACAAGGTGGCGAAGGTGCACGGCGAGTTGGGCATCTACGACTCGCAGTTGCTGTTGAGCCAGAACTCGGACTCCAGCAGCATCGGCCAGTTCGTGATCACGCCGGCGCTGGAGTCTGCGCGCCGGTTGACGGAGCTGGGCGAGCGCGACGACAGCGCGTCGAGCGTGGCGCGGTTCGGCTCCAACCTAGCCATCGGCAACATCCGGTTGCCGGAGTTGAAGAAGAAGTTGATGGCGCTCAACATGAACGCGGAGTTCAAGGGCGAGGGCACGCTTGTGGTGAACAACGAGGTGGCGATCCGCAAGGTCGCGGTGGGCGACTTCCAGGGCGAGGACACCGGCGACATTGTCATCGACGGGCACGTGGGCCCGCTCTACTACGAGGTGAAAAAGTGCGTGCGAGGCATGCTAGCGTTTGTGTAGCGGCGCCGGGTGTTTTTCGCAGCCTGCACTCGCAGCAGGGCAGTTGTTCCTGCACGGCGGCGTCCGCCAATGAGCGCATACTGAAAACCAACATCACCATCCCGCCGACCAACCATGCAACCAGTGTCCAGATTCGGAGGCACCAAGCGGTGCTACTACGAGTTCCAGACGCTCGTCGCGTGCTACACATCCGCCGACACCACCACAAAGAAGGAGTGCACGCCCGTTTTCGATGACTACTACGAGTGCTTGCACGGGTTCAAGGAGCGCGAGAAGGCCCGGTTGATGAGCAACCAGTTGAAGGCCAACGAGGACGCCGGCGAGGGCATCAAGCCCGCCGACTTGTACGGCGTCTCGGGATCCACCTACGAGAAGTTGGATGTCGTGAAGTGATTTTTGCATGGCGTCCCGCACGCCCATCACCTGTGTTGTACGCTACACGCTAGACTACAAATAAACGAAGTACGAGCTGTTGATGCATTACCGTGGTCATTTGTCCCTGCTGTTCTTCACCAAGCTGCGGGACCCGTCCTTGATGATGTTGCTGTAGTGCCTATCGAGTAGAACGTTCTCCCACAACACCGCGGAGCCGACGTTGTTGCGCTCCAAGTCCACCTCGAACCCGGGCTTCTCTATGCCGAGCGTGTAGTTGCCCTCGCCCGAGATGTTCTCCTCCGTGCTCCAGAGGCACTTGAGGCTGTCGCCGTACCGGTTCACGAGCTTGGCCACGAACTTCAACGTGGCGATGGTGGTCTTCTCCGGCGTGTGCAACGCCGCGATGTACAAGCGCTTGGTGAAGGGCAACGCGCGGGCGGCGCTGCCGTTCTTCGAGCGGAAGAACACCATGTCGAGACTCTTCAAGAGGAGCTCCGCGTTGGTGGACACGTTGACCGCGGGCTTGGCGGCGGCGTCCGCGTCCGCAAGCGGGTCGGCCAAGCGCAACGACTTGTGCGAGAACTCCAAGTCCGCGCTGACGCTCACGTCGGCGATCACCAAGTGGAGCGCCGCCACAAACAGGAGCATGTCGAACGAGATGGGCAACCTGCCCACCTCGCGGTGGTTGAGCACGAGCGAGAACGCCGCGGTGATGCAGAGGAGCAACTTGCGGATGTCCTGCGGGGTGAACACGCCGCCGGCGGGGTCGGCGTCGTTCTGGAGGCCGTACTTCTCCGTCTGCAACGTGTGCTCGTCCACGATGTCGCGCATGATCTCCTTGAGCACCTCGAGGAAGTCGCCGAGCAAGTCGAAGTTGGACATCTGGCCGAAGCGCGAGAGGCCCTCCATCACCGCCGCGGTGAGCGCCCGCGCCGCGGCGTTGTCGGCGTCCGCGGCGCCGGCCTTCAAGATCTCCAAGTAGAGCGTCAACACCAGCTTCAACGTCTGCGCCTGGTAGCGCTCGCGCTCCTCGGCGGTGACGGCCTGCTCCGCGGAGCGCATCTCCTTCTCGATCTCCTTGAGCTCCTTGCGGGCCTTCTTCTGCTTCTTCGACAAGTGCACGCGGTCCTTCTTGCGGGTCTTGGGCGCGGCGCCGTCGCGGCCCGCGTGCGGGTCGTAGTTGTCGAGCAACGACAAGCTCAAGAACACGTTGATCACCGCCTCGTCCACACGGAACTTCTTGTCGCGGATCACCTTGCACATGATGCGCACCACGTCGCTGGTGATGGCGCCGTGGTCCGCGTCGTCCCGGAGCAACGCCTCCAACGTGCGGAGGCACTGCGTGAACACCTGGAGGTCTGCCGCGGCCGCGGGCCTGCGGTTGAGCCTGCGGATGGGGATGGTGAACAACTCGTCGCGGTAGTTGAAGTGCCGGAGCGACGAGAGGCAGAGCTCGCACGCGGCCCGGGCCGCAAGCTCGCCCAAGCGCACGTCCCGTGCGGCGACGTGCTTGTTGTTCTGCGAGTTGGACGCCAGCACCCGCGCCAACCGCGCGAGCAACTCCACGTACTCACGGTAGTTGACCACGAGGCTCTGCTCGAACTTGCGGAGCCGCGCCACGTCCTTGCCCACCTTCTCGCGCTTCTCCGCCTCCGTGAGCGGCCGGATGCGGTACGCGGGCGCCAACGACTTGAACACCGGCACCAACGCGAGGATGGCGAGCTGCACCGCGGCCGCGTTGCTCGACTCCGTGAGCCGCCGGAGCTTGCCGAGGCTGTCGATGTTCTCCTCGGGGTCCTCCATGAGCCGCGACGCGAGCTCCGCAATCTCCTCCTTGATCTGCTGGAGCCTCTCCTGCGGCGAGAGCCCGTCCAGCTGCGCTTCCTCGTCCAGCGGCTCGCCCTGCGGGTCCGCCTCCGGCTCGGGCGCTTCGTCCGCGTCCTCGGCCTCTGGCGCCTCCTCCGCCGCTCGCTCGCGCACAACGCGCTCTATGCGGCCGCCCCGCTTGATGGGCAACGCCTCTTCGCCGGTGGGGCCCTGCAACGTGCGTGGGGCCAACTCGTAGTCCTGCTCTGCGTCCAGGTCCGCGCCGTCGCCGGCGCCGAACACGCGCGGCCGGAGGAGCCTGTCCAGCTCTAGCCGGGCCTTTTTCTGGCGCTGCTCCACGCTCTTTGACCGCCGCTTGCCCATTTGTGTGGGAGCGAATCTCTGCCGTTGCACTCATCTCATCGGGTGGTGTCGCGTGCTTCTAATCACGAGAGATAGTTCACGTGCTCTTAGCCACGTGAACGTGCGCAGCCACTCACCGCGGCCGGGTTCCAGGGACCGCGATACGACAACGGCACTGCAGACAGCCATTCCCATGGTCGTTGATAACGACACAAGCCAGCGCCCCGGCGAGCGGCGCCTCCTCTCGCGCCCCCGGTGGCCCCACCAGATCGCCCCCGTCGGCGCCGGCACAGCGACACCACCGCAGCCGGCCCCGTCGCGTGGCGGCGGCGGCAGCGGCGGCCACTGTGGCCCCGTTCCTGCAGGCAGGCGTCGTACCGTGTTTACAGGCCATCGTATAAAATTTCGGCTACTCCCGCGCGGCCCCGGAACTAACCTCATTTCTTAGCAACATGAGCGTGAACCTGAGTGCACCGTTCGGCGACGCCTCGTACGCAGACTCGCCGCAGGTGGCGGCCGTGCTCGAGAAAGTGCTCGGCTTCTACTACAGCCTCTCGTGGTGGCAGATCGCGGCCACGGTGGTGGTGGGGCTCTTGACGTACGACCAGGTCAAGTACCAGCTCAACAAGGGCGTGATTGCCGGCCCGCGCTTCAAGATCTGGCCAGTGATCGGCCCGTTCTTGGAGAGCTTGGACCCCAAGTTCGAGGAGTACTTGAGCAAGTGGAACCTGGGCCCGTTGTCGTGCGTGTCGATCTTCCACAAGTTCGTGGTGATTGCCTCCACGCGCGAGCTCACGCGCAAGATCCTCTCGTCGTCCAAGTACGTGAAGCCGTGCTTGGTGGACGTGGCCGTCAAGATCCTCCGGCCCACCAACTGGGTGTTCTTGGACGGCAAGGCGCACGTGGACTACCGCCGCTCGTTGAACGGCTTGTTCACGCAGCTGGCGTTGAAGGTGTACCTCCCGGTGCTCGAGAAGAACATGGACGCGTACCTCGAGCGCTTCTGCTCGTACGACCTGCCCCGCAAGTTCTTCCCCGAGTTCCGCGAGTTGTTGTGTGCGTTGTCGTTGCGCACCTTCTGCGGCGACTTCATCACCGAGGAGCAGGTGGAGGAGATTGCCGAGAACTACTTCCGCATCACCGCCGCGTTGGAGCTCGTCAACTTCCCCATCATCATCCCCTACACCAAGACCTGGTACGGCAAGAAGATCGCCGACGAGACCATGCAGGTGTTCGCCGCCTGCGCCGCCCGCGCCAAGCAGGCCATCGCCGACGGCGCCAAGCCCACGTGTGTGATGGACGAGTGGATCTTCTTGATGAAGCAGGCCCGCGAGAACAAGTCCGACGACGCCAACGCCAAGTTCTTGATCCGCGAGTTCTCCGACAAGGAGATCTCCGAGGTCATCTTCACCTTCTTGTTCGCCTCGCAGGACGCCTCCTCGTCGTTGGCCTGCTGGTTGTTCCAGATCGTCGCCGACCGGCCCGACGTGGTGGCCAAGATCCGCGAGGAGCAGCTCGCCGTGCGCGGCAACGACCCCTCCGTGCCCTTGACCTTGGACTTGATCCAGAGCATGAAGTACACCAACAGCGTGGTCATGGAGTCCTTGCGCTACCGCCCGCCCGTGTTGATGGTGCCCTACGTGGCCAAGCAGCCCTTCCCCATCACCGACGACTACACCGTGCCCAAGGGCTCGATGATCATCCCCACGTTGTACCCCACTTTGCATGACCCCGAGGTGTACCCCGACCCCGACAGCTTCGTGCCCGAGCGGTGGGAGAACCCCACCGGCGACATGACCAAGCGCAGCTGGTTGGTGTTCGGCTCCGGGCCTCACGTCTGCTTGGGACAGCAGTACGTCATGATGCTGTTCACGGGCATGTTGGGCAAGTTCGTCATGAACTCCAACATCAAGCATCACGTCACCCCGCTCTCAGAGAAGATCAAGGTGTTCGCGACCATCTTTCCAAAGGACGACTTAATACTAGAGTTCGAGAAAAGGGACCCTTTGGCTGTAAACTAAACACTCTTGGACGGCTCCTATAGTTTTCTTAATTACAAATACTTGGCTATATTCTTAAGCGTCGTAAGTAGAGGCCGAGATGTTACCACCTCTGCCGGTCCAGTTCACGTGGATCCAGTCGCCCTTCAAGTACTCGTTCTCCTGGCCGGGCAACACCTTGAAGGTGTGCGCACCGAAGTAGTCTCTCTGGGCCTGCAACAAGTTAGCAGGCAACTGGGCGGATCTGTAGCCGTCGTAGAACGACAACGCGGTGGTGAAGGCGGGCACGGGCACACCGTACTCCACGGCCTTGGCGATGGTGGATCTCCATCCCAGCTGGGCCTTGGTCACGGCCTTCTGGAAGAAGGGGTGGAACAACAAGTTCTCCAAGTCCGCATTCTCTCTGTAGGCGGCGGTGATCTCACCCAAGAACACGGATCTGATGATACAGCCGCCTCTCCACATCAAGGCGATGGCGGGGTTGTTCAACTTCCACTTGTACTCTCTGGCTGCCTCTCTGATCAACATGAAGCCCTGGGCGTACGAGATGATCTTGGAGGCGTACAAGGCCTGCTCCAAGTCGTCCACGAACTTCTGCTTGTCCTTGATGGGCGACTCGCCCTCCACGGATGGGCCCACCAAGACCTTGGAGGCCTCCTTTCTCTCGTCCTTGAGCGCAGACAAGCATCTGGCGAACACGGCCTCACCAATCAAGGTCACGGGCATGCCCAAGTCCAAGGCGTTGATGGCGGTCCACTTACCGGTACCCTTCTGGCCGGCGGAGTCCAAGATCTTCTCGACCAAGGGCTTGCCGTCGGTTGGGTCGTCGAAGTACATGATGTCCCTGGTGATCTCGATCAAGAACGAGTCCAAGACGCCCTTGTTCCACTTGGCAAACACGTCACCGATCTCCTTGTTGGAGAACTTGCCCACTCTCTTCATCAAGTCGTAGGCCTCGCAGATCAATTGCATGTCGCCGTACTCGATACCGTTGTGGACCATCTTCACGTAGTGGCCGGCACCGGCGTCGCCGACCCAGTCGCAGCAGGGCTCGCCGTCGGTCTTGGCGGAGATCGACTGGAAGATCTCCTTGATGTGGGGCCAGGCGTCGGGGTGGCCACCGGGCATCAACGAGGGGCCGTGACGGGCGCCCTCCTCACCGCCGGACACACCAGAGCCAACGAACAAGATGCCCTTGTCCTTCAACTCGGCGTAACGGCGGTTGCTGTCGGGGAAGTGCGAGTTGCCGCCGTCGATGATGATGTCGCCCTTCTCCAAGTGGGGCAACAACTGGGCGATGAAGTCGTCGACGGGCTTGCCGGCCTTGACCAAGAGAATGATTCTTCTGGGTCTCTTCAACTTGGCGCAGAGCTCCTCGATGGAGTGGGCGCCGAGGATGGACTTGCCCTTGGCCTCGTTGTCCAAGAAGTGGTCGACCTTGGCCACGGTTCTGTTGTAGGCAACGACCGTGAAGCCGTGGTCGGCGGCGTTCAAGATCAAGTTCTGGCCCATGACGGCCAACCCGATCAAACCAATATCACCTCTGGCGTGGTTAGTAAGGTGGCTGCCGATGGCGCTGATTCGGTCGCTTGCGGTCATGGCAGAGAAAGAGAGGGTGCTGGCAGAAGAAAAGAGGTGCTGGCACAGGCACAGCTCAAGCGAATGTCACACGGACCAGCGGTGCGCGAACATCCTCGGACGCCCATGGCATGCTATGAGGACGGACGGCAAGCGACGAGAATGGCGGGGGCGGGGAATTGAGGCGGGCGGACGGGGCCCGGCCACCGTGGTACGTACTTGGGACTAGACATGTTGCTGCAGAGATAGATTGCTGGGGGAATCTGGAGCAGGAAAAAGAGAGAGAATTTTGAAGCGGTATCCGGGGTCGGAAATTGTTTGCTCTTATATATTACACAGGATGGGTTACTGCTTTGTAATTTTTCGTTGCGAGATCGCACTGGCGACAAGGGCCCGAGATGTTGGGGCGGCGGCGGGGCGAGCGGCATTTGCGCCTGCCAGCGGGCCGCCGCCCGGAACGGAGCCCGTCTGGAATGGAGCTGGTCTTTGCCAGCCCAGGCACGCGTGCCTCAGACGGCCCTTTCACGTGCGGTAGATCTTTTTCACCGTTTTTCCGGACCTCAGACATTTGGCGTGCACGTTCCATAACCTCGCTGGCGGGGCGCACCGGACCCGCACCGGGCCTAGACGGGCCGCTTAGAAATCCACTTAGAAATGCACTCAGGATTCCACGCCGGGCCCGCCTCTGGCCACCGCTGCCGCCGCTGGCCACGCCAGAGCCGTTGCCAGGGTCCTGCCGGCGCGGAGCAGTCCGCTGCGCCCCCCACGGGCATTCCCAGCGGACGGGGAACGTTGGGGTGGGGGGCCTCCACCAAACGCGGGGGCACAGCATTCTCACGGGCTCGCGAGCCAACGGCGCTTTACGAGCGCTGCACAGCCGCGTCAACTCCGCTCCGACGACCCCAGGCCAGCAGCCGCCGCCGGCGGCCCCCAGCCCGGCCCCAGGGCCCGCCAAGGGCTTGGCAGAGCCGCCACACCGCCGGAGAGACCGCCAAGACGGTGGAGGTTGTCACGTGGTGCGGTCACGTGCGATGGTATGATGCGTTTTGCAACTTCGTTGAAGTTTTCACCGCCTCCACCAACGGACCCCCCAGCACAGCACACATGCCCATCCCAGCCCCCCACGGAGGCGTCTTGAACGACCTCGTCCTCAGAGACGCAGACATCAAGCAAGACTTGTTGCACGAAGCTAAGCAGAAGAACTACAAGGTGATCAAGTTGACCGACAGGCAGCTCTGCGACTTGGAGTTGATCTTGAACGGTGGCTTCTCGCCATTGGCCGGGTTCTTGAACGAGGACGACTACAACTCGGTCGTCGAGGACTTGCGCTTGACCTCGGTCAAGGACAAGGCCACCGGCAAGGGCTTGTTGTGGTCGATCCCCATCACGTTCGACGTGTCCAAGGAGACGGCCAAGAGCGTGGCCGTGGGCGACAAGTTGGTGTTGCAGGACTTGAGAGACGGCAAGCCGCTCGCCATCTTGACGGTGGAGTCCGTGTACAAGCCGGACAAGGCCAACGAGGCCAAGAAGGTGTTCCGCGGCGACCCCGAGCACCCCGCGGTGAAGTACCTCAACGAGGTGGCGGGCGAGTACTACATCGGCGGGTCGATCCAGGGCTTGGACTACCCCACGCACTACGACTACGTGGCGCTCAGAAAGACGCCGGCCGAGTTGCGCAAGGAGTTCCAGTCGTTGGGCTGGGACAACCAGAAGATCGTGGCGTTCCAGACCAGGAACCCCATGCACAGGGCGCACAGAGAGTTGACGGTGCGCGCCGCCAAGGACATCGGCGAGGACGGCCACATCCTCGTGCACCCGGTGGTGGGCTTGACCAAGCCCGGCGACATCGACCACCACACTAGAGTCAAGGTGTACCAGCAGATCTTGAAGAAGTACCCCGAGGGCTTGGCCACGATCTCGTTGTTGCCGTTGGCCATGAGAATGGGCGGCGACCGCGAGGCGTTGTGGCACGCGTTGATCCGGATGAACTACGGCGTGGACCACTTCATCGTGGGCAGAGACCACGCCGGGCCCGGCAAGAACTCCGCGGGCGTGGACTTCTACGGCCCCTACGACGCGCAGGAGTTGTTGGCCAAGTACGAGGACGAGTTGTCGTCCAAGATCAAGATCGTGCCGTTCCGCATGGTGACGTTCTTGCCCGACGAGGACAGGTACGCGCCCATCGACACCATCGACTTGTCCAAGGTCAAGACCGCCAACATCTCCGGCACGGAGTTGAGACAGCGCTTGAGAAACGGCACCGAGATCCCCGAGTGGTTCTCGTACCCCGAGGTGGTGAGCATCTTGCGCGAGAGCTACCCGCCACGCTTCAAGCAGGGCTTCGCGGTGTTGGTGGACGCCAAGGCGTACCCCGAGCACAGCGAGCACTTTGCGTTCGCGTTGCAGTCGGTGTTGAACCAGTTCACCGGCGGCCGCCGCGTGACCAAGTTGGACGAGAAGCACGCCGACGCCTTCGTGGTGAACGAGTTGGTGCGCGCCGGCTCCGGCGTCATCGTCGAGCTCACCGCCGACATCGGCCCCATCGTCAAGGCCGTGGGCGAGGACAACGTCTTGGTGGTTCTGCCTGCGGGCGAGGGCAAGTCCAACTTCTTCCAGTTGCAGGGCGGCGACGTGTCGGCCTTGTTGGGCGAGGTTGTTGGCTACTTGAAGGAGCAAGGCTTCTACGTAGAGTAAGTAGCAATAGAGCTGACATATTTTGAGCCTGACATATCTTGAGCCTGATATATCTTGAGCCTGACATATCTTGAGCCTTCCACATTTTTCTCTCCTTCTACCTGTCTACTTTTCTCCTTCTCTTTTATGTCCTTTCGTTCTTGTATTCTTGCTTGCTCGGCCTTGCTCCTTGCATCGCTCTTTTTTCTTGTGCCAGCCACAGCGCGCAGTCAGCCGATAAGGATCTGCTACCACCCACGATGGCCACGTTTTATACCATCGCCCTAGCCGTGGGCGTGGCCTTGGCCGTGTCGGGCCTAGCGCTACTACTCATGCTCCGTGTCGTGCACCACCGCCACGCCAGCGGCGAGCGGCAGCTGCTCTTGCACGACGTCTTCAGGGCCGGAGACGTGGACAGGGCCTTCCTCAACGACGAGGAGTCGCTCCTCCACTTGGCCGAGGAATACCACTACGACGTGGTGTCGCCCGAGGAGCAGCGGGCGTACGTCCAGGGCGAGGAGTTCCTGAGGCAGAACCCGCCCAACCCCGCCAACGTGCGGGGCAGGTCCTTCACGCGGCTGGTGGAGCTGTTGATCAAGGACTGCGGCATCAACGCGTTCGAGTTCGAGCAGGACAACGAGATCTTGGCCGCCCGCTACGTCGTGGAGGACCGCACCGAGGTGCACTTCTGCAACAACGACGCGCCCTACTCCACCGCCACCGCGGTGTTGAAGTACCCGCTCCCGACCAAGAACAGGGTCCCGGACACGGTGTATTTCGAGGTGAAGGTGTTCGAGCTCGTGGACTCGCCCAACGCGCACTTCGCCATCGGGCTAGTGACCCGCCCGTACCCGTCCGCGTTCCGCTTGCCGGGCTACAACACCTTCTCCATGGCGTACGAGTCCACGGGCAACCTCAAGATCAACAAGCCGTTCCCCACGCCGCTCCAGCAGCACCAGGGAGACCGCAGCCTCTACAACGCGCAGGTGCTCCCGCCGCTCAAGCAGTCGGACGTGGTGGGCTTCGGCTGCGTGGTGTCCACGGGCACCTACTTCATCACGCGCAACGGCAAGAAGTTGATGGACGTCATGAAGGGCTGCTACCTCGACCTCCACCCCGCGGTCGGGTGCTTCTCGTGCAACGGCCGGTTCCAGGTGAACCTCGGGCAGTTGGGCTTCTTGTGGATCGAGGCCAACGTGCGCAAGTACGGCTTCTTCTCCGCCAGCGACCGCCGCTTCGGCGGCCAGCGCGGCTTGGCCTCGCTCCCGGAGTACGGCAACTCGGCCTTGCTCGCCGACAAGCTACTAGACAAGGGCGAGGCGCTCCCCCCGGAGTACCCGGCGGAGGAGTTTGATTTCTTCGGGCGCCGGATCAAGGAGGGCTCCTCGGCGCAGCTCCAGTCCAAGAAGCACAACGAGGACTCGGAGTACGAGGCCAAGGATTGACCCGGGTGACAGCTCCCGTTTCCAGACTAATATCGCAGAGGCTCCCTGGCAGACAGGTCAGCGCCCTGGCGGCGCTGCGGTGCCAGGCAATCTGCATCGCTACGAGATAGGAGGTTACGCAACTCTCTTCAGACATTCTCACGATTCATACGTGCCCACGGTGGGCGGTTTAATATAATAGGTAATGCTTTTGGAACGAGACTTGTAGCACGTGGAGCTCTGGGGCCAGGGTCGTGACCAGCGAGCACGGGGCAACGATAGTCGTACGCGCTGCTGTCACTCGGCACAGCTGTCACTCAGCACCACTGTCACTCGGCACAGCCGGCTGGCAGCGATGTGTCGAGCCGTACGGGTCTGGCGGATGTGCGGCTGCGACGTGAAGGCTCGGCGCACACAAAACATCCCGTGCGTTTTACAAATGAGAACTACATCTCCATTAAATTACATTCCGCGCTGAGACATGCGGGGAGGCATAAAAAGGTCTTTCTCTGTGCATGTAGGTAGCGTAGCCCGTTCTGCTCGTAGTACCTGTGGTGCTATCAGCCTCGCAATCAGCGCGTCACGTGCCGCACGTCCTGGTCCGTCAGGTAAACAGTGCTTCGTTCAACCACCTGCTCTGTGTTAGCACGTCCCCGCCAATCCCTTCCCCCGCCGCCAGGTCCACGCCGCCGCTGCCACAGCAACCCCACCCCCGGCAACCGGTGTTATATTACGTCCGTCCTCACCCGTGCCTGTTTTCCCCCACGCTCCCTCCACACCCGGCGAACCACCAGCGACCGGCCCCACCACCCCATATTCCCCTCGCCCCAAGCCACCACGGCCGCGGCCCCACCCATCCCCGCCGCCTGCGTCTTCAATTGAGCCATGGCACAGAGGCAAGACCAGATCTACTCCGCGACGTACTCCAATGTGCCCGTGTTTGAGTTTGTCACCGACGAGGGCCCCATCATGCGGCGCAAGTCCGACGCATGGATCAACGCAACCCACATCTTGAAGATAGCCAAGTTTCCCAAGGCCCGGCGGACGCGAATCTTGGAGAAAGACGTGCAGACCGGCATCCACGAGAAGGTCCAGGGCGGCTACGGCAAGTACCAGGGCACCTACGTGCCGTTGGACTTGGGCGTCGAGATTGCCAAGACCTTCGGCGTCTACGAGGTGCTCAAGCCCATATTCGACTTCCAGTACATCGAGGGCAAGTCCGAGACCCCGCCCCCGGCCCCCAAACACAACCACGCGTCTGCGTCCAATGTGGCCCGCCGACAGCTACAGCAGAAGCACAAGCACGACGCCCACGCCGGCGACGGGCACTACGCCGTCAAGCGGGACGGCGACGACGGCCCCAAGAACAAGGCCAAGCGCGTGGCTTTGACCGGCCGGGGCAGGCCGCCGCACTTGAACGAGAGCAAGACCGTGCCCATCGAGGCCGGGCCCAGCGTGGGCACCTTCAGCTCGCGCAACCAGTCGTCCTTCTCGCACATGCAGAAGTTGCCGCCGTTGTCGCGCCAGGACACGGAGCGGGACGCGCTTCTGATCATGGCAAGCAACATGAACGTGCGACGAGAGGACTTGGAGAACGACACCAGCGACGACGAGAACAAGGCCAACGCCCGGGCCCGCAGGTTGAACTCCGACTTCGGCGCGGCCAGAGAGTCCGAGGACGAGGAGTTCATGTCCAGCAAAGAGCTCTTCGGCTCGCGTGCATTTGCTGCCCGCTCGTTTGGCAGGTTCTCGCCGCAGCGCGGCGCCCAGCGGCAGCCCTACGCGGAGTCCCAGCGGCTCTTGAGCCTCAACGAAAGCATTGGGCCGGACTACTCCAACTTGCCCCAGTACCACCACTACACGCCGGGCCAGCCCGCAACCAACTCCCGCCGGGACGCGGAGTCCAACGAGTACTTCAACTCGTTGCTCAATTACTTCCTAGAAGACAACGACCAGGGCTCCGGAACGAAGTACAAGTCCGGAACCTTGGGCTTGCCCGAGAACATTCTCAACCCCCCACAGCCTTTGCACAAGATCGAGATAGACCGGCCCATCGACAACGAGGGAAACACCATTTTCCACTGGGCGTGCTCCATGGCCAACGTCGGAATCATCGAGTTTCTCCTTTCTATCTTCTCGAACTTCCTAAACAGCGAGAAGAAAAACTACCAGGGCGAGACGCCCTTGATGTTCATGGTGCAATTCAACAACAGCTACCAGCTGCAAAACTTCCCGGTGATTCTCGACCTTCTATTCGACTCCATCCTATCTGTTGACAAGAATGGCCGCACTGTGCTCCACCACATTGCTCTAGCGTGCGACTCGTCGCGAGCCAGCTCGTTTGTGCGCTCAACAAATGACGCAAGCTCGCGGAGCAGAAAGGAAAAATTCGCAAGATACTACTTCGATGTGGTGTTTTCGAAGATCGTCGAGTTTCCCGACTACCAGTTGCTGCAGGGGGACCAAAGCCGCAGTGTTGATGACAAGAGAGAGCTCATTTCTAAGTTCATCAACCATCAGGACAATGATGGCAATACTGCGTTCCACATCGTTGCACACAATCTATCCAAAAAATGCATCAAGACGTTCATTACCTACCACAAATTTATCGACTTCTCGCTCCGGAACTCGGTGAATTTCACTGTTGAAGACTACCTATCCGCGCACAATTACGTGCTACGACTCGAAAAGAGTGAGCTGCTGGTCGCCGATGGCAATGACTACGGACGCTCTCCGTCTCTACTAGCCTTGGAAGACACCAGGAGCTTTGAGAGCCAATTGCTCAAGACAAAGGGCGCAATAAACTTCCAAAGTGCCGCCAGCAATCTTGTGACTGAGAAGCTTGGCGAGCTCGGGTTTGCGGTGGAGAAAGAACTAAGGGAGTTGGACGAAAAGTATTCTTCGTTAGTCAAGTACTCCAGAATGGTTCTGTTGGACAAGTTCAAGTCCCAAAAGCAGATATTGAGGCTATTCGATTTGGATTACCTCCTAGGAGACGTTGGAGAAGAAAACGAGGCATCTCAGAGTTCTGGGGACACAAAGAGCTTTGATTCGTACACCTCGGACGGCTCAAAGGACAAAATTGTGCAAGAGGAGATCTGCCGGTTGAAAAACGATCTGTGTTTCCAGCTCTTGACCACAAAAGAAAAATTGGATACCTTGCTTGGACTTTACGAACATCTCCTGGAGAAAAAATCCAAGGCAAAGTTGGCCAAATTAGTCGAAGAAGCTGGAACCAAGGATCACGGCCCCGCGGAGGAAGATGTATTCCAGGTTGCCGTGCAGTTGCAGCAGCTTGTTCTCAAGCGGCAAAAGCTTGCGCGGAAGATCTACGATCTGGAAGCTCAAGTTCCGTTTATCCCTCTCCAGTCAGAAGAGTTTAAGGAGAACATGCGGGCGACGCCGGAAGACGAGAAAAAGAGCGAGGAGGATGGATTGACTTTGACGCCAGGAGAAAAAACCAACGACAAGCCCATTGCCAACATTGCCGATCTTCCGCCGAGCGATAGGCTCTACAAGTACTGCAAGTTGATTGCCCTAAGCTGCGGAATGTCGTTTGCGGAGGTGGAAAACTCCATTGATCTCATCGAACTATCGCTCACGAGAGCAGGAAACGGACAATGAATACTTAAATGACACGAAAATAGACGAAAGTGAAGTAAGACCGTGCGTATGCGCCGCGCGGCCAGGTGGGGCCGCGTTATGCCGCCAATAACCGAAGTTCGCGCGTTTTCCTCCGCGCAGAGGCGGAAACATTTTGCAGCCGGCTGCTTGTAGAAATGTGTAGAAAATTTTGCAGCTGGAAAACAAGGCGATATATAGCGGCGCCCAGCTGGGCGCTATTGCGGTTTTCGCAACCAGGCGTCGAAATGGAAAAAGAATCTTTGGACACTGCCACCACTAGCTCGGTAGCAAGTTCTAGTGAATATGTCCCAGCCCAGTACAACGGAGAAAATGCCGGGGACCAAGTAAGGAGAGGATCCACATCCAGCCGCCGGATCTCGGCACTTTTCCAGCTGGAAGAGGACCCGGAGGAGGTCCGCCAGTACACGGAGGAACAGGTGAAGAGAAAACTATGTGTGGAGGACATGGAGCTAGAACGAATGGCCACGAGAAGCACTGTGTTGAGCCACATCGCAAACGCACCTCCACCGCACGAGGCGGGCTACAACCTTGACGACGACAGGCTCCCGATAGAAAACGACGGAGAGGAGTTCAAGAGCATCGACCCCGAGTTGGTGGCGTGGGACTTCGGGAGCCCGGAGAACCCCCGCAACTGGAGGTTGGCCAAAAAGGTCTACGTCATCCTTGTGGTGTCCATGTTTACATTCGTTTCGCCCATCTCTGCATCGATCATGTCGCCGGCCAGCCAGGCCGTGGCCCGGGATTTTGACGTCCAGTCACCCACGGTCCAGGCGCTCGTGACGTCCATCCACATCCTAGCATGGGTCTTCGGGCCCCTTGTCATCACGCCGCTCAGCGAGAACGAGCGGCTCGGCCGCAGGACCGTGTTGTGTGTAACGTGCTGGATCACCTTCGTGTTCAACTTGGCCGGGGCCTTCTCGCAGAACATCACGCAGCTTCTCGTGTTGCGGTTCCTCTCCGGGCTCTTCAGCGCCACGCCCATGAACGTGTCGCCGGCCGTGGTGAGCGACATGTTCGAGGCCAAGAGCCGGAACGTCAGCTTGGCCGGGGTGTTCTTGATCCCCTTTGTTGGCGCAGCGGTTGCGCCGGTGATCGGAGGCTACGTCGTGGAGGCGCGTGGCTGGCAGTGGGTTCTCTTCACGCTCGCCATCATCAACGGCGCCATAGCGGCGGTTGGGTCCGTTCTCTACATCGAGACGTACTCCCCGAAGTTGCTACACCAGAAGGCGCACCGGTTGAGGGTGGCGCTGGGCAACCCCAACTTGCACACCATCTACGAGTTGTCGGGCGACGGCTTCTCGCTCGACAAGCTCAAGGAGACGGTGTCGCGGCCCATGGTGCTCCTCGTCACCAACCCGCTAGTGTTCGGCTTGGGCTCCTTCATGGCTTTCATCTACGGCTTCATGTACTTGATGATCGTGACGTTCCCGTCGGTGTTCCGCAAGTCGTACGGGTTCTCGCAGAGCACCGCGGGGTTGATGTACCTCTCGTTGGGCGTGGGCTTCGTGTTGGGCGTCGTGGTGTGGACGCTCGTGCTTGGCCGCGTGTACAACCACCTCGTGGAGAAGAACGGCGAGGCCAAGCCCGAGTACAGGCTCCCCTGTCTCTTTGTGTCGGCGGCGATCATGCCGGTGGGGCTCTTGTGGTACGGCTGGTCTGCGGAAAAGCGGCTCCACTGGATCATGCCCTGCGTGGGCAGCGGCATCTTCGCCTTCGGGCTCGTGTGTGTGTTCCAGACGCTACAGGCGTACTTGATCGACATGAACCCGATGTGCGCCGCGTCGTCGATCGCTGCCGCGTCCATCTTCCGGTTTCTCTTGGGCTTCCTGTTTCCGCTCTTTGCCAGCTCCATGTACGACGCCATGGGCTACGGCTGGGGCAACACCATGTGCGCCGTCCTCGTGGTGGTGTTGGGGGTGCCCTTCCCGTTCCTATGCTACAAGTACGGCGAGCAGCTCCGCGCGTGGTCCAACGAGAGAGAGGCGAAAGCGGAGCAGCAGCGCCGGGCACGCCAGCAGCGGCGCCTCATGGCGGCCGCCGTCAAAATTGCTACTTAATCAATGCGTAGTCGGTCCATGGTGTAGAGGTGTCGTGCGCTGTGCTGTGCGGTGCGCTCCGCGCTCTGCGATACCAGTCTTATCGCCGTCCGCATCACCAGCATGAGCCAGCAAGCCCCCCTACTCACGGCCGGGCAGTTGCGGCCGTTCCCGCTCCCGAAGGCGTTGCTGAGTCTCCCGGAGCGGTTCCGCGAGGAGTTCGCGGCGCTGTACGAGCTCGTGAAAGGGTACGTGCTCGGGCTTGAGCTGTACTCCGCCGCCGAGGAGCTGCTCCGGCGGCAGGTGGACGAGTGTGTGGCCACGATCAACGCCATCTGCGGGCTCCTCGACGAGTACCAGGCCAACGGCGCCGCCATTGCAGAGCGCACGCGGCAGATGGACCAGTTGTACAAAGAGTTCCTCAACCTCGAGACCTACCAGTACCAGTTGTTGAGCTCCAACTACAACGAGAACTTCCTCAAAATCAAGCTCGGCAAGGCCGTGGCCGCCAGCGACCAGGCCGCCGACGGCATGATCAGGGAGTACAGACAAGGCGGCGAGGACCTCATGGACTTCCTCGTGCGGTTCAAGGAGGCACGCAAGACGTACCACATGGCCAAGGAGCAGGCGAACCGGTGGCAGGAGGACCGAGTGAGCGGCTTCGTGTAGCGGAAATAGATAATGAATCAATGAGTAAAGAAAAGAAGCTACCTCTCCTATCTCTCCTCCCGTACTGTTCTCCCGAATCTCTCCTCCCAACCTGTCCTCCTCTGTTCTCCCCTGTTCTCCCCTGTGCTCTCCTCCCAGGGTCTGCCCCGCCCTGTCTCTTTTCTTTTGCGGCTCCTGGCCTCTATTTTTATTCTACGTTTTGTTTTCTATTGAGTGCCTCCGATTGGCTTGGCCCGGCCTAATGCCGAGCTCGCGAGGGGAATACTCGGCCGTAGGAGCCGGACTTGCTGCCGTCAAGCGCGAGCAAACCATCTCGGTGGGGAACCGGGCCGTGTCTCGCGTGTGGCACAAGCTCGAAAACGACCCTGGTCGCTACTCGAGGCCGCTGTCACCGCTCGTAGATTTGCGCTTGCGGCGCCGTGCTGAGCCTGGGCTTGCTGGTCCCGCAGCTTTTTTTGCGTCGCTTCGGGACGTTTTTTCGGCATGGCGCCATTAAGTCCGTGACTCCGAGAACGCTCGGTGAGGTATGGGCCGGATTCGCGGCCGAGAACAGACGACACGAACAAAAAGAGCTGCGGGCCCAGGAGCACAATTCCACCGAAACTCCTCCTCGAGCATTAGCAACGATGTTCAGAACGAGCGCAGCCAGATTGTTCTCGACCAGCGCCCGTGCCTTCAGTGCCGCACCCCCGCCTGTCAAGCCCAAGGCCGGCGTGTTCAAGAAGACCCTCAAGTACCTCGGGGCCACCACCGCCTTGGCCACGGTGGGCGCCACGGCCTACTTCGCCTACAAGGTGCACCAGGAGTCGTACCCCGTGGTGCAGCAGAAGCAGGTGTCGCACTTTGAGTCCGGCCGCAAGAAGAAGACGTTGGTGATCTTGGGCTCCGGCTGGGGCTCCATCTCCTTCTTGAAGAACTTGGACACCTCCTTGTACAACGTGGTGATCGTGTCGCCCCGCAACTACTTCCTCTTCACGCCATTGTTGCCCTCGTGCCCCACGGGAACCATTGAGAACAGGTCCATTATCGAGCCCGTGCGCTCCATCACCCGCCGCTCGCCTGCGGAGGTTATCTACTTGGAGGCCGAGGCCACCGACATCGACCCCGTCAACAACAAGATCACCATCAAGCAGTCCACCACCGTGCACTCCGGCCACTCGGGCGTCGACTCCAGCTCCACCAAGTCCACCTTCTCCGAGGAGATCTTCACCTCCATGAACTACGACTACTTGGTGGTGGGTGTGGGAGCGCAGCCATCCACCTTTGGTCTTCCCGGCGTGGCCGAGCACTCCATCTTCTTGAAGGAGATCAGCGACACCATGAAGATCAGAAGAACGCTCATGGACGTGATTGAGGCCGCCAACATCCTCCCCAAGGACGACCCGGAGAGAAAGCGCTTGTTGTCTATTGTCGTGTGTGGCGGAGGCCCCACCGGTGTCGAGGTCGCCGGCGAGTTGCAGGACTACATCGACCAGGACCTCCACTTGTGGATGCCCGAGGTCGCCGGCGAGTTGGAGGTCACCTTGGTCGAGGCCGCTCCCCACGTCTTGAACACATTCAGCCCCAAGTTGGTTGAGTACACCCAGCAGGTGTTCCAGGACACCAACATCACCTTGAGAACCAACACCATGGTCAAGAAGGTGGACGACAAGGCCGTCCACGCCCTGTTCACGCTGGCAGACGGCAAGAAGTCCGATGTCGAGATCCCTTACGGTATGTTGATCTGGGCCACCGGAAACGCCCCCAGACCAATTGTCGGAAACTTGGTTTCGAAGATCGAGGAGCAGAAGAACGCCAGAAGAGGCTTGTTGGTTGACGACAAGTTGTTGCTCGACGGCTCCAACAACATCTATGCCTTCGGGGACTGCACGTTCACCAAGTTCGCCCCCACTGCCCAGGTTGCTTTCCAGCAGGGTATCTTCTTGGCCAGCCACTTCAAGAAGTTGGACGACATTGATGCTTTGAAGTTCAAGCTCAACAACCCCTCGCCCCTGGACAACGTGGACAGATTGGCCAAGAAGTTGGTGAGATTGGAGAACTCGTTCGAACCATTCCATTACAACCATCAAGGCTCGTTGGCCTACATCGGTTCCGAGAAGGCTGTTGCAGACTTGGTGTGGGGCGACTGGTCCAACGTGTCTGCTGGTGGTACGTTCACCTATTTATTCTGGAGATCCGCCTACATCTACATGTGTCTTTCCGTCAAGAACCAGATCTTGGTTTGTGTTGACTGGTTGAAGATCGCCATGTTCGGTAGGGACATCTCGAAGGAATAATTCTTTCATCGAATGATCCCGTTTAGAACTCATACAAGTGAATGCTCAGTATGTGTAGTGTTTAAGGTATTTAGAGTAGCCCGTGCCGGGCCGTTTGTTAATTTCTACGTTCTGTGCGCTGATGTCATTAGAATTACAAGAATCATATGCTGATCTAGTGGTATGATAGATGAGTGAGTGAGTTTAGAAGTGGAAGTCAGAAAGATTGTCGTCATCCATGCCGTCTTTTTCTTTGAGCACATCGTCTCTAGGGTAAGGAGGCGATTGTGCGCCCTCGGAATATGACTTTTCAGAGAGCGAGGAGAACGAGCCAACGGCACTGGACAGTGCGTCGTCCTCGTCCTCGGCATCGGATGGGTAGTAACTCTGCTCAGCAGTGATGATGCTTCTAACCTTCTTTGGAAGTCTGTCTGGACGGTAAAATCTCAAGTCGACTCTGCCCACAATGTAGAGCACGTTGATCAAGAACTCAAAAACACCCCATGCGAAGTACATGAAAATTGGGTCTGCAGCTTTCGATAGGTGTCTCTGGATTCTGTCCTGGAAAAGCACAATGGCACGGCCAATACTTCCGATGAAAATGAAGATGGCGGTGATGAAGATAAGGAACATGGAAACATTGTGGCCAAGCTCGCCTCTCTGGTTCGACAAGCCCTCCACCATGTTGTGGTGGTGGTGGGTTGCAGCAATGACTCTGGTGGCGTGACGGTGGTTGTGGTTTCTTTTCATGAAGGTCTCCTCCGCCTTTTGAGCAGCACCGGGCTGGACAAAGTAGAACGGGCTGAACGATTCAATCCACCAAGGCTGGTAGGTGTATAAGTTTTCATCCTTCTTCGTTGGGGGGAAGAGGTAGGACAAGGCGATCAAAGACAACGCTGTCAAGGAGTAGAGCACGACGATGATACCGGTGGCCATGTTGGTCTTTCTCCATTTGACCCACGACTCGTAGCTCAAGAAGTACAAGAAAGGAACCACGGACGCGGTGATGGTCACTGCCACAAGGATGAGCACAATGACGTAGGTACAGATCATGAAGCCCCAGAACAACTTTCTCGAACCACCGACCGGGTGACGCCACGTAAACAATCTCTGGGCCAAGATAAGGTCAAACGACACGAAAACGACCGAGGGAATAATCAAAAAGACCTCACTGACCAACCCGATGATAATCAAGGTGATGTCCGTGGACCACTTGGCTCTCAAAGAAAAGCCGATCATCATACAGACACAGTTGAGGAACCAAACGAAGGAAATCCAGAAGTAGTGGCCTCTGGAGTAGTTTATGCAGAAAATCAAAAGATGGAGGAATCCAGCCACGCCAAAGAGAACGGCGAACAAAACACTGGGGGCAAGGTCTCTGCGACTGGGGAAGTCACCAAACACTCCTAGCTGGAACCCCACAGCGTACTTGACAATGACGTCGGGGATGTCGTGTCCCACTATGTTTCTTGCAAACTTGATCAAGTACACAATGTTGGTACCCTCGGCACCGTTTCCCCAAAGCGGCGTGAAGAGATGTAATAGTCCCTTCACGGCCGGGTACCCATCGAAGTTGTAGGCGTCGAAGTACGAGGCCGGGTAGTCGGCCATTTTGGATCAGCAAGACAGACGGCGGTTGCTTGGACAAGAAAGAGTCGAGAAAACCCTGTGAACGCTAAGGCGGCCAATTTCTGCGCTCTTCAGGATATATATAAGAAACGGGCCATTTCCTTTAGTGGTTGGTATCTATGTTGCCTAAACGGGTAAGTTCATTTCGCGGCCATGCATGTTGCGAGGAGAACCACAGACCCTTCGCGGCGCCGAGGAAGAGGCCGACCCGGCGTGGTACAACCGTTCGAGCTGCGCCGCCCAAGCCCGTCCCTGTTGCTCTGTGGCGATGGTCCGTTTTCTCGTCTGTTTCTTGCCCCTGTTCTCTGGTTTCTGTTTTTCCTGACTATTAACGAGTCCTGTTGCGCCTGCGCATTGCCCATGTTGACAATAAAAAACTTCCCGTTTCGGTATTATGAAAGTCGCACCCTCCCAACTGGGACGGCCGTTTCACAGTTCTCTGCGTTTAACTTTTGCATAGGCTTTTCCGCAGGCTCTCCGCAGGCACTGAGGCTTTCCCTTACCTACGGCTGTCACTTTCACTAATCTTAGTTTGGCACTTGTAGACTCTAAATAAGTCGGTCACGTGCGTGGAAGGCTCCTAGCGCTGTAGGGGAGCACTAACACAAGCGAAGGCCGGGCGCTGAAAAGCTCTTCTGGCCAAGACTGCAAAGAAGGGTTCTCCCGTGTTAGATCAATCAGCTTTAAGTGTCTGTTGTTTTTTGTGTCGTGGATGCCCCGGTGGGCGCATCGCCGCGCTATAGTCCATGCTCGCGTACGCGTACCAAACATGCCCATACAATGCCCAGCACTTCGGTCGATTACTCGGAAGCCCATGCTGCGCTCAACAGCCAGGAAGTAGCGGCGCCAGACGGCTCGTGCTTCGTATCCACGCCGTTCGGCTTGTCGTTGCTCGAAATCCAGGGCGAGTTGAACTTGCCTGAGACCGCACCGCTGGACCTGTCTGGCATGGACAAGGACTACGTGAGCAACTTTGCAAAGGTTGACAAGATCTACGACGCGGTGCGTTTTGGCAAGTTGCTGTTTGACGATAAGGACCCTAACAAGGTTGTTCTCTTTGTGGGCAAGTCCCAGCGGCTCGTCGGGGCCGTCGAGTCCTTGAAGGAGCCGTTGGGCGTGCTACGCGTGCCTGCTGATGAGCAGCAGGAGACCATGAAGATCATCGACGTCATCCACAAAAAGATTGTCTTCCGGAGCCGCCCGCTACCGGTCATGTGAGCCTACTGTGGTGGCACCTACGCCTTTAATGCTGCGCTATTTCAATTCATCAGAACTTGGCAACCCCGTGCGCTTCTTTGGCCGAGCCAAAAGACCAGCCCCGGGCGCTAATGTCTGTGCAAACTATGTTGCTGTATATAGTCTCGATATCCGTACTGGAAAACTTCAAGTTCTTCTGCATGTAGTTGATGATGCCTCCGTACTCGCTGTCAAGCAAGTCGATCGTGGCGAGCATGGCCTCTGCCTTCGAGCTGATGAGGTTGTTGAACCCGTCGACCTCCACAGACCACTTCTTTCTGCCTTGAGACATCATCTGGGCCAAGCCCTCGCCGCCCTCCTTCTTCATGAGCTTCTCCACGCCCGCCAAGAACTTCTCGCGGATGTCCTTGTGGTCGGGGATCAACCCGTAGGTGGTCAAAGCGTACTCCTTCGAGATGGTGAGTTTGTCAACGCCAGCCAAACGGAGCACAAGCATGGCAAACACGCCTGTTCTGTCCTTGCCCGCAGTGCAATGGAACACCATGGGCACGTCTGGGTGGTCGCGGAGGTGGAGGAACATGGTCCGGAACAGCTCAGCTCCATTCAGCAACATCGAGTCGTACACATTCACATACGTGTACCACGACGTGATGAGGTTGGATAAACGGAGCGCAATAGCCTCTGGAGAATAGTTCTCGTGCCTGAACACTGGCGCGTGGTACCGGCTTATTCCTGCCTGCTTGAGGCCAGTGGGCACGCCGTTGTTGTTACACTCCTCCTCGGATCGTAGGTCAAACATAGCGCGGACTCCAAGGTCTTCGAGTGTCTTCAAGCCAGCGGAGGAAATTTGGGCGGTATTGGCACAGCGGAACAAGAGGTGGGGGCGCACGTAAAGGTGGGAGCCTGAATACTTCTTGATCTGGAATCTGGGCTTGTAAATGGGCCAGCCTCCCACATCCCTGAAGTTGGACACCCCGTCGACCTTCTTGAAACGAGGTACGCCGGCGATTGTCTCGTTGATTGCCAGGAAGCGGAGCAACTCCTGGTCCGGGTGGAGGTATTTGACCGCCATTGCGCTGACCAAGTAGTTGTAGTTGACAACCTTTTTCTTCGAGAGCGGCAACTCGTGAGGATTGAAGTCCTCTGCATCGCTCTCGTTGTTTATTTCCTCAACGCCATAGAAGTTGTGGTCTGCGCCTATGATCAACTCCAAGTGGTGCGTGTAGGGCCCGCGGTTGAAGCAGTTGGCAAAGTAAGCGCTGTCCTCCTTGGGCACCACCAAGTCCTCCGACCCATATATGGACAACACGGCCCATGGCGCGGAGATCTTGCGGAACGACTCCGTGTCGATGGTTGCTAGCGAGAGAAGCTCGAGTCTTGTGATTCTCACGTCCTGCAACTTTCCGTACCGTATTGCTTTCTGCGAAATGTCCTCGAACTCCTCGTCGTTGACCGGGTATCTCTCGAAAACCGTGGCCGACCGGAACCTCAGGGACGTGTTGATCAAGTTCGGGACGTAGATCGCCTTTGCAGACGTCAACGGGTCGTCCATGAGCTCCTGCTGGTGCTTTGCCCAGAGAAACATCGCCAAGGAGCCACGCGAGTGCGATATGATGCCCAGCAAGTCGAACGCGATGTTAAGCGGGTTCTTCTCTGCGTTCGTCACAAACTCCGCGGCGGTCTGGACGTCCTCCACGTCCAGCTCGATGACGCGGCCCACGTTGGGATCGGCGACATCGTCCAGGTCGCCGTTGCCTCTGAAGTCAATTCGCAACGAGTACAACCCAAGCTCCGCAGCCAACTTGTGCGCCAACATCCTCTGGTAGCAGTAGTTGCGGTGGCCGGCTTGGCCGTGCAAGAACAACAAGATCTTGCGTGTTGGTGGAGCGAAGCCCTGCTCGAGGAACTTGTCATTGTCCACAGCGTGCGGGATTGCGATGGTGCCACGGATGCCGTTGGGCAACTCAACGTCAACCTCCTTTGGCACGGGCGCGTCGCCGATCCCGGTGTATCTATCGTTGACGGATTTGGAGTCCATTATCGGGAAGAAGACGAAGCAGAAGTGCCGTGATGTATCACAGGCTCGTACTATTCCGCGTGTGGCACACTGCAGGACCTCGGTCCAAGCCAAGACGTGGGGTAAGCCTGGCAATGAGGACAGCGAGAGGGATTTGGACAGCGTGCGAGAGGGCTGAGAGGGCCAGGTTCGCCGTGTTGTTTTAGCTTGTTTTTGTGTGTTTTCAGCGGTGGGCTGATTTTATTACTGGCACTGTGTGCTTTCTTGCGCCTTGCTCTGTCCGCTCTTCTCGCCTGTTTTTCGCAATAGGTTGCGAAATTGCAAACCTAACGTAGCCACTAGCAACCCATACAAAAAATACCTTCACACACATGTTCGTCCCTATGTAAATACTAGCTACTCCGCCGCCTTCTCCGCGCTCGCTTGAGCCTCAGCCTTCCGCTTCTGCTTTTCCCGGTGCCGGGCGTTGACAACCTCGTAGTACTCGCCCAACTCACGCTGCGAGATCGGCACGTACGTCTTGAAGTTGCGCCCCCTTCCGTCGCCGATGTTCATGGCGCCCGAGTCGGGGTACGCCAGCGAAGGCTCGCTGATGCCCGGCCCAACGAACACCTCCCCCACCATCTCCGCGATACACGCCTTGAGCTGGTAGTCCAAGAGCGTGGCATTGAACTTGCCGTGCTCGCGGAGGAGCTTGGCCCTCTGCTGGCCTTGGAAGTCATTGGCCGACGTGAGCCACTCCATCTCGGGAAACACGCAGTCGTAGAGCACCAACGGGATGTCGTTGGCCATCTCGTACACCGGCTTCCGGGGGTACTTCGACACGTCGAGTAGGTCCGACACCACCGACGGCGCCTCCAACTTCTGGCCCACGAGGAACAACACCGCCACCATGCACCGCACCTGGTGCCAGAGGAACGCAGAGCCCTTGAGGTTGAAGATGTACATGTCCTTGTGCGGCTCGACAGTGGCCGAGTAGACCTCGCGCGTGTGGTTAGAGATCTGCTTGGCGCCGTCGATCTTGCAGAAGTTGCGGAAGTTGTGCACGCCCTCGTAGAGCTTGGCCGCCTGCTGCATGCGCTCGATGTCGAGATCCGCCTTCTTGAAGAGGTACTTGTAGTGCCGGTACGAGCAGCTGAACCTCGCGTCGAAGCCGGCGGGCGGCCGCAAGCACACGGCCGTCATGCGGATATCGGGCGGCAAGAGCGCGTTCAAGATCGTCAAGTACGGCACCTCCTTTGTGTCGGTGCTGGGGTCGCCCTGCTCCTCCGCCGGAACCGTGGACCGCACGTTGAGCGAGATCACCTGGTTCAAGGCGCTCACGCCCTTGTCTGTTCGTCCGCACCGACTGAAGTTCGACGTGGCCGGGTCCTCGTCTGCCACGAGTTTGGCCTTGACCATGGCCTGGAGGATGGTCTCCTCCACCGTCGGTAGCGGCGTGGGGTCGTACTGGTAATTGAGACCGTTGTAGTTCCAGCCCATGTACGCAAACCGGAAGGCCACGAACCGCGTGTGGACCTTGGAGAAGTCGAACTTCCGCTTTTTTTTGGCCCCGCCCGGTGCCTCTGTGTCGACGGCCGGCCCGGCTGCGCCAGAGCTTGCGCCCGCCTCGAGCGCCTGCAACCGCTGGATGAGCTGGTGCTTCGTCCACTTCTCGTACGGCAATGCCGGTGCTTCGCCTTTGGTTGGTGTACTCATGATGGCCCTGGCTAGCCTTCGAAACATCCACCGATGACTGTGGAGAACACTACGCGCATGGAAAAAAGCTGAGATGCGCATCGCAAGGCTCATCACATAAGCGGCGCACCACAGGAAATCGCCGCAACACACCCGCCCCAGATTTTTTGGCCTCTCTGAAATGTCGACATTGCTGTGGGAGGGCCTCGAACACCAGCTCCATCCCTGGATCTACGACGCCATCGTGTCGCTCGGGTTCCCCACAATGACGCCCGTGCAGGCGTCCACCATCCCGTTGTTCAGCAAGAACAAAGACGTGGTGGTGGAGTCCGTCACTGGCTCCGGCAAGACCTTGTCCTTTGTGATCCCCGTCCTACAGCACGTCTCCAACAGACTATACGGCGAGGTTGGTGCGGAAGACGCCCCGGAGTCCGTCAAGAAGGGCCATATGCTCGCGGTGGTGGTATCGCCAACCCGAGAGTTGGCCAGCCAGATCCAGTCCGTGTTCGACACTGTCCTCCAGTACTTGCCCGAGCTGAAGACCAAGATCACCACACAATTGGTTGTGGGCTCGCTATCGTCTGTCAGACAGGACTTGGAGACGTTTCTCAGCTCAAGAACACACATCGTGATCGCCACGCCCGGCAGACTCCTCGACTTGCTCCAGTCTCTGAAGGTGAGCACGGCCTCCGTGGAGGTTGCCGTTTTGGACGAGGCAGACAAGCTACTCGACATGTCTTTCGAGACCGATGTGATTGCTATATTGAAGCAGCTCCCCAGCCAACGGCGCACCGGCCTCTTCTCGGCCACGTTGTCTGCGGCAGGCACCCGGGTGTTCCGGACAGGCATGAAGAACCCCGTCAGGATTGCTGTGAACTCAAAAAGCTCCTCCAAGGCTGCACCGTCGTCGCTCCAGATTCAGTATGCCATGGTGGACCCCGAGAAAAAGCTCACGCTCCTCCTCAACCTTGTGTCCCACTACCGCTTCAAAAAGTGCATCGTGTACTTTCCCACATGCATCTCTGTGAAGCATTTTTACAACGTGTTGAACGCCCTCCACCCCAAAAGCACACTCGCCTTCCACTCCCTACATGGCCAGCTCTCCACGTCTGCGAGGTTGAAGTCGCTCAAGAGCTTCACCGACGGCGACACCACGGAGAAAAGCCACATTTTGATGACCACTGATGTAGCAGCGCGAGGTATAGATGTCCCCGACGTCGACTTGGTGGTCCAGCTAGAGCCTCCCACGGACCCAGACGTTTTCTTGCACAGATGTGGCCGAACTGGGCGAGCAAACAAGGTCGGCCGTGCGCTAGTCATGTTGAACAAAGACTCCAACGAGGAGGACTACGTTGGGTTCATGGAGGTGAAGCACATTGTGATGACGGAGCTACAGCTCCCAGAGGATGACGCATTCCACACAGAATTCCAAGCGAAGTTGAAGCAGTTCATGCTCGAGGACAGAGCGCGGCACGAGCTTGCGGTCAAGGCATACGTGGGGTTCGTTCGCTACTACCAGAAGCATGTCGCTGCATCTATATTCCGGATGCTGCTTCTCGACTACATTGGCATCGCCAAACAGTATGGATTGCTTAGGCTTCCGAAAATGCCCGAAACTAAGTACATCCTGGCAGAGACATTCCCGGAGAATGGCTGGTTGATAGGCGAGGAGATCGACATGGATAAGTATGCATACGCAGACAAGGCGAAGGAAGCAGTGCGTTTGGAAACGATGGAGGAGGAGAAAAAGAAGAAGATTCGGGATGCAAAGGCCAGGAAACTCTTGAAGAAGAAGAACGAGGCGTGGTCCGTCAAGGTCGACAGCAAGGAGTCCAAGGCAGCTCGCCGCGAGAAGAACAAGCGGAAGCGCGAGGCAATAGAAAAACAGGTCATGGAGCAGCCTTCCGACACGGAGGAGAACCAGGTCGACTGGAAGGATATCGTGAGACAGAACAAAAAGAAAAAGAAGGCGGACACGGGCATGCAGGGGTCGTTTGATGATCTCTAGGCAAGAAGACGCCCGCTCCCACGAATCTCACACTTTCCATTTGCTGCTGGCGGACCGAATGCCATCAAAAATAAATAGATTATCGAGGGGAATGTACTGAACAGTGACGATTTTCAACGTTTCTTGCGCAGCCACACCGCCTATTAGACTGCAAATATTGTGGTAGTTTTGCGTGTGATGGAGAAAGATCTCTTGTAATGTATTCGTGATTCCTTGTGTGAGTTTGTCTTTGGTCAGCGAAACAAGCGCTAGGAATTGGTCCAAGAAACCCTGGTAGCCGCCCTGTTTTCCAGCATCGATCCATGCGTGAAGGGCACAGATGCCAAAGAAAATCCCTAACTCGCTGTGCAGCGCAGATGGGTCTTCGGCCAATAATTCCTTCTTTAGCTTCTGCGAGAAGAGCAACGGGGAGCCATTACATACAAACAAGAAAGCCGAGTTTTTGCAGAATATCGATACGGCCTCGTCGCTGATCTCCGAAAGGGGCCGATTCACGGAGGCAAAGACCTTGGAGAGCGCCGCGGTAAACATTTGCTGGTCTTGGGCCGCCTTGTCGCGATAGATTCTCTGCAACTGAACGTAGTTGGAGGTGGTTGCTGCCATATCAGGCAAGTTTCCAGGCAAGGGAAGGGCGCCGTTGGAGACGACGAAGTCTTTGAGAGCGCGGACAAAGAGCCAGAAAACAGGGGTGTCGGGCCCTAGGTTTGCGACCTCTGGTCTTGCAAATAGCTCTTGGATGGAGTTTGGAACCACCGTCACTTGCAACGCACGATGAATGGCACGCGAAGCCTCGAGAAAGTTAGTCTCGATGGAAAGGTTGCGAGCCATCTTTTCCACGTAGTCCGAGCGGAAAGCCTGCTTTTCGCTGTAGTTTAGAGGCGGGTGCCCCTCATGGTCCAGTTTCCAGTTTGCGAGGGCCTTGATGAAGATCACAATGTATGGCACATGGGCGTGCTCCGCATCGTCGAGCAGGTCGAGGTCGAATGACGCGGCGTACGCCTGAAGCTCTGGCCACGGGCTATCTATGCGCAAGTCAAACGTTTTGGACGGGTCATGAGTGTCGATGATTGTGGTTTCTCTGGCGAAGATCTGTAGCGTGGCGTAAAACCCGCAGGTGTTCACGACAAGAAGCGGAACGTTGAGCGACCACAACACATCCTTCAACTTCGCTAGGGTTGCTTGTTCCACGTAGCCACTGACGACCACCACGGAAAACAGGTCCCAGAACCCTGTCAACTCAACAAGAGAGGCCAACTGTTCCGAGACGGCAGAGCCCTTCACGTCCGGGTTCATCTCAAGCAACCTGTCGCACACGGCACTCGCAATCGGCGTCCCCAAGTCCTGGCTCTCCAAGAAGAAATTGCCCGCAAGATCATCCTCTTGAACAGCACGATGGTCTATGATTGTGAACGACCCAATGCCCGGAAGGACTAGGTTTTTTAGCGTCTCTGCGCCGGCTGGGTTGGCATTCACAAGGCACACATGGCCCTGCTCCAACCTCTCCTGGCCATTGGTTGCCCAGAGTCGGAGCTGGCGGTCGTACTTTGTGCTCTTGTCTATTGGAGCCGAGCTCATTCGCGTCCGATGTTGTAGGGGGTTCTGCTTCGCTTCTTGGTGCAAGGCGATGGTGAGCGGATCTGCTTATGCGAGGTGCGACCGCGATCCACCGCAACAGCCAGAGCAAGCTAGACGTTTAACATGGACCAAACTACACATATTGTAGACAGAAAATTACAAGCTACGATACAAAGGCTCCTCGTTACTCATGTTGATTCGTAAATGCTATTAGACGATGACACAGTCCTTGTGCTGCACAAGCTCACCGTACTTCTCCTTGTCAATATCCTTCATCTTTTCTTTGACCTCATCAGGGAAGTACTTCTTGATGAGAACCAACGCCGCCTCATCGAGGTTGCGCGAGTCCGCCTGTGCAATCGCCTCGTGGCACCGGCAGAGCGGGCAGTCCGTCTTTCCCCGCTGCTTCATCTTCACGAGACAGCGCACACAGAAAATGTGCCCGCAGTCCAAGCGGATGGGCTTGAAGGCAACAGACATGCAGATGGGGCACGTGTAGTCTTCGAGCTGCGGGATGAGGGTGAGCAACTTGTTCTGCATCACAAAGCAGATGGACTGCGCCACGGAGGCTCCGTTGATGAAGACGTGGTCCTCCGAGATGAGCTCGGGGAACCTGCTGGACACGTTGAGCGACGTCTGCTTGTCGAACTTCTTCAAGATCTTCCTGAGCGCGGTGTTGTTGATGGACTGGTATTGGATGATCTTCAAGAGCTGCTCGTTGACCGCCACAAACTCGCTGTATGCAGCCACAGCCAGCTTCGACTTGAACTTCTCCACCAACTGCGTCTTCTCCACGCGCCGAGCAAACTCCTGGAGGTTCGCCTTGACCTGCTCGGCCGTCTTCTCCAGACGGCTCTGCGACGTCTCGTTGTACCGGAAATACACTTCTGTGTCTAGATATATCCGGAACAACTCCCGCCACGTGTACAAGTCGGACTTTCTCTTGGAGAGCCGTAGGACAGCGTTGCTCAAGGCGTCGATCTCGCCCACCAACCTGCCCTCTTCCGCGGAGCGAATCCTGTCGAGCGAGTTGAGCTCCGCGCTGAGCATCTCGAAGAACTTGACGTCGGAGTTGAGCATAATCACAATCTCGTTGCGGTTTTCGATCTTCACGAGGTTCTTGGTCTCGCTGTCCCGCTTAGAGCTCTGCGGCGACAAAACAAACGTGTCCTCCTCCTCCTTCAACTCCACCACGTGGTTCTCCTCCTCGTCCGTCGAGAGAACGGACCCCAACTTGGCCCGAATCAGCTCCGCGAGCTCCTGGATGTGGTCCTCCGTGAACTTGCTGGTTTCCGTGTCGTTGAGCACGATTTTCAAGTACGGAATAATATGGTTCTTGGACTTCTTCAAGGTGTAGCGGGCAACGATGGGGTTCTCGGGCGTCGTTTCGCTGGACGAGAGCTCCACGACTTTGTTCAGGTCGTCGTCATGCAAGAGGAGCTTCAAGTCGGCCTTTGAGAGACCCAAGAACTCGAGCTCTTTCACCACCTTGCCGATGCATTTTTTGAGCACCTTGTACTGGATGGCCGCCTCCACCCACTCCTGGGGAAGGTCTTCTTCTATGAGGGTCTGGTGTAGAGCTTTAGCAAACTTCATGATGCACACATGCTAGGGCAGGCTTCGCGTACTGTCTTTGCTATTAAGCTCGATGCTGGTTTGTTTGGAAAGTTTACTAGAGCTTGCGCAAGCGATGGGCTCGTAAAACCATGTCTAGGCAGGACAGGCGCCACTGACACTTGGGGCGTGACCTACACACGCCGAAACAGGCTGTGACGACGAACTACGGGGCAGAGCCTGTCGTTTGGAGAGACCAGGGCGTTTACATGGGTAAAAACAAAACAGAACTCTGCCATACAGCCTCCGTCAAAGCAGCTGTCATGGATTAATTGCCCCGCGCGGCGGAACTATAGCCAGCTATGCGCGGCCCACGTTGTGCCAAAAACAAACCTCCGATACCGGGAGTCGAACCCGGGTTTGCTCGGTGAAAGCGAACCGTGATAGCCGTTACACTATATCGGAAATTACCCTTTTTTGGACCCTATCTACAGACAAGAGCCTTGGAGTCACCAGCTCCTCTCGGCAGTTCAGTCGCCGCTGGCCGTAGACTCGGGGGCCGTGGCACCTCCTGAATCTTTATTATGATGCGTGGGCTGCGTTTTGTAGTGCAGGGTACCCAAATAGTCACCTTTCTCACCCTGTTCTGGGTCCTTCATGGGCATACTGCAAAAGGGAGATGAAAAGAGACGGACCAGGCGAGGCATACACGCCAATGAAGTTGCAGGCAAGGTTCGTGCTTATCTTAGTGGTGCCGCTTTTTGCGGCGGCAGGATTGCCTGGCTTTCTCAAAGCGGTCGAGGAGCACTCTCTCGGCCAGGAATTGGACGCGGTTCGCTTAGTGAGCCTCGCCAACTGCACCAACGCCACGTTGCCGGAAATGCAGGCAATTGTTCGGTACTACCCCCTGATCCAGGTGCGGTGCTTGGCGGAAAACAGCGTTTTGCGGCCTCTCTTGAAGACAGATCCCGGTACAAAGCATTCGCAGAGAGACGTCCAGTTCACGGAGCACAAGGTGCTTCACGAACTCACGTCCTCCGCGTTCCGAATCCCCGTCGCACCGTGCGTCCAGTCTTCCGGAAACAGCAAGGGCCTGTTTGAGGTTGCGGTCACAATGACCACGGTGTTGGAGGGGCTTGCGCTGATGGCCATGGAGTTTCCGTACGTCTCGTTTCTGGGCGCAGGCGCATCCTCGGTGTCGCGGACGGGCGAGCTCACGTATTCCTTCTCGTGCGACCACCAGGAGGCGGCGGTTCGGCCCGTGGTGGAGATCGCCAGCGTCCGAACGCAGGAGCAAATGCGGGAGTGGGCCGTGGACCCGGCCCGTCTAGCGGTGGAGCGCGGCCCGTGGCAGGTGGTGGAGCGGGAAAACCTACAGGAGGACTCGTTGATGTTTTCGTGCTTGAGCGAGAAGCACGCTACGGGGGTCTGCGGCCGGTCGGCCGAGCAAGTGCGGGAGGGACTCGACGTGCTCCAAGCGGCGGTGGCCCAGGCGTAGTGTGTTCATGGCCGGCGCTTTTCGCACCCATTCTCTGTGTGGAACACCATAGAATCTTTGGTGCGCGCATGAGCATTGGGCTCTGCGAACACCACGTTGCAGTGACAGACGCTACAGAACACATCTTTTTCCCAGGATGGATTTCGAATTGGAGCCGACGCTTGAGTCGATAGTCAAACAGGACTCGTTGAAGTGGATCTTCGTTGGAGGCAAGGGCGGAGTCGGAAAGACCACCACGTCGTCGTCCATTGCCACGCAGTTGGCGTTGGCGTACCCGGACGAGGAGTTCTTGCTCATCTCCACAGACCCCGCGCACAACTTGTCGGACGCGTTCTGCCAGAAGTTCGGCAAGGACGCCAGAAAGGTGGAGGGCTTGTCCAACCTCTCGTGCATGGAGATCGACCCGGACGCGGCGATGACGGACTTGCAGAACCAGGCGCAGCAGTACAACAACGACCCCAACGACCCGTTGAAGAGCATGATGAGCGACATGACCGGGTCGATCCCCGGTATCGACGAGGCGTTGTCGTTCATGGAGGTGTTGAAGCACATCAAGAACCAGAAGGCCACGGGCGACCTGGAGGAGAAGGCCGTGGCGTACAAGACGATCATCTTCGACACGGCGCCCACGGGGCACACGTTGCGGTTCTTGCAGCTCCCCGCCACGTTGGAGAAGTTGTTGTCGAAGTTCAAGGACTTGTCGGGCAAGTTGGGCCCCATGCTCAACATGCTCGGCGGCGGCGCGGGCCAGCAGCAGGACATCTTCGGCAAGTTGAGCGAGATCCAGGAGAGCGTGAGCGAGGTGAACGAGCAGTTCACCAACCCGGACTTGACGACGTTTGTGTGCGTGTGCATCTCGGAGTTCTTGTCGCTCTACGAGACGGAGCGGATGATCCAGGAGTTGATGAGCTACAACATGGACGTGAACTCCATTGTGGTGAACCAGTTGTTGTTTGCCGAGTCCGACGACTGCAAGCGGTGCCAGTCGCGGTGGAAGATGCAGAAGAAGTACCTCGACCAGATGGCGGAGTTGTACGAGGACTACCACGTGGTGAAGATGCCGCTTCTCGGCACGGAGATCCGGGGCGTGGCCAACTTGAAGAAGTTCTCCAAGTTCCTCCTCAAGCCCTACGACCCCAAGACCGACGGCGGCATTGTGTTTGACTTGGAGGAGGCGAAGTGAGGGTAATGCTATAGGGGTAAATAGGTAAGCGTACGAGTGAGACAGGCTGTAGAGGAGCTGGCGTGGAGCCGGGTGGCTGCAAGCTACGGGTAGTTGGGCAAGCTACGGGTGAGGGCAGGCTACGAGTTGGTTGTGCCAGGGCCGTTGCATGTGGGCAGGCCGGAGGGTCCTGCACCGCCGGCGGTGAAATACCGGTGTCTGTGCATGGAGTCTGCGCACGAGACAACAACGCCATGGCTAGAGGAAACCAGCGGGACTTGGCCAGAGCCAAGAACTTGAAGAAGCAGCAGGAGGCCGCCAAGGGCAAGAAGAAGGAGGGCGACCCCAAGAAGCGGATGGAGTCGGACGCGGAGAAAATGCGGCAGAAGCAGGCGCTAGGTACGTGACTTGCACCCTGTAGCGTAGAGCCATACTAACGAGCAGCGGACGCCAAGAGGGCGGGACAAGCACCGAAGTGAGGCTGGATGCTGGCGGCGCCTGATTCTTGGCAGGCTTCTAGATTGCACCGCGTGCCAAGTGGGGTACCAGAGCACGGCGGTGTGGTTTGTAGCGAGGTGGACGAGCCGGCCGACTCGGAGCCAATGTATGTAGAGTAAATAAAGGACAGCAGAGGAAAGAGAGAGGAGATGAGGGCAGAGCAGAGGAGAGAGAGGATAGTGGGTAGTGGGTAGAGAGGGGAAGAGGGAGGGGAAGAGGGAGAGAGAACAGAGAACAGAGAACAGAGAACAGAGAACAGAGAGCAGAGAACAGATCAGAGGACCAGCAGATCAGAGGAGGAAGAAAGCAGATGCAAGCGAAAGCGGGCCGGGAGGGGAAGCAGACACGAGAATACCCGAAGCGTCGGAATGCCATCAGGCCACTCGTGCGACTCTCGGCCGTTACACACACAGCTCCGCATCTGGAATTGTTCGCCAATTGCACCCAAGCTCCAGTTAAGCCAATTCTTCTTCCCAGACCCCAATGTTGCTCACCGAATCCTTCCACGACGTCAAGACCTCCGACGGCACCACCATGCGGCTCTTTGTGTACCACCCGGTGGTGCCCAACCACCCCAAGGCCAAGTTCCCCGGTGTCATTGTGTACTCGGAAATCTACCAGGTGACGGGCCCCGTGAGCCGGTTCGCCAAGGACATCGCCGGGCAGGGCTACATCGTGGTGGCGCCCTCGGTGTACCACAACTTCGAGTCGTACGAGCCGTTGGCCTACGACGACGAGGGCACCGACAAGGGCAACCGCTACAAGGTGGAGAAGGAGTTGGCATCGTACGACGAGGACAACAGCTTGGCCATCGAGTACTTGACCAGCTTGCCCACGTGCACGGGCAAGATCGGCGCCACCGGCATGTGCTTGGGCGGCCACTTGGCGTTCCGGGCGTCGTTGGACAAGCGCATCAGCGCGGCCTTCTGCTTCTTCGCCACGGACATCCACATCCACGCGTTGGGCAAGGGCAAGAACGACGACTCGCTCGCCCGCAGCAAGGAGATCCGCGGCGAGTTGGTGATGGTGTTCGGCGACAAGGACAACCACGTGCCGTTGGCGGGCCGCGACTTGATCCGCAAGACGTTGCGCGAGAACGAGGTGCAGCTCACGTTCATCGAGGTCAACGAGGCCCAGCACGCGTTCGTGCGTGACGAGAACTCCAAGGGGCGCTACGACCCGGCCGTGACGCTGTTGTGCTTCAAGTGGCTCTTGGACTTGTTCCACCGCCGCTTGACGTTGGACTTGGGCGAGCACGACGGCAAGACCCTAGAGATCGAGGACATCTGCTAGAGGAAAAGACTAGAAAAAATGAAAAAGAAAGATAAAAAAGAAAAAAAAAAAAAGAAAAAAAAGACTAGAAATAAAATAAGACTAGAAAGAAAATAAGACAGAAAGAAATAAGACTAAGAATCCAAGCGATCAGTAGCCAGGCATTTCGCACCCGAAAACCGCCTGCGCACGCCCCACTCAAAAACTTTTCTCATCGCCAACATCACTAGCACCGACAACCCACACACAATGAGGCCGATCAAGTTGATGGGACACCAGCGGTCGTTGACCCAAGTCAAGTTCAACAGGGAGGGCGACATCCTCTTCTCCGTGGCCAAGGACTCCACGGCGTCCATCTGGTACTCGTCCAACGGCGAGCGCTTGGGCACCCTCGAGGGCCACAAGGGTACCATCTGGTCCATCGACGTGGACCCCAAGACAGAGCTCTGCGCCACCGGCAGCGCCGACCTCAGCATCTGCTTGTGGCGCGTGGAGACCGGCGAGTGCGTCTTCAAGTGGGACGCGGTGTCGCCGGTGAGACGGGTTGCGTTCTCGCCCGACGGCCTGAAGTTGTTGGCCGTCAACGACAACGTCATGGGCAGCACCGGCGCCATCTCCATCTACGACCTCAACCGCGACGACGTGCACAGCCAGAGCACTGAGCCCAGCCTCGTCATCAGCACCCGGCCCGGCGCCACCAAGGTGACTGTGGCAGACTGGTCCGCGGACGCCAAGTACATCATCGCCGGCCACGAGGACGGCTACGTGTCCAAGTACGACGGCGCCACCGGCGAGTTCCTACAGACCGTGCAGGCGCACGGCATCCACAACGAGGAGAAGGTGGTTGCAGTCACCGACATCCAGTTTGCCCCCGACAGGCTGTACTTCATCACCGCATCCAAGGACAAGAACGCCACGTTGATCGACGTCGACACGCTCGAGATCTTGAAGGTGTACAAGGCGGACGCGCCCATGAACACCGCGGCCATCACGGCCAAGAAGAACTACGTGATCTTGGGCGGCGGTCAGGAGGCGCGGAACGTCACCACGACGTCGGAGTCGCAGGGCAAGTTCGAGGCGCGCTTCTACCACAAGATCTTCATGGACGAGATCGGCAGAGTCAAGGGCCACTTCGGTCCCTTGAACACGGTCGCCGTGCACCCGGACGACACCGGGTACGTTTCCGGCGGGGAGGACGGCTTCATCCGAGTGCACTACTACGACAAGTCGTACTACGACTTCGAGTTCGACGCCGAGAGAACGGAGCGTGTGTTGGCGCAGTCGCAGGCACAGGCCACCACCGCCGCCGTCTAGATAGAGGGTTTATGTATAGGGTGTATCAAAGTATTCCGTAATTGATGCTATGTAACTTGAAGTACCTGGAGAACTGAAATGGATGAGAGCGGCGCGCCTACTGGCTGCCCTTCAAGGAGAGCAAGCTCTGCACACACTGTGAGTCTTTGGAGTTGCTGTGCTTGGTGTGAAGCGTGTTGGCGTCGACAGCGCCCAAGGGCTTGCGCTCCTTGGGCGTCAACCGGAACGTGCGCACCTGGGTGGAGGCCGAGACCGACTGCCGGGCAAACTCCGGCTGCTTTTTGTTGGTCAAGTTGAGCACGAGCTCCGACGACTCTCCGTCCTTCTTGTCCTCGCGCGACGAGGCGAGCATCTTCGAGAGCAACGACACCGTGGCGGGGCCGTCCTTGCTTGCGGGCGGCTGTGTCTGCGGCCTCTGGATCAAGTCCGGCGTGGAGAAGGACCTGGTGGGCGACTGCTGGGCGCCCGAGGGGCTCTGGGCGAAGTTCTGCGACTGCGACTTGATGATGGTGGGCCTGATGGGCGTGGACTCGTACAACGGGGTGGGGGCCGAGCCCGTGGGGAGCGACGACGGCACCGTGGACGAGTCGGGCGTGGGCGGCAACACCGTGATCTCCTTCTCGGAGCTTCTGATGCGGCGGAGCGACTGTCTCTTGTTCTGGAACCAGATCTGCACGGCCTTCTCGGTCATGTTGACCTTCTTGGCGATCGACACGCGCCTGGCCTTGTCGGGCGTGGAGCCCACGGCGAACTCGCTGTTCAAGAGCGCCAACTCGTTGGGCGACGTTCTCCGCCTCTTCCTGCGGGCCAACGACGCGTTGTCGATGGACGGCTCCTGCGAGGGGTACGTGGCCGGCGAGTGGCTGATGAATGCAAAGTCCTTGGTGGGCGAGGTGGCGGAGCTGTGCTTGCGCTTGCTGGGCTTGTGCATGGAGTCGTTGGCGGCGGACACGTCCGCGTCCGACTCCGCGGACATGGACGAGTTGTAGGAGGCGGGCTTGGCGGCCTTCTGCGGCGGCTGGCTGAAGGACGGGCGGCGCATGTCCACGGCGGAGCCCACGGAGCCCGGCGGCGCGGAGAACAAGTACTGGGGCGTCTGTGGGGTGGTGAGCGTGGCGATGGACGGCAACTTGGGCCTGAAGGGAGTGGACTGGGCGCTCAACAAGGACGACAAGGGGGGGAGCAGGTACTGGCCGCCCGAGGACAAGGGCTTGATTCTGTCCATGGGCAAGCTGGGTCTTTCTGGGGTGGAGCTGAGCATGGTGGTCAGCGGGAGGGCCGGGGCGGAAGGAGCGACGGGGTAGGGACGGGCTGTAAGGAGCGGACGGCTAGCACAAAACGGTCTGGGGGCGGACTCGCAGCGGATCGGGATGTTTATAAGCACGATAAACACGAAACGGTGCGCGCTATGCCCATTTCCCCGATTCACTATAATTACAGGCACGACGCATGTAATTATTGGGTTTCTTTTTTGGACTGGTGTTTTTGTTTACCTTTCGCGCAAATTACATGCGCCAGGCGCGAATGTCCCGACGCGACCTATAGGAGCGGGCCGGCCGGGGTGCAGAGGTGCGCACGCACGGGACCGCCAGCACACCGTTGTTTCACCCGGGCTGGCGGGGATGGCCCAGGGCGACGGGGGCCGCTGTTTTGCCCCGGTCCCGGTGCTGTTCGCACGCGACTTGCGCCTGGCATGCTGGGTAGCGTGATCGGCAGGCACCGAGCGCGAGCGTGGCCATGCAGATCTCAGTAGGTGCGAATCATCATTTCCTAGCTGGGCTCTGAGAGCGCGCCGCGACCACCTTCTTCACGGTGTGCGCATTCCAGGCACCGTATCGTGGCACGCTAGGTGCAACGGAGCGCTGGACCGGTCACGCGACGTCCTGGCGGCCGAGGCAATGCTGGAAATGCTGGAAATGCTGGGTGCTGATGCTGGGTGCTGATGCTGGGTGCTGATGCTGGGTGCTGATGGAAACGCTGATGCTGCTGATGCTTCTGAGCACTGCCGGCAATGGCATGCTGCCTGGCTGTTGGTAATTGGCTGTGGGCTCCGGCCGAAGCCACCCCAGCCCTTGCCAGCCTCTCGCTGTGCCCAGCCTCGCCTGTGCCGCTGCCAGATCTTACCCAGCCGCTCCACCGCGGGTCACGTGCGCCCGCGCACGTGGGTTCACTCTATTGGGCATCTTCCCCACGCCAACGCTCTTCAGCACCACCGCAATGCTGGCCCACCGCAGCAGCATATGGGGCATTCTACTAGTCGTCGCGACGTCGCTCTACATATGTGCGTTCCGCGGCCCGGCCGCGTCCCTCTGGGCCGCCCGCACGCAGCGCACCACCACCCACCACCTCTCCACGTTCGAGGCCGGCCACGGCGACAGCGAGCAGCTCAAGAGGTTGGGCCTCACGCATAAGAAGTCCGTCAAGGTCGCCCACCCCGACCTCCCGGAGACCATCACGGTGCATGGGCGGTTCCTCCACATCACAGACTTCCACCCGGACCGCCACTACAAGGAGGGCTCCGACATCAGCCGCATGTGCCACAAGGGCTCCGGCAGCGCCGGCAAATACGGCGACGCCATGTTGGGGTGCGACTCGCCCATGGCCTTGGTCGAAAAGACCATCGACTGGGTGGCCGACAACTTGGCCGACAAGGTCGACTTCATCGTGTGGACCGGCGACAACATGCGCCACGACAACGACCGGCGGTACCCGCGGTCCGAGGAGGACATCTACAACATGAACGAGAAGATCGCGGACCTCATGAGCGACAAGTTCGGCAGCAAGCCCATCCCGTCCTTGGGCAACAACGACGTGTACCCGCACAACTTGTTTGCGCCGGGGCCCACGTTGCAGACGCGCGAGTTCTTCAAGATCTGGCGCCCGTTCGTGCCGCAGTCGCAGCTCCACCTCTTCCAGCGCGGCGTGTACTTCTTCCAGGAGGTCATCCCGGGCCAGCTCGCCGTGCTCTCCATCAACACGCTCTACTTGTTCCAGTCGAACCCGTTGGTCGACACCTGCGACCGCCGCAAGGACCCGGGCTACAAGTTGTTCTTGTGGTTGGGCTACGTATTGAAGGAGATGCGCCGCCGCAACATGAAGGTGTGGCTCACGGGGCACGTCCCGCCGAACGCAAAGAACTACGACATCTCGTGCCTCCGCAAGTACATCTTGTGGTCCCACGAGTACAGGGACGTCATCATCGGCGGCTTGTACGGGCACATGAACATCGACCACTTCATCACGTTGGACTCCAAGCAGGCGCTCAAGTCCTTGGCGAAAAAGTACGGCAGCTTGGGCTATGAGTACGACGCAAGCGGCGAGGACGACGACGACCTTCTGCTAGAGCAGATGTACGCCCTCAACGGCGTGCCCACCGGCCACGACGCCCTCGATGGCCGCCCGCGTGCGGCGTTCGCGCCGTCCAGAGACGTCAGCATAAAGGGCGGGGTCCCCAACAACAAGGTCTCGTACATGGAGTTCCTTCGCGAGAGCATGTACGCGGCCATCAAGGGCAAAAAGAAGTCGGGCGAGCACGGCGAGCGCTACTGCGTGGCGAACGTGGCGTCGAGCATAGTGCCCACGTTCAACCCCGGCATGAGGGTCTGGGAGTACAACATCACCGACTTGTACAACCTCGAGACGATCCAGAGCACGGGCTGGGAGCAGTTCTTCCTGGAGATCGACTCGTTGCTCGACGACGACGACGAGGCGGATATCGACGACCCCGAATTGTCGATCCAGGAGCGGGCGCACTTGCTCAAGAAGGACAAGTCGCTCCCGCCAAAGATGCCCGCGGATCTCCCATTGGGGCCCGCCTACACGCCGCAGCTCTTCACCCCAGAGCGCTTCGCACAGTACTACCTCGACTTGAAGTCTGTCAACAACAACAGCAAGGAGTTCGCGTACGAGCTCGAGTACACGCTGGACGACAGCACCTACAAAATGGACACCCTAGTGGTGTCGCAGTGGCTCGCGCTCGGGCGCAGGTTGGGCAAGCCGGTCAAGAAGGGGAAGAAAGGGAAGAAGAAAGCCAAAAAGGAGAAGGAGCTCGACGACTTGTGGAACACGTTCTTGACGCACAGCTTCATGAGCTGCGACTACGAGAACCTGGGCTTGGGCTGAAGGCAGACCTGGTAGGCCGAAACTGGTGGTGCTGGGGTTGGGTGCGGCGCGCACGTGACCCGCGCTAGGGCTCGGGTCGGGGCCGGCGTGCCCTCGCGCGCACGTGACTGCGTCCGCCCGGTGCGACTGTTAGCGCAAAATTTTCCAGTTTCTGGAGAGCCAACTTCATCTTTATTTGAGTGCCATTAAATACTCCTAACGAAGACATAAATCGAAATGGGTGGAACTCGTGATAAGAAAGTGCAATACTTCGCCAAGTTGAAGGAGTTGTTGACTGAGTACAAGTCGATCTTCGTCGTTGGTGTCGACAATGTCTCGTCTCAGCAGATGCACGAGATTAGAAAGGCCTTGAGAGGCGAGGCCACCGTGTTGATGGGTAAGAACACCATGGTCAGAAGAGCCATCAGAGGCTTCTTGTCCGACTTGCCAGACTACGAGAAGTTGTTGCCTTTCGTCAAGGGCAATGTTGGTTTCATCTTCACCAACGGTGACTTGAAGACCATCAGAGAGACCATCGTCTCCAACGTGGTTGCTGCCCCAGCCAAGGCCGGTGCCGTTGCCCCCAAGGACGTGTGGGTGCCAGCCGGTAACACCGGTATGGAGCCAGGTAAGACCTCTTTCTTCCAGGCCTTGGGTGTCCCCACCAAGATTGCCAGAGGTTTCATTGAGATTGTCTCTGACGTGAAGGTTGTGGAGGCCGGCAACAAGGTCGGTCCTTCCGAGGCCTCCTTGTTGAACTTGTTGAACATCTCTCCATTCACCTATGGTTTGACTGTTTCCCAGGTCTACGACAACGGCCAGGTCTTCCCTGCCGACATCTTGGACATCACTGACGAGGAGTTGGTTGCTCACTTCGTCTCTGCCATCCAGACCATTGCCTCCGTGTCTTTGGCTGTTGGCTACCCAACCTTGCCATCTGTTGGTCACTCCGTCATCAACCACTACAAGAACGTGTTGGCCTTGTCGATTGCCACTGACTACACCTTCGAGGGCTCCGAGGCCATCAAGGACAGATTGGCCAACCCTGAGGCTTACGCTGCCGCTGCTCCTGCTGCTGCTGCCGGTGGCGCTACCGAGGCTGCTGCCGAGGAGGCTGCTCCTGAGGAGGCCGAGGAGTCTGACGACGACATGGGTTTCGGATTGTTTGACTAAGCATACAGTTCATTAGTTCATTTCACGACTCAGCACTAGAATGCCTGTAAGAAGTAGGGGTTTTTTCGCATAGGTGTGCCGGCGCGCGACGTCACATAACTTTTTGCACCCAAGCCAGCCCGCCGCCCACGTCACACCCGCCACAAAGAAGACACAGGTGCCTGCTCGTTACAAGCCTGTTCCTGGTGCTGCAAATATCCGTAGAAGCCAGCTCCTCCAGCGAGCCCCTCTGTTTGCTGCCGCCCATAAAGCAGCGTCTACCCCAACACCCGCCGAGCGCAAAATGGCGTCGTTGTTCCAAGCGGTCTACGAGTTGAACGACACGACGTACTCGTCGAAAAACGTCTACAGCGACTGGCCCAGCTTGGACGAGGTCGAGATCGAGCCGCTCCAGTACAAACAGACGGTTCTCTCCGACTCCTTGGCGACCATCAGCAACCTCTGCTACGAGGGCGTCTCCTCCCTCGAGCTGATGCCCGTCACGTTGACCCGCCTCAGAAACACCATCATGGAGCTGATGGTGTACTGTGTCCGGATCGACCGCAACTCCTACAAGGAGTACATCCACGCCCTTGCACGGAAGAACGACCTCTTCATGGAGCGCGTGGTGCTCCGGGTCCTCAACGAGTGCACCAACATCCACGCCGCCAGCTGCTTCAACATCATCAAGGCCGTGCACGACGTGATCTTGCTCACGTTCTCCTTTACCAACCCCCTCAGAAACGTAGAGGCGCAGGGGGAGAACTGCGAGCCGGGCATGTTTGCGGTGTCCAGCTTCCAGGCGCACCAACTTTTGGCTGCAACCAGGAGCCTCCAGATGTCTTTGTTGTCCACGCCGTTGTTCAAACACAATGACGGAGCGCCCAGCAAAGTTACTGAGTCCACGAACGACACCCCCAAAAACCTCTTGATCAAGGAGGCGGCGGAAATCAAGTGCTTGCTCACGAAGATGAACTTGTTGGTGATCAACAACTGCGTCCCCACGGCCGAGACGTTCTTCTACTTCCAGAGGTTGATCCTCGAGAACGACTTCACCATCCTTGACTTGGAGTTCTTCGAGGAGTTCCTCTCGCACTTCGCCCGAGTGGACGCCTTGACCCGGAAGCACGAGGGCGGCGGCGCCTTGGACCGGCAAAAAAAGGTGCTCCATGCGCCGTACTTCCAGATGCTCCAGCTCAATCCCTTCCGCAAGCTGACCTGGTGCACTACGCTACAGGCGGTGAACTACCTCCAGATCTTCATGGACTTGTACAACGAGATATACGGCGACGACCTCATTCTCGAGCGGTGGTACTGCAACGAGACCGGCCTGGAGTCCACCGTCGTCAAGCGAGTCGTGGAGGACAGGGTCTTCCAGGCGTGTGACTGCAAGCAGGAGCACCCGCCTCCCGTGACCCCCGAGTTTGTCAACTTTTTTGACACCCTCTGCAGCGAGAGCGCCGCTGAACGGTCGGTGCCGCAAGAGAACTACCAGGAAGGACTGTCCTACGATTGTGTTTCGGTGCAGAAGGAGCTAGCGCTGTGGAGACGCAATGTGTCGCCCGCAGACTTGGAGATTGCCAATACGATCTCGAAGAGTCTGAGGGTGTTTCAGCTCAACGAAAAGGTTGCGTACGAACTAAGAGACGCACGGTCCGCGGTCGAGATAAAGTACGGGACGAACAAAGTCGACTTCAAGCACCACAAGTGCTTCAAATGCAAGTACTTGCCCTGGCACAAGCACTACTCTTAGGGCGTGTGGGTACAGTTATAGAGGCCTGTCGGCGTGTTCCTGTCTCGTTATATTGGTTAATATGTACATGCATGGTGAAGAAAAGCGCTGGAGATGTGTTCCCGGAGAACTGCCATCCGACCGCCTAGTCTCTGGGTCTGTAGAAATCCTGTGGCTCCTCTGTTTCCACCTTGGGTTCTTGCACAACCGGTCTGTTGATGATCTGTGTGAGCTTGCTGGGCTTGGGCCACAGCTCAGGAAGAATCCCGGCTCTTTTGAGAAGAAAATTAGCACGGTCGCTGACCTGGGCGCCCACACCAATCCAGTACTTTGCTCTGTGGAAGTCAAGCTCTATATGCTTGTATGGCTTGACATTTCTGGCCTTTTCGTCCGGCGACAAAGGGACGGGGATCGGGTTGTATGTGCCGATGACCTCAATGGGCAAAGCGTCTCTCGCGGACCTCGTTCTGGCAACCACGATGTTGTAGACAGGCTGGTTTTTTCGGCCAAACCTGGCCAATCTGATCTTGAAGGGCACGGTCTTGTGGGCCATGATGTGGTGTGGTCTCAACTCTCGAGCACTGGTTTTGCTAGGTTTTTTTTATTGCCGTGTGCACACCAGCTGCGAAAGAATCAGAGTAGCCGGAAACATGAGAGTACTGAAAATCAAAAAATACTAAGAATCAAAAAAATGAATAATAATTTGTAAAATCGCTAATTACACTCGTACACCTAGAGCTTCTTCCGTGCCTTGAACTTCTGCTTTGGCTTGCTGATCTTGGCCTTGCTCACCCGGGCGTTCACCTTGCTTTTTTGCACGGGCTGTTCGTCTTCCGAGTCCGACCAGTCGTCGGTGTCCTTGGTCTTCTTGAACTTCAACTTGTTCCTCTGTCCCCGCACTGGCGCCTGCTTTACTGCGTCCAAGTAGGCGTCGATTCCAGAGCCCTTGTCCTTGAGCGGATCTTCGTTATCCTTCACCAATTCCTTGAACACGATCTTGCCGTTCTTCATCTCGACGTCGCTCTTCTTTGAGTCTCTTGCGGATGCCTTGCGGGGCTTGGACGACGAGATGTGCGCGAGCGTTTGACGGTCCAACAAGTTCAAAGGCTCGTCGCCAGTGTCCAAGATGTACTTGTCGGTGCTCTTGTTTCTGGCCGACTTGGTCGAGGCTGCGGCTTCGTCGTCCGACGCGTCTGAATCGGAGTCGTAGACTGCCTCTTCGTAGGCCGACATGAACTTCTTTGGCGCGTTTGTGCTGCTTGCTGCGTTCTCCGAGTCTGCCTCCTCTCTCTTCTTGGCTCTGGCCTTGGTCTTCTTGATGTTGGCCACCAACTTTCTGTCCTCCTCGGGAATGGCCTGCTCAACCGCCTCCACACCGAATTTCCGGATCAACCGCTCCACAATGTGCTTGACCTTGGACTTGAAGTGGCCCTTGTGTTCGTGGGACCACCGCATCAACTTCGTCAACATCTCGCTCAAGTTCGCACGGATGAACTCCTCGGGCAAGGACAACACCTCCACCTTCACGAAGCCTATGGCGGACTTTGCGATTTCGCGGGAGTTGTGCGTCAAAAACAACTCCACGGTCGAGCACAACTCGAGAAGAAATTCCTCGGGCAAGCTGTCCTTGAACTCGTACACTATGCAAGAGAGGGCCGTGATGGATGCGGAGATCATGTGCGGCGACTGTGCTGCCAAACCAGCACTCACCACGGTGAAGAACTGGGTCAAGCTGGCCTCGGAGTCGGGGGTCGAGGGGTCGAACCCAGCAACCTTGCCATTTTTGATGATACCGCCTTGTGCCATCTTGTGGCCCATTTGGACCAAGAGACTATAGGCACTCTCACGCGACCGCTCGTTGACGTCTTTGGTGGACATGATCACTTCCTGGATGATCGAGGGAATGAAGTGCAAGTCCTCGCTGGGCAAGACTTTGATGATGAAATGCAATGCGGCGAGTCTCGAGGCCCGTGCGGCAGTGTGCGTCGTGTTTGTAGTGTCGACAAAGACCTTCTCGATCTCTCCGACATACTTTGCCAAGGCAGCTTCGCCGGCTTCAGCCTCGCCGAGTTTGGTGATTATTCTGTACGAGCGCTTCTGCATCAACGCGTTGGAGCCCATGTTCACGGTGGCCGAAAAGATCGAGAACAACGCATTGTACGAAGACTCCGGCACGTATTTGGCCATTGCGACAACAAGGTCCATCATGGTGACGCTCAAGCGCGGAGGCTCGTTTGGCTTCGGGGCCTCTGTCTCGGCGGCTTCGTCGTCAAGCGCCTTTTTCAACAACCCACACACCTTGTCAAACGTAACCTGCAAGTCTGGCTTGGGGATGATTTGGAGGTATGCATCAATGGTCTCGAGCACAAAGCCCCTGGAATCGGGCATGGTGGACGAGAAGACGTTGAAAAGCACCGAAAGGATGTTTGAGGCCTTGGACGCCAAAAACTGCAAGTTCTGCTTAGAGCTTTCGATGGGGAACTCCTCTTGCATGAGCAAGTCGTCCGCCAACGCACCCTCGCTGTACGCGAGGTTCGACTCGACCATCAACCTGAACGCATGGCAGATGGTGACACGTAGCTCGACTCTCGAGTAGAGGAGGTCGGCCGATTTCGCAGCAAAGTCGTCGGTGAAGGCGGTCTGCAAGTCCTTGGGCAAGTCGCAGAAGTGGGGCAAAAGGTCCCAGATCTGGTCAACAATGGTCTGGAAGATCTTGATGTGCATGGAGTCTTTCTTGGTCGAGTTTGCGACCTTTTCCTCAAAGATGCTGGCCAACGGGAGGATGTTCTGCTTGAAGTACTCCAAGCTGGCAAACCGCACGTTGTCTCTCAAGAGCGGCAACAACCATGCTCTGCCGGGCTCGTTCTTTCTGGCCGCGTCCAAGTTGAGAGGAAGACACCCCAAGACTACCTCGGGGCCCATGGTGGCTATGCATGCGGCGATCAAGTCTTCGGCCTCGGCGTTGTGCGGAAAGTTCTCGACCTCGTTCGATCTCCACTGACCGACAGCTTCGAGAATCCCAATGAAATCGGGGTTTGCACGCGTTCTGAACTTGGAGACGCACGCGGTTGCAACCTCCAAGATCTCCTTCGTGGCATGCTGGTACTTGATGGACAACATTTCCTTCTCGATGTACTCGGCAATGAAAGAGATGGTCTCGTCCATTTCTTCGTAGATCTGAGGAGTCACGCCGTTGTGCGACGTGGGCCGGAGCAAATAGTTGTCGGGTATGCATTCTGTGATGACCGCAATGAGACATTGCGAGGCAGAGATGTAGATGTTCTTCGACTCGGAAGCAAGAAACTCCGATATCGTTGGAACAACCACGCGCAACTTGGACAAGCACGTTTCGGGCAGCAACTTGGAGAAAGTCTGGAGGCCGTTGGCCACGACCGCGAGCCAGGCGGCGGCCAAGTGCGCATCGTCCACGGGTGGCTTCAAGTCGAAGATGATGTCCAAGACTCTGGTGAACCTCTCAACGTCGATCTCGTTCGACATGGATGCGAACAAGCCGTCGAAGGCGGAAAACGCAGCTGCCACCAAGAACTGATCTGACGTCCGCGACACATCAAGCAAAACGTCACAGAGAGAGTCCACCTTGCTGGGCGGCCACGAGTTGGCCGACGTGATGGCGGAAATCAACTGCAAGGTGTGGATGATTGCCGAGTTCGAGTCCTTGTTTCCCGAGTTTTTCCGGCTTTTGGGTGCCGACTCCATGAGCGAGACGAGTCTATTCAACGACAAGTCCGCACACAAGCCCGCGGAGCTATGCACCGGTGACGGAGACGGAGGCGGGTTGGCCAAGATGTTGTGGACGGCCTCCTGTGCTCTCTTTCTGACTTTGGGCCTTGGATCAAAAGACAACTCCAACATTCCGACCAACGCACGCTTGGGCGAGACGTGACTCGACGAAGTCCACTGCTGGTTATCCTGTGCAAGAAGAAGCGTCTCCAAAGACCCAATGGACGACTTCACAAGCGAGGCCTCGACATCGGGGGTGGTCAAGATGGGCGCAAGTTTGGTGAGGATGAAGGCGAATCTCTGCTTTAGGAGCGGCTTGGCTGTGAACGGGAGCACCAAGTCCAAGAAGTATGCGGCAGCAGAAGCCACGTTCGTCTCCACGATGCTTTCGTCAACGACCGCCTGGTCCAACAATGCAAGGAATGACACGAAGTACGAGACCGGCGAGCGCTCGTTCTTTTGCTCATCGATGTTCTCTTCAACGGCAGAGAGGATGAGCGCGAGGTTTTTCTGGTTGTCGAGCTTCGAATTGATCTGCGACCTGATTTTGGCGAGCTTGCTGTCTAGCTCGAGCACGTCGATACTCTGGCCCCCATCGGGATTATTGTCTGCCATCCTGGGATTGTAGTCAGGTGGAGATTCTATGCGGAGATGAGCGATGATCTTCGAGAGGCCATGTTTTTTTGCGAGATGCCGTCACGTGACGTCCACCTTGGCTTCGGCATAAGTGTCGACGCCGAAACGCCAGAGTGCCGGGAGAAGGGAAGTACAGGGAGAGAGCGTCGACCAGCGTGACTGCTGGCACAAGATGTTAGGGGGCCGCTGGCTGGTGGTAGCGTTCTGCCGTTTCGATGCCACCATGGGCTGGGCCGGGAGGCAAAGGCAAAGAACGGAGAAAGGGCGAGTTTAACTGGGCATAGACGTCACAGCGGCATGCAACCCTGGTCACTACAAAACCAAGCCTCCGGCCCGGCCTTCAACCAGTACTCCGTGCTCTAGAGTAGGACCGGGTAGTTTTGTTCACGTGACCTATCGACTGCGCGGCCGCTCAACCAGTCAAATCCATCTTAAAGCGTTTAGTAACGGCACAGAACCACAGCATGTCTGCCAAGTTTGCAGTTTCCGGAGCGTTGAAGGAATTGAGATTCCACTTGTCTCAGACGGGGGAGGCTTCTGCTCCCTTGAGAAGCTTCTTGACCAAGAACTACCCGTCGCTCAAGACGGCCACCAACTACAAGTTGCCCGTGTTGATCAGAGAGTCTGTGGGCGTGCCACCAAGCATAACGGCGAGGTTCGAGAAGGGCAGAGAGGTCAAGAACAGCTTGGACGGCTTGGACGAGAAGGGCATAGAAGAGGCCGTCAAGTCTCTAGTGAAATAGTGTGTTGTGGGTGAGAGTCCGGAGAAGGACTGCCAGGCCATCCGGAGATAACCGGTGGAGCCGTTTTATAGTCTACAAAAACGAAGGAAGCTTGAAAGCAGGTTGTAGTGTTGGTTTATCTATTCTAAAAGTCGCCGAACTGGAACAAGCCCCAGCCGAAGCTGAGCTGGTCGTCGTTGTACAACTCCGTCACCTTGCCCGGCTTTCCCGAGGCGTCCACGTTGGCGCCGCTGGCCACAACCACCGGCACAAAGTGCTCCAACGTGGGGTGGGCGCTGTATAGGAGGGCGCGGTCGTCGGTCTTCAACTTCTCGAGCAGCGGCACCACGTCGCCGCCCTGGGTCAAGATCTTGGAGAGCTTGGAGTTGAAGGGCCCCACGTACGGGAGCGCCTTCTGCGGCGACGAAAACGCACGGCCCATGTCCCGCAAGTTGTGCACGGTCATGCCCGAGCATATGACCATGCCCCGCAAGAAGCGTGCGCTCGCGGGGTCCCAGATCATGTTGTTCTTGAAGTGGCTCAAGGCCCGGCCCAACTGCGCGTGCGTTGCGAAGTCGCCCTCCAACGCCGTGAGCGACACTTGCACGAGCGGAACCGGCAAGTCCAACTCCCCCTTGGCGGTGTCCTCCGAGAACGCCACCTTCAACGGCACCCAAACACCGTGGTCGATGCCTCTTTCGGACAACTGCGAGCGCAACCCGCTGGCCTCGAGCTGGTCCCTGACCAGGCTTGCGATAAGCGGCGAGTTGAGCGTGCGGAACGTCTCCTTGTACATGTGGTCAGGGAAGCCGTAGAAGTCGTATATCAACGGGTTCTCGGCAGCGTGTCCGTTCAGCCCGGGCGGCACACTCACCTCCACGAGCTTCGACCCCGACAGCTGCCAGTGGGCGGAGACCACGATCAAGTAGTCGGGCTTCCACTCGTGCTTGATTTTGCGGCCGAGCTCCCGCACGGCGTGCCAGGCGCCTTTGTTGCCAAAGTCGTCGTTTTCGTACATGAAGGTGGGACCGCCGTGCGACACAAAGAACACGGGAAATGGGTTCGGGTTGGGCTTCGTTTTCGGGGGAGCGCCGTTTGCAACAGACGACTGGCTCATTTTCAAGAGGATACCGGCAAAAACCACGGGTGCAAAAAACAGTAGGAGCGTCCTGGTGAGCATCAAGTGGCGGCACACGCGATTAGACAAGAGCCCCGGTCTCTCGTGCTGCGTGATGTGCTTTATACTGAGGAAGCACTAGCTGTCCATCTGCGTGGAGTAGTCAGGCCATCAGCCGCTCATCTAAGCGAGCCGCACAAATTACTAATTGCTTAGAATACAGATCTGCAAGACACCCGTGCCTCCGTGGTCCCACCGGCTGCAACACAGATAATCGAGCAGGGCCTCCGGCCCGGCCCTTTCTCTTGACCGTAGACTATCCCCTTCGCCGCCGTTGCGCCAGCGCTGCTGTTGCGGCCCGGCCGGCCCGGACCCGAGCGCAGCTACATGGCACTTCCGGCCCCCGGCGCTGCTGGCCGTCCCCCGGTTCAGCCCGTTTCTTCCGGGAAGCCCTCTCGCATTTCAGCTCTCCGGTCCTGTGGTGCTATGTTTCTACCGGCACGACGTCTCGTCAAGTGCTCTGTTCCCTAGTGTTCCGCCAGTCTTCTTTCCCTGCACATGCTGGGCTTCAGCCGGCCGCACATGATGTCAACATTCTATGCCTGTCATTGTGCAGCACCATTCCCTATCTGTAATAGAGCGCAACATCACTGTGGGACCAACATACGTAACCACACAGCCAAACAAACGGTCACTGACAAAAGTACCGCGTGTGTTTCCCATCGGCAGTCCCCTCCGGCCCGTGACTCCCTACCTCGTCCCCACACCCACAGCATAGCACCATGGTGAGAATCTTTGGCAGGAAAAAGACCCAAGAGTACAACGGCTTCGCCAAGTACAACGAGGAGTACAGCCGATACTCCCAGACGCCCGCGGCGCAGCAGGCGCAGCGAACGCAGTCGCTCTCCAACGCCAGTCTGGCGGCGTTGGCGGCCCTCCAGATGCACTCAAAAACGCCCAGCCAGCAGCAGCAGCGACCACCGCAGGCCCGCCCCAGCTACCGCTCCAACTCGCTCCGGAACCCCAGGGCCAACTCGATGCAATCCTACACGTACACGCCCCGGGCGTCCTATGTGGCCGGGCCGCAGCCGCAGCGGTCCTACAGCTTGCGCTCCAACTCGCTCTCGGGCTCCCTCCACAACAAGCGCTCCGGCTTGAGGTTGCCGCAGCACGTATTCCCCGAGGAGGAGGAGTACGGCCGCGCCGACGGCGAGGACGAGAACGTCATCATCACCACCAAAACCACCAAGGTGTTGGACGCCATGGGCCGCACCAAGTCCATAACCACCGAGACCATCCGGCAGTTGCCCGATGGCTCCAACGTCATCGAAACTAAAACAACCAACATCTCGCGGTCCGGCTCGCGCACAAACTCGCTCCAGGGCGGGCCTGGCGTCCACCCCCACTCCAGCAACTACAACTTGCGCAAAATCGAGGAAGACCTCCTGGACTTCGACTACACATACTTGGATCCGGAGCCCTCCAAGCCCGCGCAGGCCAGCCACGCGCATCACTCGCCGCCTGTCCAGCCTCTCCAGCATGCCGCCGTGGAGTCGAACAGCCGCGGCAGCCCGCGCCAGGCCCAGCATGAGTTCAACCTCAGTCCGCCTGCGAATCGTCTTTCCACGCTGCCTGTTAGAAGCGAGAACAGAACTGGCTCCATCACGAGCAACCAGTCTAACCGCAGATTGAAGTCGATCTTGAAAAACAGCAGTGCGGCCAATGCTGCAGCTGCTGTGGCCGCTGTGGCTGGCACGTCCAATCTCGAGTCTCCTCCTGTAAACTCTTCCGCCCTGGATGTCTCCAGATTGCAAGATGCTCCCGGATCCCCTGAAGTGGAAAGAACAGTGCCACATACATTGGACCCCTCTCCTGCCATCAAGTCAAAAAATCGCCAGTCCTCGGACCACTCCGGTGCCAATTCTATCAAGTTTGTCGAGACGGTGGAGACCATCCCGTATGACAATGCAGAGCAACCTTGGGAAGACGAGGCGGCAAAAAAAGAGCAGGAGCGTCAATACAACATCGACCTCTACAACAAGGCCATCCAGGTCGCTACGGAAAGAGTCTACGGCAGCCCGCAAGCTGCTGGCTCTCCCTCGAGTGCTGTTCATGGCACCTCTCGAGCCGACGACTTGGCTGACTTTGCGGAAAAGAAGTCTGAGAAAAAGTTAAAGAGCGACGGTAACAGAAGCAAGCTTGAGGCCTCTGGCGTCAACAGAAATTATATTTACGAAAACCATCACAGAGACTTCACAATGCATTCTTTGCGGGACTCGGGCCCCGCTGAACGCCCCACAAAGGCAGACAAGAGCGAGGAGAAGAGGTTGAAAGAGGAGCAAAAGAGGCTAGATGATATCGCTAAAGAAGAGGAAAAACGGCGTAAAAAAGAGGAGAAGGCTCAAAAGAAGAAGGAGAAGGGCCACTTTTCGTTGTTCAAGAGAAATAAGAACCGCAGCGATAATGCAGAAGAGGTGGCCTCTGAAAGTGCCTCTAATACGAGTAAGCATGCAAGCGCCTACTCAGACGGCACTCGTGAGGAACCTAAGGCATCCGAAGACCTTCATTCGTCGCTTGGAGATGCACGCAGCCTGGCCGGCGATAACGCTGTGCCGGCTACTAGCCTGCTTTCTCAAGATCCCCGGGACCTTGCTAATGGTTCGCACGTTGTGCATCACAACACTTTCCCGGTGGACCCTGTGACTGTTCCAGAAACCAAAACTCTCGAGACACCCATAACTGAGGACGAGGACGAGTTTGTGGATGTTCCAGAACATCTTGGCGGTGATGATAAAGTAAAGAGAGAATCTAGGATTCCTGTCATAGAACAAGGAAACGGGTTCGAAAGTACGTCCCACGAGGCGTCGGGGCTTGACGCTGAGCCTGTATCCTCAGACAACCAGCAGATCCCTGCCTCAGTGAAGGAGAACGATTTGCCTCGTGAAAGTTCTAAGCAAGCCGAAGACTTCCCAGAGGTTTCTGAAACGAAGGCTTCGGAGCCTCGTGATGAGGAAGTATTAAAAGAGCCTGTTTTCGAGGATGCATCCACAAAGTCTCCAGTTTCAAATCTCCCTACTTTGGTTAGCAAGGCAGATGGTTTGCCTGAGGTTGTTACAGAAGATACCCATGCTGTGAAACCACAACGTGTCGAAAAGCTGCCGGAACAGCCTTCTCCTGAGTTAGATGCTGATTTGACTGGTAAGACTGTCTGCACCGATGCACCCTCACAACTCTCGCCTGAGGAAGGAAAGAAAGTGACCGAAACTAAGCCGAAGGTAAATTCTGAGCTTCCTTCGCCATCTCTCCCCGGTGACTCGAACTCAAGGCACTTTGAGGCGGTAAACGAACAGGATGAAGAAACCTCCCCCAAGACAGGCGTTGCCGAACTGCCTGTTGCAGTATCCAATCATGAATCGGCAAGTCCTACTGATGATAACGTCGTCGCACACAATGTTACTGAACCTGTTCCCGAACCTGGCCAGAGCTCACAGAATGAAGAAAGTTCTGAGGTTGTAGATGAACCTGTTTCAGTATCAAATGATGTTCCTCATTCGACGGTGAGTGAGCGAAAGTCGACGCAGTCGCTGAACACAGAACGGAAGCCAAAAGTGAAGAAGAGCAGCAAATTCAAGCGTGTCATCGAAAAGTATTTCATCAATACCTACACTCGTTAGAGGCTCGACAACGCTGTCTTGTGGAATCTCGCGGTCGAATGAGCCCCACATGGCCCACGGCTTCTGGGTAAAATCTGCCGGTAACATATGAAAGTCGATGGCCGAGCAATTTGAATACAAAAGAAATTCTGGTAATTTGTCGTCTTTACATCTAATACATAATCAACTGTCATACTGCATGGTAGTATTGGACTGGCTCTCATCTCAAAGGTTCAAGCAACAACCGCTAGGCTCATAATGCACCTCGAAGAATTGGTAGAAAAGTTTAAGCCCGTTCGGACGCTCAATATAGACGTTCAGAGCAAGAGCCTATCAGTTTTAGGCTCGGTGGATGGACAAGATGCGATCTGCACAATGGAGAAGACGGCGTTCTCCCAGTCCGATATCTCGCAAGCGAGCCTCTCGGAGCTTTTCAACAACATTAAGTTGATCAACAACAATGACGTTTACTTCTGGTCTTTGGCCGATCTAGTACAGAATGTGGACACGAGGGCTGGCGCAAAGGTGAACTTCATCTACCCAGCTTCCGAAACACACATCCGCAAGTATGCTCCCCAAGCCTACCACATGATTGCAGAAACGCCGGACATGTATGATCGTGTGGTGAAGCCTTTTATACAGACGCAAAAGGGCGACAGAATTCAATGGGTTTACAATATTTTGTTCCACGGCAAAGAAGCAGAATCGTTTGTTCATCACGAGAAGGACCCACAGGACGGGTTTGTTCTTCTACCAGATATGAAGTGGGACGGCAAGACAATTGAGTCCCTCTACTTGGTTACCATAGTGAACCGCACGGACATTTCGAGTGTACGAGACCTTACTGGGGAGCATATCGCTTATTTGAAGGGCATTCAGCGCAAGATCAAGCTGGTGGCCAGCCTGAAGTATCCTGTGGACGAGGATCAGCTCCGCATCTTCATTCATTATCAACCGTCCTACTACCACTTTCATATCCACACAGTGAACGTTGCGCATCCCGGCCTTGGTGACGGCATCAATACCGGAAAAGCTATTTTGCTTGACGACGTCGTGGAAAACCTCACCCTCGACCCAGCGTACTACCAGAAGCGCACCTTGCATTACATATTGGGAGAAAACCATGGCCTTTGGGATAAGATTGAAAGCTACAGAGCAAGTAATGAATAAGATATTTGGTGCTATGTCGTCTAATGTCGTCAGTAGTTAAACTCGGACGCCGCCGCCTTTTCGGCGTGCCTTGCCATACGCAACATCTTCTTACGTGGGTCCTCTTTCTTCTTCAGGGACTCCGAGCTTTCCTGCCCACTCTTGCGGCCCAACTTCTTGGGTGTCTCTCGAAGCCCAAAGGCCTTGGCCAAATGGCCGAGGTGCAATAGTTTGACGTTGAAATACATCCTCTCTGAGGACAAATGCGTCGCGTATGCCCTGATGTGAGACACAAATGCCTCCAGAGCTTTTCCGAGCATTTCTTTGTCCTCCAAAAGCCAGCGCTCAACGTCCAAGTGCCATGTTGTGGCGTGGATGTCCCATTTGCCCTCCTTCGCTTTGGGGTCGGGCTTTCCCTTTTTGACTCGGTCGTTGCTCTCTGTCAGCTCTGAAAAGCTCTTCGATAGCACATTCTCGTAGTTAACCACACGCAAACTGCTAGCATCTGGGTGCACAACCCTGAGCTTGCCTTCCACGTAACCCTCCTCTTCGCCTGGGAGAAGAAAGAGTGTTGCTTCGCCCCGGTTTCCCACTCTGGCCGAACGGCCAATCCGGTGGAGGTGGTCGTCAATGGAAAATGGAGGATCGTACTCGACCACGTTCGAGATGTTCGGCAAGTCCAAACCTCTCGAGGCCACATCGGTGCAAAAAAGGATAAGGTTCTTCCCGCGGTTTTCGCCCTCGTCCGACACAAACTTCTGCAACGTCGAGGTCCTCACCTGCTGACTCAACGAACCGTGCAATTTGAAAACAATCGACGATTCGTCGATGGGCGGTGCCATTGCGGCGCTTCTGTAGACTTCCTGAGGCTCGGTAGAGTCTTTGGGCCCCTCCTGTTCCGTGTTTGCCTTCTCTGTAGCTTCCTTGGTGGGCTTCTCTCGATGCTCGCCCTTTTCTTTATGCTTCTTCCCAATGACTCTTCCTCCACGCGTGAATACCTCGAAGTGGAAGTCCACTGAGTCAGCACACGAGAAAAACACCATTGTACGTGATACGCCGTCTCTTTCTGCTTTGCTGATCGACTTGAGCTCGGCTCCAAGCGTAACAAGACGTAATTTCGGTGGGACTACCATGACGTTTTGGATGAGTTGTGCCGGTGCAGTGGCATTCGATCCATTGTGCACAATGGCGTCCTTTTCAACAGACACCATTTGGGGGTTACTCAAGATGGTGCTTCCGAATTGCTTGACGCCGTCCGGCATTGTGGCGGAGCACAACACATTGACTCTTCGCGTGGGCAATCCGGGAAACGCATTGCTGGATTCCAGGACTTTGGAGTGGCCAAGTATATGCTCAGTGATTTTGGTGATGGTTTCCTGAAATCCGAGTTCAACCAAGCGGTCGGCCTCGTCGAGAACGAGCCAGCGGACTTGCGACACATCGAGCGAAACCGTGTTCTCCAAGTGGTCTGCCAACCGGCCAGGTGTTCCAACAAGGATGTTGACTCCTTTTCTTATGCGGGCCTTTTCGGACTTCTTCTTCTCGCCTCCAACCACAATTCCGGGCACAATGTGGTGATGGCAGCGTAGGACAGACTCCAAAACGGAGTATATCTGGGTAGCCAACTCTCTAGTTGGAGTCAAGATTATAGCAAACAACCCGCTTTCGCGGGTGATGACCTTCGTCTGGGAGAGCAACTGGTTGATGATTGGAAGTGTGAATGCAAGCGTTTTTCCGGACCCTGTCTGCGCTTTGACGAAGAGGTCGTTTTGCGAAGCAATTAGATGAGGTATGACAGCACGCTGTACTTTCGTTGGCGCCACGTACCGCATGGACTTCGTGAGATGTGAAGACAACTTTTCGGTGAGCCCCAAGCCTGAGAATGTGCTATCGTCCTTGAGCGGCGCATTGGACGGCTGCTGGACTGTATTGTCGGTCTTGGACTCTTTCAAACTTGACGATGCGTTGGATGTGAAAAGCGAAGACACATACGAATTGTTCTGCCCGCCCTTTTCGCCGGAGCTTTCGGCAAACTTGACTCTTTTTCCACCGCTTGGGGGCTCCGGCTGTGCGCTCTGCTTCCGCTCGTGGCTCTCGGGCTTTCTTTTTCTTGGAATCTTTTCTTCCCCTGGAACCCTGGCATTGCCTTTCTCATGATCTCTTTTCTTTCTGTCGTGCGGGCTCCTTCCTGGCACATCTATGCTATTGACACCCGAGCCTGGCTTGCGCTCTCTGCCAAGCTGCTTGAGCTTCATGTTGCGTCGCTCCTTCCAACGACCGCCCGAGAAGCTCGCAGCCTGTTTCGGTAGACTGGACCCCGTGCTTTCAACAGGAGCGAAGTTCAAAATCAAGTCGTCTTCGTTCATCCTGCTGTTGCTTATGTTGTAGTGGAAATCTCTACAGAGCTGGAGATGCGATGGGGTGACCTGCAGAACTCTGCGCAGAGACCCCACCGTATAGACAAGCAAAATTTTGGAAGGCTGCCTTTTTTTCTTTATTTTTTCGAATAAGTATTTACAATGCAGCAGCAAGAGAAAACTCTTTTGTTCTTGTGCTCTATGCTGTCTTTGTCTATTTTTGAGTGACGAATATGAGTCTTGAGCTTTGCGTCAGGCCCTATTCGCATCTTGGCTACAGTATGACAAGTTCTGGGTAAAAAGACAAAAATGAACCCGATTAATATATACTTCTTTTTGCTTCATTCTTTAGTCACCTAGGTCTATACCAGTACCTTTTCTTCTATCACCTACTTATTCTATGCGATTTGGCTGTATATGATCATAAGAGGCCACCGAGAAAGGATGACGTTTCCACCGGAGCAGCAGATGCGTCGCCGACTTGCTGCTTGATGCTTGCAGTGGAGGAGTCGTTCTCGTCGCACCAAGTGAGCCCGTGCCACTCCTCCTCGTTAAATTTCTTCACATGCCTCAAGCACGAGCCAACGCGGCCTGTCGACTGTCCCTCCGCAGAAAAACTTCCGTTTGGCTTTGAGGTTGTCTGCAATATTTGTACAGCGCTCTGCCTGGTGGTCTCTGTGGAAGCTGTCTCTTGCCTGATAGCGGCGGAGCGTGCCATGTCATGGTCATCGATGTACTTGAACAGCGGGCGAAGCTGCGCGGTGCTATCGAGCGGTAACACTATGAATTTACGCTCTTCGCCCTCCCCAACGATCTTCCCCACATATAGACCGCCACTGGGATCTGTGAGTACGCCTTGGAGCGAGACGCTCTCTACCCTGGTTCCAAGCGACTCCGCTCGACTCTCGTCATAGAACCGGGATGTATCCATCGGCGTCTTTAATTGCACGACCTTGCTGGCAGGCTTGACAGCCCCGTCGAGCCGACGCCCGTGGAAGGACTGCGAGCTGGGCCTGTTGGCAAACTGTAGCAAGTGTAGAGACTGTGACTGCCGATCGGGTAGAGTGCTGTGGATCATTGGTATGCTTCGCACAATGGGGTCATCATCCTCTTGCGGAGCCTTCAGTGTAGAATCTATGGAGTCCGCATCATTATATTGGTCCGATACTGGGGCATCTGCAATGTCTTCGTCTTCTGTGACGAATAAGTTTTGCTTGTCCATGTTTGGTGATGAGCTTCGGATACTTCAGCTGGTTTTTTTGCGCGTAGTTCTAGGGCGCAGGCCTGACCTTATCGATCCAGCGATGACTGCAAAAAACTATATCAGAGAGAACAACTGAAATGTTTAAGATTAAACATGATAATTAAATTGAAAAATGTTAAAGGAAAGGCTGTTTCATTTAGGATATTCTAGGTAGAAAAGCTAATCAAGCGAAAGTTGAGGAACTACAATCCTCTGTTTGTCCGGTTGGAAATGCGCAAGCATTTAGAAGAAAGGCTGACCCTTCTTCAACTGGACCCAGTGGAAGCGGGCCTCAGCGTCTGCGTCCCTCTTAGAAGCCGGCTCACCAATCTGCAAGGTCACCCAGTCGGAATCAGCCTCGGCGCTCCTCTTGAAGAAGGGTTGTCCTTTTTTCAACTGGACCCAGTGGAATCCTGCCTCAGCCTCGGCCTCAGCATCTCTCTTGAAGAAAGGTTGGCCCTTCTTCAACTGGACCCAGTGGAAACCAGCTTCTGCACTTCTCTTGGTCTTGGAAGTCACGGATTCACCGTTTTTTTCGTTTTTAGCCTGCTCCAAGATGGTGGCATTCAAGAAGACAACAGTGGCCGTTTCGTTCTCATAGTTGAAGAATGGGTAAATGTCAGAGGGAATTTGCAACCCGCCAACAACAGCCTCATAAGGAACGAGGGTGTCGTTGGTCGAATCGGCGGTTTCCGGGGTTGGTGCAGCGGCTGCGAAAGCGGCGAAAGCAGCGAACAAGGTAGTAGAGAATTTCATAGTTGAGAGTTGGTTGATTGTGTTTGAGAAGAAAGCATTATCGGGACGTAGACCGGTCCTTTTATAATCATTTGGCTCCAGGAGAGCTAGCTCTTTGTTGCAACAGAATGGTCTTTGAAATTCTAATCGGGTCAAAATGTGTTATAGTCGCCAGGAGTCTGTAAAATGAATCATCTTAGACACGCCACATGTACCACAAAGTGGAAAAAAAGCCGTGGGGTTTGATTTCAGAGGTCCCTTTGAAACCCTGATTTGGTAGTATGTACTTTACATGGACGCAAAAATACACTTTAAATGCATCATGTGCATAGTCTTAGTTCGCCTACAATGCATTTTTAGGTAGGGACCTGCGCAAAACCCGTAACGGGTTTGTTAATTGCACCTGAGCAGAACCTTGTTTTTTCGATTCAAAAGTCCCTTTGAAACCCCGATCTGGTAGTTCGTACTCTACATGAGCGCAGAAGAGCCACTTTGAATGCATCTCGCGCATAACTTCTGTGTGAAGTACAGATCGTTGCAAAAGGTTGGGAAATGTTTCAAAATTAGCACAAGAAATCCTCCGCTTAAGTCTTGGTCAGCGCCCAGGGTGAGCAGATCCATGGTGCCTTGTGTTCAACTGTCTACTTCACAAATGGCAGTAAAAACGCTTGAAAAGTCAGCTGCAAAAATTCGCAGTAACTTTCCGATATAGTGTAACGGCTATCACGGTTCGCTTTCACCGAGCAAACCCGGGTTCGACTCCCGGTATCGGAGTTCACTTTTTTCGATATGGTGTTTGACATGGCAATTATGTTCATCTACGATTCAGCTACCGGGAGCTAAACTCATAAATAAGATTTTTGTTTCACTAAGTTAACTTTTATGGCCAGGGGTACACGCACACTGCAGGGCACCACAGTCGCGCTCCACGGATAAACAATCCGATAAGCCTGTAAACAAGGATCTAAGATAAGAAACCGCCCCGCGGATCCAAAAAGGAAAAGCACTCAGTGACCCAGGGCTTTTCAGAGGGATCGGGATTTTCAGGCAGGCCCTCTAGGCGACGTATATCCAGTTGCGAGACCCAGGCTCAGGTAATCTGGCCGTCTTGCGATCGCTGACATTGGGAAGAGAGAAAAATGTGTATTAGAATTTGGAGGTGTTTTTTGGAGTAATTGAGCAATCAGAAAGAGGGACAGGAGAGTCTAGCAATATGGAGCTCGAGGCAACCTCGGGCCGGGCGGGCAGCTCAACGAACCCTCTTTTTGGGGCATCTGTCGGCGTTTTTGTAGACCTTGTTTTTCAAGAAGTAGTTGTTCGTTTTGACCTTCTCCGGGATGATGTTCTCGTCGTCCTCCACGTACGAGAAAGAGTCTTGTGCCAGGGCCCGGGTGGTCTTCGTGTCGTGCTGCACCACCCTGGAGGTCTGTTTCTTGTTCTTGGACAACGCAGCCACCTCCGCGTACGAAAGCTTCTTGTAGTCCACGTCGACAAAGTCGGCGTAGGTGTCCTCCATGGAGACCTTGTACAACTGGCGGTCGTCGTTGCCGGCGAGAGTGAAGGACTTGGGGATCTCGGCGTCGGAGAGCGGCGAGTTCTGTTTCTTGCCCCAGGAAAGGCCGAGCGACTTAAACATCAGCGATTGTTTTCTTGTTTTTGAAAGTGTTTGGTTTTGGGAGTGTTTCGTTTCGATGCAAGCGTTGGGTTCCGTCGGCTTGCTTTGTTGTGTCTGTGGATCCAGCCGAGACGCAGCCGAGAAACGCGGGTAATTGATACAGATAGCGATAAGCGGGTGGGGAGGAGGGCAAAACAGTCGTTGCCTCGGGTCCGGCGAGCGTGGTTGGCGGCGAAGCAAAGCTCGGGAAAATATTCGAAGAAGGAAAGTGGTTGGGATGCACGAAAACAAACAGCGTGGGGTGGCGGCAGGCAGTCGTAACTTTATATAGCTGAGGTTATTATCAGGGCCACATGCGCCGCAGATTAATCATGGGGTGCAAACAGTCACCGCGTGGTGGCCTGCCGATAAGCGAGGCTCATGCCGCAGTTGTTTTTAGGCGGAACCAGCGGACGTAAACAAGAGCAAGGGCGGCGGGAGCGTGGCGAGTTTGTGGTTGAGTCGGCCACCCAACACGCCCACCGGGCGCCGGCTCCAGTGCCTGGGGCCCGTGGCGGCCCCGATGGCAACCCGGGTGACCACTCCGGATGACGACCCCGGATGACGTGTTTTGGTCACGTGCGCGGCTGCGGGCGATAAGACTGTGGTTATTGGGGAAGCTGGCCCAACGAACGGCGGCGGCGGTGGAGTCGTTGGTCGATGCTCTCCTCGGCGCCCTCTTGCTGCTGCCGCCGTTTCGTCGCCGCTTGCTGGATGGCGAAGGTGCTTCACGGCCGGCCACTGAGCACGCACGAGGACGCCAACGCGGACGGAGCAAGCCACACGTAAAACAACACCACCCGAGCCGTCGGGACGCCCAGAAGCCCGTCTGGCGGCGTCTACGCTCCCCTTCGGGACCGACTCTCGCCGCCCACGCCAAACCGTACTTGTAGCCACTTTTCTCCTACGCACGACCATTGCACAAGACTCCATCGAGTGTCTGCGCTCCCACCCAAAGCCCGTTCCCTACGCAAACATGGACGGTTGGGGAGAAGTATGTTGCTAATAGATCGCTGTGCATCGAATTGCGCAGTGTGCGGCCAATTGGTGCCGAGGCGTTCCGGTCGGCCAGGCACAGAATTGTGAATTGGGCACAAACACGGCTCCAGCCACAACCGGCTCGGACTCCAGCGTGCCCGGGCAAGCGCCGATCCGCCCCTCCAGTCTTACTAACCGCAGGTATCACGCATCCCAGCCACGTCCGGGCTGTCCTCCTTTGGTCAGGAGCCCGCCAGGATCTCGGCGCTCCTGTTCGACGACACCTCCAACTTGATATGGTGTGGTGACTCCTCGGGCACCACCACGTCGTTCATGTCCACGCTGCAAGACCAGGCCGTGTACTCGGCCCAGCGCCACGTACCGCTCTACCAGTACACCAAGTTCCGCAGCGCACAGGGTGCCGTGCACCAGCTCTTGAACCACCAGAAAGGAATCTTGTCGCTTCTGGACTCATGCATCGCCTTCAACAGCCGGCGCGGCCTTCCCATCACCAAAATCACCGCAAAGTCCCTCCAGCAGAGGGATGCGAAGTCGCTCTCGAACCTTGCGTGCATGACCGTGGCGTACTCCACGTCGAACGACCTCATTGTGGGCGGGCGCTCGTCCTTGTTCAAGCTAGACTTGACCAAGCCCTCCGCCTTGCAGCACTACTCCCACAAGGGCGATCTCGCGCTAATAAACTACACGTCCAAGCTTCTCACCTTGGGCACAACCACGGGCTCGCTTGAGATCTTCGATCCAACGTCAAACAAGACAGTCAAGTCGTTTGCTGGGCACAACGGACTTCTCTCGGATTTAGACGTCAAGGGCAACTACGTGGCCACCTGCGGCTACTCTGCCCGCTCGAGCCGGCACACCTTTTCCGGGGTTGAGTACATGATGGATCCACTCGTCAATATCTACGACGTGAGAACAATGAAGGCACTTTCGCCGGTGCCGTTTGCTGCCGGGGCAAGCTTCGTGCGCTTCCACCCCAAGCTCCCGAACATCATAGCGGTCGCCTCCTCCAACGGACAGATCCAGTTTGTGGACATCTACGACCTGCTGGTATTGCGCCTATACCAAGCAGACTTGACGAACCCATTCTCCTCAATAACTCCGTCGTCATCTTCGGCTGGCTCACATTTGTCGAAGTTGAGCATTAGCGAAAACGGAGAATACATTTGCTTTGGTGACAGCCACAACAACATCCATTTGTGGTCCATGAGCACCTCCACAAACAAAAACTTCCTCAATTTCCCCACTGCGCTTGAGCAGCCGGACTCCACGGACAATGTTGTCTACTCAAAAGACAGTATTGGGCTCGACGACGAAACTCCGCTCAACACCGTGGGAATGCCTTACTACAAGGAATACTTGGCTTCGAACTTCCCCAACAACATGATTTTCACGAAGGAGTTGGCCAGGATCCCGCCAGATGTTTTCACCGATTATCACGCAAAAAAAGCTGCTTTGAAAAATGCATCCGACGGGAATAGCAAAGAAGGAAAGAGTGGTCTGCATTATGTGGTACCTAAGTATACCTCCTTGCGGTCCAGCTCGCATAATTCGTCATCCAAAAACTCCAAAAATGCAAATCTCCCCAAGTTCAAAAGTGAGAAGGTTACAACATCTCCAGTGCTCCCTTCCCTTAAGACAACGGGTTTAGAGTCACCAGCATTCTCGTCGTCTGCAGTGTTCAATGAAAATGTTGAACAAGATTCAAACTCTATCAATAACCAATTAGGTTCACTCGAGATTTATGAAGACGAAAATTCTGTCTTCCAGTATAGATCGACGGGGCAGCACCAGGTTCCACTCTGTTACTCAAAGCTTGAGATCCGATACTCAAGATTCGGCGTGGACGATTTTGACTTCGATTTCTACAACCAGTCGAAAGGCACCGAGGCAACCTTGGAGAATCACATCGACAACTCATACGCCAACTCTTTCATACAGCTTTATCGCCACATTCCCATCTTTTACAATACAGTCGTGGAAAGTTTACTCAACGAGTATCTTCCAAACGACAAGAACACTATACAAGTGCAGTCCAACCCTCAAGGGTCATCTGTGCTTAATGAGCTAGCATACCTCTTTGATATGATGCTGAAAGCAGGATCGAAGAACGTCAACATATCTAATTTCTCCCTCATACTCAACGAGAGTAACATGGCAAAGGCACATGAGCTTCTAAACAAAGACGACTGCAAATCTGTTGATGCCCGTGAGCTTCAGAGGCTCGCGCTCACGTTCAATAAATTTTTGGTTGAGTCAGTGGTCAATGATCACGAAAGCCAGTTCGGCATCAATATTCAAGATTTGACCGCAATGCATTATGAGGTACACTTTATCGCCCCCACTGGAGAGTTGTTGAACAAGCAATATGGCAATCAGGCCACGGTGGACCTTATTGCTCCTCCATTTCATGGCATCAGCAAGCCAGGGGCCAGTGGCTTGACAAGATCTGGACCGCAGCTTTTGTCTAGGAGGAACAGCAATATATTATCCTACTTGGAGTACTCGCTCAATCAGCGGCGAGTAGTTCCTCCTACGTCAAGCACGCCATTTGAAGTGGAGGTCAGACAGTCGTTAATACATGTGGGTTCAATTCTTCTGATCAATGTGGCATTAAATGATGAGGAGTACGATGTGGTGAGAAACTTAAAGCAATGGCTCCTTCCGCAATTCTATGTCTCGCGTCAAGAGGGCAAAGGAGTCGTATTCAAAACAGCACCTTCGACTCAAAACGATGAGAAGTACCAACTTCAGGGATATGTGTGCGAGATAAATCATGGAAACTTGCACAGGAAAGGACAACACAATCTAGTCTCTTTCGTGAGAGTGCGCTCACCTGCTCTGGAGAAATGGCAATGGTTCTTATTCAACGACTTTCTTGTCATACCTATACCCGATGAAGAAGCATTGAACTTGTCTTATCTGTGGAAACGTCCCGTTGTCATCATCTACAGCGACGCACAGCACCCTCTGAACCAACATTTCTCGAAATTTGAATGCGAAACGTTTCACAAGATTTCTAAACTCAATGATTCCATTCTCTACCGTGACCACTTTGCGTATGGTATACGAGAGGGACACAAAAAGGAGTACGAGCTTTTAACACGCGAGGAGGCACCCGCGTATGGGTCTTTGGTGGCCATTGATGCTGAGTTTGTTTCTTTGCGACAAGAAATAGTCGAGGTTAGCTACACCGGGGCAAAACACCTTGTGCGTCCAACGCTTCTCTCTTTGGCGAGGATATCTGCATTAAGAGGAGATGCGGGGCCCAAACACGGGGTACCGTTCATCGACGACTACATCTTGCATTGCAAGCCAATCAAGGACTACTTAACGATGTTCTCCGGGATAGAGGATGGAGACTTGGACCCCGACAGATCCACCAAGACATTAGTGACTCTTCAGACGGCATATCGGCGGCTTTGGCTTTTGTTGAACATGGGGTGTGTCTTTGTGGGGCACGGGCTCCAGAGTGATTTCAGGTGTATCAACTTGCAGGTTCCCCGGTCACAGATCCGAGACACGATCGAGTTTTACTACATGCCCGACTTCAAGAGAAAGCTCAGCTTGAAGTTCCTCGCTTACAGCGTGTTGAAGGAAGCCGTGCAGACGAGAAACCACGACTCGATCGAGGATGCCAAAACGGCTCTTTTGTTGTATGAGAAATATTTGGAGCTCCAAGCTGCTGGAGAGTTTGAGCTGACCTTGCGCAACATCTACAGCGAGGGCCAGCAGCTCCGGTTCCGGGTGCCTGAGTGAGAGGCAAAGCATATAGAAAGTTGCAGAGAAAACACTCAAAGAGCGTTTCCCCCTGCAATTGCCAATGTATTATAGAGTTTGCAACCGCGATCGGCGCCCTGTAACTCCGCTGCACCAGTACCTCCGCATTACAATGTCTCGCTAAAGTCACTGTCTAGAATATGCACTCCCCACAAGTCATTCTAACGAGCTCCAATACCACTAATCTGCATCAGGAGTGTTCGGCAGACGTATCTGGTCTTTGAAACGCACCCACAACCGCTCGTTTGTGCGTGTTGCGATCTTCCAGCGCACACCCCCTCTGAGTGAAGCGCACTGAGCAAGCTCTGTCATTGAAATTTCGAAGGGCACGGCGCAGCCCTTAGCGGGAAAAGAATCCGGGTCATGTCCTCGGAGAATCTAGAAGCCGACAACGGGCTAGAGACAAAGTCCTCGGTGCACTTGCCGCCGAGCAATAGCGGCAAAGCTCCGAGCGAACGCAAGCAGGCAACCCTGGAGCCGCCAGAGGATACCGAGACGAGTATCGAGTCGGGCGACGGGGGGCTGGTGCGGCTACGAAACGATGACAGCAACGGCGGCTCCCGCAGCTCGCTGCTAAAGAACCAGCTGTCCAAGTCCTCGTCCCAGCTGATAGCTGACGACAAGGAGCGGAGTGCCGAGCAACCATCGAACAAAGCCCAGAATGGGCGGGGGAACGCCACTGCAAGGAGAGGCACGCCACGCAAAGGGTTGCACGGGCGCTCCCACTCACACACCAAGGTCCCCACGCGTCTTTCGACGTCGGCCAACGCCATGCCGCCCTTTTTGAGCCGGTCCAAGTCCACGGATGGCATCACCAACAGGCTCCGGCCTGCCATCAAGAGAAACAACCGCTCGCAGACCAAACTCTCCAGCTTGCATCCCATCATGAAAACGTTGCTGAACAGCTCGTTGGGGAGGACCGCGGTGCAGCCCTTGACGAAAAACACCCTGAAGGAGTCATTGGACGGCGCCTTGAACGGATCCGGGAAGGGCAGCTCGGCCACGTTGTCCAAAACTGACCTGAACACCTCCATCAAGTCCGTCAAGTCCAGCAGCTCTTTGCGAGGCATGGGCGCAAAGGCTTTGAAAGGCGCCAATCCTCTACATCACCAGACCGGCCTCAAGACTAGCGCAAAGCGCGAGGAAGCCATTTTGAAGCTCAACGAGGACTTGGAGTACGACGGCTTTGAGGACGCCAGCGACGCATCAGACTCCGAGGCTCCCCAGCCGCCGGCACCACAGCAGGACAAACCTCCCCAGACGGTCTCCCAGCTCAAAGCCCTCTCTGATGAAGCATTAAGCACCAATAGGAACCCAGAGGCTGCCCCCAGTATGCCGAGCAACGGCTTGGGCCACCAAAACAGCATTCTGGAGGAACTTCAGCAGTACGTTGGAGACAACGACTCCAGTGACAAGTCTGGTCTGAACTTATATGGCGGCTCTGTTCTTCTCTCGCAGTCCACTGGAATGATGCGCAAACTCGATTCTCCTAGCGGGCTTGCGCACTTCGACCCCACCTCTCACACGCAAGATGACAAAGGAAATGAAAACGCCAACGTGGCGACTATGAAAGCTGACCGGGAGGAAATTGCAGCGGAGCCGGAGCCTACGCTTCCCAGAAGCGCTTCGGCCCAGAACTCGTACCATTCCACCCAAACTATCTTCAGCAATTTACAGCGCAACGACTCGAAGTATCTTTCCAGCGTCAAGCAAAAAAGGCAACAGGCCAACCATCACAACGAAAATCACAACCTGAAGATTAGAAACAATTTCTCCAACTATCTTGCAAGCTCTCAAGCAAATCAGCCAACCAATATCGAAACGAGAACTCAGCAGCGTCTCTGGCTCCAGCGCGAAAACTCCCTCCTAGATGTTTCGGCTCACATGGACCCCAGCAACATCCGTAACTTCTCGAACTTGTCATTGAATAAGCTTTTGTTCTCGCAGAACTACAACAGCAGCCCGGCGAATGCTAAGGACATCAGTGAGTCGTTAGGAGGTCTCATCCATTCAGAAAATGGCTCTCTGGGCGGAGAGTCGTATTCGTCCGTCGCTAGCGAGACTCCCAGCGTGACCAACATGCTCTACCTCATCCATAATAGACAGCAAAACTCGATTCAATCTAGAACCGAGTTTGAGAGGATAAACAGGGAATATATCACGGTGCGGAGGCACTTGAATCCAGTTGCCCAAAGCTTGAACAGAGTCGAAAACCGCCTCGCGCAAGAGAAGGGCGTAGAGGTGCCTAAGAGAAACGACAAAAAGAGCACGTACACTGCGTCCTCTAACGCCAATTCCTTCGAGGAGTTTGCTCCTGCCAGGCACAAGCGAGAGGAAGAGGCTAACTTGATAGTCAACAAAATGTGGCTGGATGCGTTGCTCTTGAGCTCGTCGGCCGCACCCTCGTTCAAGAACTCGCAGATCGAACAACCACGGCAGCAAAGCCATTATCACATCCAGAGCGGCCATTCGTACCAAAAGTCTCAGGAAAGCGTCCCCCGAAACGACGTGATGCTGGCCCGCCCAACCCGGAGGGGTCTCACGCCTGCGTTGTCGAGACAGTCTGTGCCTACCACGCGGGCAGTCAAAATGAGTGAGGCGCAATCAGAGGTGGGCCACTAGTCGGATATAAGGGTTCTACATGAAGGGTTGAATGATATCAATAGAGCGTTTTGGCAATAAACTAATATTTACATGAGAACACAGTTCTTGAAGCTATGGTTTGCTTCGCGTGTGGGAGATTATCCGGCAGCGACGGCTATCCCTGCCTTTGCTTGTGCTTGCCGTTTGATTTGCAGTAGACGTAGACGCGGCCCTTTCTTCTCACCATGTAGCAGTCCTTGCAGAATTTCTTGACAGAGGTCCTCACCTTGAAGGTTCGCGTGGGCAAAAGCGACTGGGCAGCAGGAGCAAAAAGTGATGTCTTGATTGCATTAGCGGGCACATTAGTTTGACGAAGGCCCCAAAGAGCCCGGGAGAAGGAGGGGGTCAAACCAAGCATGCTATAATGTGGGTGGAGAGGATCCACCTCGAGAAAATGTAGATGTGCTTGTGTTATATGCAGGCCATGAACATGGAACTGTCGATACGGTGAAAAATATGTGATGAAATGGAGAAAGCGGATTGAAAGAATACATGGCCTACTGGGCACTACCTGCTGCTGTCAACGTATTAGCATTACTATGTGAATATGAGGGAACGAGGAAAACCGCCTAGTGTCTTCTGGACTCAGCAATGATACGGGTCATTTCTTCAACCTTACCCAAAGCTCTCTTGTGGGTACCCAATCTCTTCTTGGCCAACTTCTTGGCTCTCTTCTCACCTGCGTTTCTGATCAACTCGATCAATCTTCTCTCGTATGGGGCCAAGCCGGACACCTCAGAGACAATGCTTCTGACGAAGGCGCTTCTCTTGGACAAAGCACCCTTCTTGCGGGAGAGTCTTGGGGCGACTTCCGTCTTGGTGGTTTTGTGACCCTTGTTCAAACCGACTGCAATACCTAGATACGTTAGTGTTTGTTCCGAAGAATCTAAAGACGCCGGAATCCGAGTCGGTGCACAGCCTGAGCGGTTCCATCGAGCCATTGCTAAGCCCACTCGACTTCTCTGAAGCCTGCTGAGCTTGCTTGACTGTGCTTGATGTCACTTGAATCACCGATGCTTGCCTCTGTTGCCCCTAAGAAGTCGGACCCAGGTCTTGGACAACGGCGCCGTGCTGGAAACACAGAAGCCGTTTGACGCAGATGTGAAACACTGCTTGCGGGGACTCCGCTGTTCTCATTGAAACATACCAGTTCTAGCCATTTTCTCTATGATTAGTAGGAAGAAGTTTCAACCGCTGGAAAAATTTTTTGTGCGAGTTGAGCGCCTGCAGAGCGCGGAACCAAGCGTAGAAGAGGCGGGTGCAGTACGTCACGTGCACGCTGGGGTTGGTGCGGTGCCTGGCGTGGGAGAGCGCGCGGGCGGCCCTGGGGCGTGGTCACGTGCGGGTGTGACGGTCTTTCGGGTACATGTTCTTCGATCTGTTATGCAATTCTATGTACAAGCTAGTCCTGGACCGAGATCGGGGCGAAGTCGTGGCCGTAGTGCTCCAACTTCTGCACGAGCTCCTCGGTAGTCAAGATGTTGTGTGTGCCGACAAACTGGCTCCACTCGATGGGCACGTAGTTGTCGCGGTACACGTAGGGGAACAAGTCCTTGAGCAATCTGTCTCTGTCGACGGTGATCTTCCTGCCCGACTCCAGCACGTGGTAGATGGGCACGCTGCTGCCCTTGGAGCGCTCCTCCAACTCCTTGGCCTTCAAGATGTCGTACTTCAACCTCCATCCCTTCAAGCCCATGGTCTTTTCCCTGGCGGGCTTGTTCTTCAACAAGTAGCGGTCCAAGCCGCCCTCCTTGGTGACTGTGCGCAACAACGTCGTGGTGACGCGCGTGGAGATGGTTTTCTTCAATGTCTCGGACCATAGCTTGGCCTTCACCACGTTGGGCAAGTGCGCCCTCAACGTCCTGTTCCCGCTCTCGGACACAGACTTGGACAGCTTTCTCTGCAAGCCCGCGTACAACCCTCTGTTCTGCCTCTTGAAGTACATGGGCTCGTACTTGTACTCGGGATAGACGGGCGCCGTTTTGGGGATCAGCTTCCGGGGTCTCTCGTCGCCCGCCTTGTACACGGTGGTGTCGATGGGCTTGGCGTACTTGGTGATCTTGTAGTACTTCTCGATGAGCGAGACCGGACTCGTGCCGAAGGTCCGCTGCGTGAGCATGGACCCGGGCCCATGCACGCGTGTGGCCACTGTCCGCAAGAAGTTCATGGATGGTGGGTGCTGCTGGAAGCGGCGGATTTTTTCGTTGGCTCGCTGTTATGTCACGTGACCGGTGTTCTGGTTCGCCCGGTGTCTCAGCCTGGAGGGCAAGCGGCTGGCCGCCAGGCGGCCGAACTCTCTGCCTTGCCACGCGCTGCAGCAGATCACGGCCCCAGGCCAAACGGCATGGGTTGGCCTGGGTCCGACTCCCAGCACCTGGGCTCTGTGTGGTGCTACCTGCAGTACGCACGTTTTCATCTCGTCTACGGGCTCAAGTGCTCATCATCCACACCCAGCCGTGCGACGTCTAGCGGGCGCGTGTCTGCGGAGAGACCGGCGGCCTGGCATTGAGCGTGGAGGCGGCCACGGGCGCTTCTCGTGGCGCCCATTTCGGTCGAGGAACGTACAGGCTCCTCACGCGCGAGGCCACGAACTACGTCATGACCGTTGAGGTCAAAAACACCACGTGAAAGGCCCAGGACTTCCGGAGCGCACGCACGCCAGCACACGCAAGACAGCTCGCGCAGAGAAGGTGCCCGATAAGTAGAAGCGGTGCTCGCGCGGTCTGTGTGTAAGCAGCACCAGTTGCAACCGGAAGACCGTGGGCCTGGCCAAAAACGTCATTCCAACGGCATTGGCCCGATAGGCCGCGTGTTCCGGCGACGTTTTCTGCGAACGCTCGCCCGCAGCGTGTTGGCGCTCTTCCGTGGCCCAGCCCCGCGGCGCCCCCACAGCAGGGCCCCAGCGTCACGCCAATTGCTTGGTGGCGGCGGCGTGGGTCGCCAACGGCGGTGGATCTACAATCGATAGTGCTCCTGCAGGCGCCCATGTCCGAGAGCACGCGCAAGTGCGCTTCGGCGTGGTAGCAAATGGAGGACAAAGTAAATTGCCCCAAGAATGCTGCTTTGCTGGCCCGGCCCGCTTGCTTGCTTCGGGCGGCGGGCGCGTGCCCTTCGCTGCTCGGTGCCCCGCCCCGCCGTCGCCCCGCGGCGGTGCCTGGCCGTGCCCCTGCCTGCCTCGCCGTTGTCGCTTATCAGCTGCAAGCCAGCTTCCACGCTGTTTAGCGCTGTCCTGTCTGGAACGCACTTTTTTTTCTTTTTCCTTTCCTCTTCGCGCGCTAAATCTAATCTCATTTCCTACACTCCCTACCGAGCCAAATTGACCCTCGACATCTGGCAACCCAAAGGAACAGGGAGCACACACAGCACACGAGGACACATCGCCCGGTCCCGCATCTCTCTACAGGCGGCCAGACTCGACACCACACGCACGCCGGAATTCTGCCCTGGCTCCGAACGTGAACCCGCCAACACCGCCCCCAGCTGTTGTTCCTTGCCTTGTGGCTAATTTGGCGCCCCTGCTCTGCACCCGAGTTCTGCTTGCGTGCCCCGCCCGCCCAGGCCCTCCATGAGTGACTTTGCCAAGTCCATTCTCGGGCTCGCCTCCCAGAAGAGAGAGGCGCTGCCCTCCAGCGACGTGGAGTCCGTCACCACCGTCAACTCCAACGACTTGTACAAAATGCCCCAGCCGGTGAAGTCCCACTCCAACTCCTCCGTGCGGCTCATGCCCAAGCGAATGGCCTCCAGCCCGACCACCGCCGTGTCGGACCAGTCCATGGCGTTTGGCACCACCACCACCAGTGAGCAGGCCCTGGCCACACACCAAAACAACTTCTTGACCGACTTGCAGCCGTACCACCACGACGCGGCCGCCCACCACGACGCCCGCGCCGGTGCCGGGCCCCACGCCGAGGCTGCCACCGCGCCCGAGAGCCGCTCGTCCATGGTGGACTCCTCGTCCCACTCCTCCGACTCGCCGCCGCAGCCGGTCATCATCACCACCGACGAGAAGGGCCACGCCAAGAACGACGCCTCGTCCCAGCCAAAGGGCAAGTTGAAGGTCATCATCATCGGTGCCCGCGACTTGCTTGTCTCGGACTACTCCCAGCCATATGTTGTGTCGACGTACGAGAGCTCCGAGTTCGTCAACAACGCCACCCCGTCCTCGGGCAAGTCTCCCATGCCGCGCCACGGCATGCCTGTGGGCCATTATAGAAACACCAAGCCTGCTGCATTCCAAAAGCAATCGTCGCAGCTCAACCTAGGCGACGCCAACTCCAACCCGTTGTGGAACCACGAGGCCGTCTTCGACGTGGTGGGCACCAAGTCCGAGTTGGAAATCTCCGTTTACGACGCCGCCAAGGACGACGCCTTCTTGGGCCAGATCAGGTTGTCTCCAAACACAGACTCCACCTCCTCCAATGTCTCGCTGGAAGCACAGTGGTACCCCTTGCGCTCGCGTGTCGTTGGCGAGAGAGTGAAGGGCTCGTTGCAGATCAAGTGGAAGTACACCTTCAACGACTCCAAGAAAGCATACGGGCCCGATGACTTTGAAGTCTTGCGGTTGCTCGGCAAGGGAACGTTTGGACAGGTGTACCAAGTCAGAAAAAAGGACAATGACCGTATCTACGCGATGAAGATCTTATCGAAGAAGCTCATTGTCAAAAAGAAGGAAATCGCCCACACCATTGGGGAGCGGAACATCTTGGTGCGTACGTCCGCGGCGGCCTCTCCCTTCATCGTTGGCCTCAAGTTTTCCTTCCAAACCCCCGCGGACTTGTATTTGGTGACTGACTACATGTCTGGAGGAGAGTTATTTTGGCATTTGCAGAAGGAAGGCCGCTTTGGAGAAGACAGGGCCAAGTTTTACATTGCCGAGCTAGTTCTTGCGCTCGAGCACTTGCATGATAACGATATCGTCTACAGAGACTTGAAGCCAGAGAACATTCTCTTGGACGCAAATGGCCACATTGCATTGTGTGACTTTGGTTTGTCCAAGGCTAATTTGGACAACAATGGTACTACAAATACCTTTTGTGGTACCACCGAATACTTGGCTCCCGAAGTCTTGCTTGACGAGAGCGGATACACCAAAATGGTTGACTTCTGGTCCTTGGGTGTGTTGATATTCGAAATGTGCTGTGGATGGTCTCCGTTCTACGCTGACAACACGCAACAAATGTACAAGAATATCGCTTACGGAAAAGTGAGGTTTCCAAAAGAGGTCTTGTCTCCCGAGGGGAGGTCTTTTGTCAAGGGTCTTTTGAACAGAAACCCCAAGCACAGACTCGGTGCAGTGAACGACGCCAAGGACTTGAAAGAACATCCTTTCTTCAATGAGGTCGATTGGAACTTGCTTAAGGCGAAAAACATTCCTCCTCCGTTCAAGCCACACTTGTCCTCAGAGACAGACACTTCGAACTTTGATCCCGAGTTTACCAACGAGTCGTTTTCTGCTATAAAACGGTACTTTGAAATGGGCTCCACACCATTATCTCCAGGCATACAAGCAAATTTCAAAGGTTTCACTTACGTCGACGATTCCGCGATCGATGAGCATTTCAGCAAATCACAAAGGTACAACACGTTCAAGAATCCCTCCTCCTTTATTCCCGGAAACCCTAATCTTCCTCCGGATGATGAGGTAATCGAGGAGCAAGAGAGTGACAGGGATGAGATGGATATTGATCAAGACCACACTATGGGCAGCGAAGAATTCGTGAACGGCCGCTTTGACCTCTAATTTATTCTACGCGAGATAGCTCAAAGAGTCAGAAGCACATGCCTCGCACATATTATAGAGACTATTTAATTATGTAATTTTATTGCAAGTATCACTTAGTACTGTCGGTTCCCGCTGATAGTACCTGAGATTCGCTATGTCGTGTGTGCCTCAAACGCTAGAAGTAAATGCGAGCGCGCTTGAAGAAGATGAACTAAATAAATAACCAGACTTTGTCGAACCGTCTCGTGCACAACGGCCAGTTAATCTGCTGTCACAAGAATCGTTGCGGTCTCAGACACATTGATAGATTGGCATCCTTGTGGGGCAAACATACATTGCAAACGCAGTCTCCAGCTCTAGCCAGCATACGCACATGAACAGGGTACGGAGCAAACGAGGAAAGCCACATTACCCGGTCGAGGCCGGCGAGCACGCAAACTTCCTGGGCGTCAAGCGGGAGCCCTTCCAGCTCCATGACGAGGCAGACTTGGTCAACTTCCGCTCAGACTCGCTCTCAAGATTCATGTCCAACCAGGACTACATGGATACAGTAGCGCTGAAGCTCTTCCACACGTCGAAAATTGCGCCTCCGCTGTCGTTTCCGGTACACACTAACAGACCATACGAGGCGGGTGCCAAGGACGAGGATCTCGTGAAAGTTATAGAAGAGATGAAGCCTGAGGACTTGTATAGCGGCGACCTCAGGTTGATGCGTGCCAAAGTCAAGCACTCAGAGCAGGCATTGGCCAAGCTCCAGCAAGAGCTAGACGAATTGAGCACCGAGAAGGTATTCAGCGAGGAGACCAGGTTTCAAAAGGATGCGGTGGAAAAACTAGCGAGAGTGCAGTATCTCTGTACCAGCACCGAGTCGGCGGAAGAGGCGGAGAAGTTGGTGAGTCTGGTGTTAGACGAGTACAAGCAGAAGTTCTCCAAGGACTACGTTTCGGACCAGAGCTCATACACCTTGCGGTCGATTGCAGCAAGCGAGCTCGCGCCGGGCGTCAAGGTGGAGGAGGCGCCGGCGCACTACAATCCAAGGCTGATTCTGACGTTCATTGACATCAAAAACGGGCCGCAGGCTGATCCAGCTGGTTCTGGGAAGATCGACGGCGTGAACGGCCCCGACGTCCAGGTGCCAATTGCGAACGGGATGGGGCTTGACCCGTCCACGTACGGTGGGCAGGGCCAGTACATGGGCGGAGACGAGTACGACGAGTTTCAGATTTTGATGGATGGCGACAACGAGAAGATAGCGTCGCCCCGTGCCGCGGGCAATGTGGGTGGAGAGCATTCTTACGGCCTGCGTGCCAACGAGGTGCAAGGTGGAGCCAGGGATGATGCGCAGACCCATCCCGCGGGAGAAAACTACATGAACAAGGTTGACCCAGACGTCAACATGGATGAGATCAACCAGTTCTTGGCCGACCCGGAGGAGGCCGAGGGGATCGACGACGTGGATGCGTTGATGAACTTCGACCAGAAGCCGGACGGCGAGGACTTGGGATTTGGGCAGGGCGCGCCGAACGACGACATCATCGACGACGATGCCTTCAACGTGGACTTCCTCAGCCAGATCGACAACGACATGGACTGAGTCCCCGAGCTTTCCGAAGTACCGGTGGCTCGGCACTCCATGTGCGCACGCCAGGTCAAGCGCGACTCACCATGCATAACCTGTTGTGCATTAGCCATAGCAGCATCCAACGCGGAGCACCAGGTCCGCTAATAAAAAGACATATAGAGCACCGTGTCGTAGGCACCCATCACCGGGGAGGGCAGCCCCGGCTGCCGCTTGTTTTGGCCCCGGGCGTGTAGTGGTTCCGCCGGGTGCTACCTGGACCGGTGCCGTACATTCGCAGACCAATCCTGTGTCTGGTGTTGTCAGGCCTCAGATAAAGCGGAGAGCCAGGCTAAGCAAAAACACAAAGAAGCACCCGGCCCTTTCGACACATGGACCAACAGCAGGAGTTCCGTGCCACACGGAAAGTCATGCTACAGCAGCAGCAGCAGGCACGCAGCCGGATGAAGCACCAAAAGCTCAAAGTGAGCTTTCTTGGGTACACGGTTGTGTTGGTGTTCCTCGCGCTACTACAGTTCATTGGCGTCTTCTTTTTCACCAAAGGCTTTCTACTTTCCCGGCTGGTGCTTCCCAACCTCGCGGACTGCGAGGGGCCCGACGGCTTGTCTGCTTGCTTCAGCGAGCCGAGCTTCGACAAAGCCGTTTTGCTCGTCATTGATGCATTGCGGTTCGATTTTGCCATTCCGGTCGACCTGGAACACCCGGGCTATGATCCCAACTACCACAACAACTTCCCGATCCTTCATGATCTAATGCAGAAAGACCCCAGCCACGCGGTGCTCTTGAAGTTCCTCGCGGACCCGCCCACCACGACGCTCCAAAGACTCAAAGGATTGACGACCGGCTCGCTCCCCACGTTCATTGATGCGGGCTCGAACTTCGACGGCGACGCCATTGACGAGGACAACTGGATTTTGCAGTTGCAAAAGGCAAACAAAAGCATAGCGTTCATGGGCGACGACACGTGGACCGCGTTGTTCAGCAAATACATCAACCCGGAGCTCAACTTCCCCTACCCATCTTTGAATGTTTGGGACTTGCACACCGTGGACAACGGTGTGGCCAGCCACTTGTTCCCGCTCTTGCAGAAGGCAAACTCGTCGCGATGGGACGTGCTCATTGGGCACATGTTGGGTGTTGACCATGTGGGCCACAGATATGGCCCTGACCACTTCGCCATGAAAGAAAAACTAGAGCAAATGAACCAGCTTGTCCAGGATGTTGTTGATACAATAGACGACAAGACCTTGCTCATTGTCATGGGTGACCACGGGATGGACAGGACCGGAAACCACGGTGGTGAGAGCAAGGATGAGCTTGAAAGCACGCTCTTCCTTTACTCAAAGAGCAGACGGTCCAAATTCAGCCACAAATCTGCTTCCGAGTATAACACGTCGGACCTAGGAGCAAACTACAGGACTGTCAACCAGATTGACTTGGTGCCTACAATTTCACTCTTGTTGGGGCTACCTATCCCATACAATAATCTAGGATTCCCCATTGACGAGGCTTTCTCTTCCGAGAAGACTTTGGTGAAGGCAAGTGAGCTCACCGTGCAGCAAATCATGCGCTATCGCAACTCGTCTCCCGACATTCAGGACAAATTCGCTATCACTGACAAGTATGACTACATCATGGACCAGTTCTCGAGACTCGGCAACAGCAAGAAACATGCAGAAAGTTTGATAGGTGGTTCGAAGGAGTTTCAGCACGAATTCTTGCAACATTGCAAAGCCTTGTGGGCTAAGTTTGACTTAGTCCTCATTAGCTTGGGAATTTCGGTGCTTATTCTCTCGCTTTCAGTTGTCGTCACTTACTCGAGATCCATCCCGTCTGTACGTGTCCTGACAATGTCTTTCGAGTTTATCGGCTCGATAATCGCAATGTCGCTTCTTGGGTTGGTTTCTGGCTTATCTATCTTTCTAGTGTTGAGACCTGCAGATCTTAGCTTGAGGTGTTGTCTTCTAAGCGGCGCTGCACTTGGAATTACCATCGGCTTCTGGGCTCCAATCTTGGATAGGTTTAGTGTTCAGTGGCTTTGGCATCAGCTAGTTGACTTTCTTGCTTACAATTCGAATTGGTGGTCATCTTTGGGCTTGCTTTTTGTGATCCTACACTGCTTAATATTTGCATCGAATTCCTTCGTGATTTGGGAGGACAAACTTGTGAACTTCTTCATTGCTACATTTGGCTTTTGCTGTTTCTATGCAACCCATGTTAGCCAGAAACCAAGGGAAGAAAGGATTTTGGGCATCGTTCATTCTGCAACTTTCTTAATTCTTTCTAGGCTAATCCTGATGATCAATTTGTGCAGGGAGGAGCAGATGGGTCGCTGCACACCAAGTTTCGTTACCACTCGGTGGAGCGTGGCTATGTTGTACTTGACAGCTTTCATTCTTCCCAAAGTCATTAAATCTTTTTACAATTTGTCGAAGTCGTACCACTCTGCAGCTCCATTGTGGATCGACACGGGCTTGACCTCTCTCATGTTCATGAATGCAGCGTACTGGACTCTTGAATGGTTGGAAAACGATGATGCAGTTCAAAACTTTTTTAAAGGATGGATAGACATTGGTCTTTCTAGGTCTTTCCGGTTTGCTATTGCTCGAATTGTGCTTTTTGTGTCCCTTGTCTTGGCCAACTTCAGTTGGTCGCGTGGCCCGTTATGTGTGAAGATTGAATTCTCACGAGGAGATGCAGAAAAAGTTGTGGAATCCCTGGTGGTCGAAGTGTTGGAGGATGAGACGCTCGACGACTCGATTGCAGAGCCCAAAGAAGCCGAGGAGCCAGTTCAACCATCGGCCACGATTTTAGGCTATGGCAACGTGTACGGATCATCGTACTTTTTGCTTATCATCAACTTTGCCGTGGCAATCTTGCTTGTGACGAAGCCTGTGGGAGCATTGTCGATAAGTGCGCTTTTGATTCAACTCTTGACCTTGCTCGAGCTTTTCGATCTCCTTGAGCTTCGGCGGAATTTCATTGCTCCTGTGATGTTTCTTTTACTTGCATATCAGCATTTCTTCAGCACGGGGCACCAAGCCACGATCGCGTCAATCCAGTGGGAGGTTGGATTTATGACCACGCAGACAATTGTTTTCCCATTCACTCATTTAAACATTGTGCTCAACACATTTGGGCCATTTTTGATCATGAGTCTCGCTGTGCCATTGATCACTCTATGGAAGATTCCTCCGTCATCGAAGCCCGTCACCGTGCTCTCCCACGTGATCACGAACATCACAACCGTTATCACTTACCAGACACTCACAAGTATCATGAGTTTTGCATTTGCTGCCCACTTCAGACGCCACCTAATGGTGTGGAAAATCTTCGCGCCCCGGTTCATGTTGAGTGCGCTTCTAATCGTGGTGATGAACATCAACTTTGTGATATTGACAACATGGTTCGCCACAGGGCGGGTCTTGACTCAGGTCAATCGGATTTTCGGCAGGTAAAAAAATCCCAGACTCATAGCGCACGACACATCTTAGAGTCAAGTATATAACTGAAAAAATGTGTAATATATGGCATTGACTGCAAAATTCGCCCTGTCAGAGCCACAGTGCGCGCATATATACATGCATGATTGGTCATACCCCATCACGTCTTCATATCAGCCTGCTCAATATTTTCTTTTACACAATAACAAACTCAACAAAATGTGTCGTTTTATGATTTATAAGGGCAAGCAGCCGATGATGCTCTCCGAGCTTCTAACGCAGCCCGCACACTCGATCATCAACCAGTCTTTTGACTCTCGACTCAGGCTTGACATGAGAAACCCTATCAATGGGGACGGTTTTGGCGTTGGCTACTACAGCGAGTGCAACGACGCATGTGTGTTCCGTGCAATCACACCAGCGTGGAACAACGTGAACCTCAACTCGTTGTCAAATTGCACAAAGTCCAAGTTGGTCTTCGCCCACGTCCGGGCCTCCACCCACGGTCAGTTGTCTGAGACAAACTGTCATCCGTTCCAGTACGGAAAAATTCTTTTCATGCACAACGGCGGGATCCTGGCATTTGAGAAAATCAAGCGGAAGCTTGTTTCCCACTTGAGCGACAAGTTCTTCCTCACCATCCAAGGTGCAACCGACAGTGAATGCTGCAGTGCGTTGTTTCTCGATACCTTGGAGAAGATGGGCCACGATCCGGCGGATCCGCACACGGTATTCACGCACAAAAACCTCCGGGAGGCTCTTCTCAAAACTATCGAGTACATCAAAAACTGGCAGGTGGAGGTCACTGACGAGCCATCGCTCTTGAACTTTGCTGTTACAGACGGAACATCCGTCATTGTGTCGAGGTACATCACCTCCAAGACGGATGAAGCCGCCTCCTTGCATTTTTCAACTGGATCTCGCTTTTTTGAGTACGCGCCCGGTTTGTTCAAGATGGAGCGCTTGAACCGCTCGCAAGATGTCATCCTCGTTTCGAGCGAGCCTGTGACGTTCGAGCGTGGTGACTGGATATGTGTTCCAACTAACACAGTTCTCTCAATCACGAGCAACAACACCGTCCTTTTGCATCCCATTGAGGACGAATTCTACGACAGCACTATGGCCGAAAGGTCGTCTGGTTTTGCAATGAGCAGAGGGCTTCTTGGTTCTGCTCCTCAGGTATCTGCCGATCTAGTGGCTGGAGAAGCTATCGAAAATATCGCTTCACTGTTGAGCCCTTTGGAGCAGGCCGTCAGAAGAACGACTGAACTCCAGATTTAACTTGTAAAATACATTGAAGTGTATTGCATGAATATTTATCAGCTAAACAAATGTTTCTGTAAGATTTGTCTCATTAGTGTGTTGTGTGTTGTCGTTAAAAGCGTAACATTACATGTTCAAACACCCAGGTATTGCAACGTCAGGGTGTATGTGTGCATATGGGTGTCTTACTCTTGACTGCTTGTAGCAATCCATTTGTCTTATGAGCCTTTGCTTGCAGCCCTAGTGAGCTTGTTGGTCTGCAGTTCTTTGGAAAATTCGTAATCCCGAATGTCGTCCTCCTCGCTGTCGGAAGAGCTGCTTGAAGAGTCGGCATCTAGATCTGCATTCTTCATGCCAAAAGAGTGCAGCTGTTCATTGACGATGATTCCATGTGAGTCATACAACGAATGTGGCTTTTTGTAAGACAATCCGTCGTCATTAGGATCAATGTAATCATCTCCTTCGTCCGTAGATCCTAATTGCATATAATCGTCACCGTTGTGATCGGAGCCTCCTTCGTTTTCGCTGAACTCCTTTGCCTTGTTCTGTAAAGATGTCACAAATCCGCTCGAACCGGAGTTTGAAAGTTGTTGAGACATGTAGCTAGCAAAATGATCCTCGTCTTCCTCAGATTCGGAATCATCGCTCGAGCTGAATCGAAGAGATCTACCGTCCCTCAAGTCTTGGTCCCCAACATCGACATTCTCGGTGAATTCCTCCTCCTTTTCTCTGTCGTCGTAACCTTGACCGATAAGGTCGTGGTCTATCGTGGGATCAAGATGCAAAGACGAGTCTAAATCACCTTCCTCAATCAAGTCGCCTGCGCTCTCGTCAAACGTGTTTGATCCCTCGTCGTCATCGACGTCGCTTCCGCCCAAAATAGCGTTGTACTTCTTACGAGTGTCGAAAAGAACTCGGTTCACGTATTCCTCCCAAACATCTTCTTCGATTTTCTCGTCAATGAGATGGCTGATGGTTCCAACAGGGTAGAGTTGAATGAATTTGACCACCTCTTCAGCAATCAAAGTGAGGTGCCCCATGTATCCGAGACGAAGACCACCGTGCGATTCTTCGTATTCGGTACAAAGGCGTTGTCCTTCGATGATTCTGTCTGTGATCTTTGCAGAGTGAAAGATATCAGTTGCAAGAAATTTGTTGAAGCCGATATCCATGGACCCGTTCATCACTTGTTGGACGATATCAAAGACCACATTATGAAGAAAATTATTCCATGGAAACTTGAAAAACATGGACAATATATTGGAGACAATTTGAGTATCATACAATGCAATTTTCAAAAAGTCTCCAACAACTGGCTTTTCTCTGATCTGTTCCTCGCTCAAGTTCGCGTTTGCGTGCACTTCTTCTTCCTCTTCTTCGTCTGCTTCGTTATCAGCTCTCTTGTACTTTGGAGAATCACCATGTATACCAGCATTGAACGAATCGATAGTATCATTGTAATCACTATCATTGTCATTATTTTTGCGGCGCTTAGTCTCATGTTCGAATTTCTTGGCAATCTCTTGTTCTGCGTCAAGACTTGGTTTCAACTCTTCTGGGGAGATTTCGATTACTTCATTGTATTTGAACCCATCGGGATCCACTTTCTGCATCTTCTTCCTCAATTCATCTCTGACCTTCACAACGTCGTAACCTTTGTTGTCATTAAGTAAAGCCATGTTGGAACAGTGCAAGAGCTCGGCAATCAACTCGCAAATCTTGAACCGCTCAAACCCAAGAGCTTCGATTTCACCAAATGTAGTCTTCAACTTACTTTCAACCTTAGAGTGCATCAAAAGCTTGTTGAATTCATCAGTACGACTGCCGAAGACATGAAGCAAGTGACCCAAGTAAATAGGATCACGCCCAGTGGGCGGATGGCTCTCCAAAGTAATGTAGAGCACGGGAAGAATATCGTAATCGGAGTTGTTCTTTCTGATGATCTCAATAATGATACCCACTCCATTGCTTAGAGCGTAACCTCCTTTAAGCATTATGTCACATAACTTAGTCATCATTTCATGGGATACAAGTTCCCTGGTCAATTCGTTGGGACCTATAGTAGAGTTGTCCGTGGTAGAATTCGCAGAGATCGTGATGAGAGCCTTTAAAAAGTCAGCTGCTGAGGACTGTTTGGCGAGTTGTATCTCTGATTCTTCAGGCGATTGAGTCTCAGTGGGTTCGAGCGAATTCACAAGATGCAAGATTAATTCCTGGGTTTGAAGGAAGTCGATGATTCCCGTTGAGTTATCTGGCTTATCAGTTGAGATGAGTTTCAACAAAAAGTCCATTAAAGGTGGATTCGACAAATGCTTGATGAATTTTTGAACTAGGTTGGGCTGGTTCTCAATGAGATACGTGATCATTTCCTCGCACTTCATGTCTAGTAAATGCTCCATGATCTTCATGAAATAGGTGGCCAAATTAATCGACAAGGGAGGCTCGAAGTCCAATATCGACCACAACTTGTTCAAATTGTCGGTCGACTCCATGACAAAGTCAGTGAGAGACCACACGTCCGCGCTTAAAATCTCTGCAGCCAATGTGGCGTACCTAGTTCTGCGCTCATCAAAGGTTTCGGCGGGCTCCTCCTCTTTGGAATCGTCCGCCAAGCTCGGACTGCTTGGCTCGATCGCACTGGGAGAATTAGACGACTCCTTTTTCTCGCTATCCTCATCCTCTTTTTCGGAGTCTGCCAGTTCTTCGGTAGTGGCACCCTGGCTAGGGGAATCGCTCAAATTCAACCTGCTCAAGCTCAGTTCGAGCTCGTCGCCCGTTAAGCTTTCCAGAATCAACAAGTCAACAAGAAGATTGATGATGGTGTCGTCTCTGAGGAACTCTAACAACTGGGAGTTGTTTGACATGAGCTCCTGTAGCAAATCACTCTCGTCTAGCAACTTCACGAGGGTGTCTGCCGTCAGGGACGAGCTTTTCTCATTGTCGACGATGTTGTGGTTCTCAAGTATGGTGGAAACGTTGGATAATGAAGTGAAGCCGTTGCTGAGCTTCCAGAATGAGCCGGACATGGTGCGAGTATATGATTGGGGACAGGAAGGAGTGTGGGTCTAATAAATATGATGGATGAATGCAAACTGGTCTTGGTCTTGAAAGCACAGACAAGAGGGCCGCCACGCTACCACTGGCTCGATTCTGTGACCGGGTACTGTGATGCGTTCTCCGGATGGGACTCTGTTTACGTGACCCTCAATGTGACCACAACGTCCAGGTCTCGGAACAACCTTCCGGGGGTGAGGGAAGCGGTGAGGTGGTGGCGTTCCTCCAATGGCAATGTTCCGAAACTTGAAGTCTTATAGATGGCGTCGCTGGCGAGTGCAAGATGCCGTCAAAGATTCAAGTCTGGGTGGTGAGGTTATGGCCGCTGTATGGTGCAGAATCTCGGAGGAAATTTTTGAGGTTTTATGGGCGCGACACGAAGGAGACAAACATAGGCGGTGCGGCACAGGCGGGCTGCGGAGGCGGGTTGCTGGAGCGGGACAAACGGGAAATTGAGGTCTGCTGAAAAGAACGTGAAGCTTTTTTTTTTCCTTAGATACGACCGTCTTACGAGATCTAGTATTAATTACAAGAATAGGCTATGGTGGAGGTCTCTGATCTCATAGTGTGCACAGAAGTTTCATGTCTACACGCAACTTGTTGGCCGCTCCGGCGAGGCGAGCACGAATAGGACCAGGCGAGGTTCAGCTGACCAATGGAAAAGGACGAATATTTACAGCGACAAAAGGGAGAAAAGGGCAGAAGGTGAGAATACTCCCACTTTGACTTGATCGACTGACTATTATGAGAAAAACGACGAATTGGGTTTTTTTGGCTTGTTTTTTTGGTTGGTCTGAGCACTGGTCTCTCCTCGGATTTTGTAGGGCAGATGCGCCTGAATGGCGTGAGTACTAACCACAGCAACACGAACAAAAAATAGAAAAAGCAAACAATACCGATGTAGCCGGGAAAACACTAGAACCGCTACTCAAACACAAAACACGCGTTTTCTCTCTATTCAACTACCAAAGGAGCCCGGGCTCCTTTTAGTCGACAGTCCCGATTTAGACCTGGTGTACTGATGTGTTCGATCAAAAAAACTTCATCCATCTCCAGACCGACCAACTCCACTGCAACAGGAAGATGTTGAGACTGTTTTTTACAGGCGGAACTCGCCATCTATCGCACTTTGCGCCGCTTCGGACGGCTGCAGCAGTCACCTCAGCAGGCGCATCCAGCAAAATACCAGACTTGTCCCTCATGAAATTCGATTCCAACGGCTCGGAAGATTTGTATGCCGTTTGCAAGATTCACAACATGCCTTACCTCGTCACCAAGGGCGACAGGCTCATTTTGCCGTACAAAATCAGGGGTCACAGCATAGGTGACGTGTTGAAGTTGAACAACGTCACCACCATCGGCTCCAGAAACTTCACCCTCAACGACAAGAATGGTATACTGGACAGCATTTTCCAACTCACGGCAACGTTAGCAGAAATAACCCGGGAGCCCAAATACTATGTCTACAAGAAGAAGCCAAGATGCAGAAGAATGAAGACCGTGGAAGTTGAGCCTTTCCAGACCCATCTCGTGATAAACGAGTTGAGGTTGAAATAGCATGTAAATAGTCAAGACATAATGATTCATTGTTTGTGTCATTCTATAAATTTTTATACCAATGGCCGTGCAACACTTTTCCGTGAGTTCATTTTGATGATTTGACTCAACTTGGTCTGGGAAAACTGGAAGTTTTTGTCAATTTGCACGAACTCATGATCCAACAATTCTGCAGCCGTGGGCCGCAATTCGGAATCAATGGTAAAACACTTGTTCAAGAAATCCTTGGCTTCAAGACTCACTCCTTCTGGAATAGGGGGCGCTAGCTTTGTTTTGCCGATCTTGTAGATTGCACTGATCACTGCCTCGTTCGACCATGGTCGTTTGCCTGCAAACATCTCTAGCATGACGCACCCAAGAGACCAGATATCAACCTTGGCACTATAGCCCTGCTTTTTTTCCTCAACCATGCTGTGTATGACTTCAGGCGCCATCCAGAAAACGGTTCCCTGCATCGACATCTCTGCATTGTTGCTGTAAATGTCTTTAGAACGTTTGGAGATTCCAAAATCGGAGATTTTGCATATACCATCTGTCTCAAGCAACAAGTTATCTGCTTTAAGATCCCTGTGTAAAATACCATTTTCGTGAAGAAACTTCAAGCCTTCGAGGACTTGCCTTGTCACGAATCTCACGAGAGGCTCCTCAAACTTTCCGTATGTTTTCAAACATGAGGAGATCGAGCCACCGGCAACGTACTCCAAAAACAAGTTGTAAGTTTGACCACTCTGCTCGAATCCCAAGTATTGGACTATATTGAGATGATCCAAGTCTTTCATTGTCTCAACCTCTTTGTGAAGTGCGTCGAGTCCCTCTGAATTGCTACTTGCACTTGAACCAACAACAACCTGTTTAACTGCAAGCATCTCACCTGTAGTCACATTAAGAGCCAAGTAAACCGAACCAAAAGATCCACGTCCAATAAGCTCACCTTTGACCCAGGCAATCTCTTCGTACGAATCACTTGCAATGTTCTTGATTCTGCTAACAGTTCTTTTCTCGCTTGCATCAGGCGTCAACTCAACCACCTTTTGTCCCCAAAGCTTGGTATTACTCCGCGTAAGTGCGTGAGCTCCCTTTTCAGTTACTGGCTTTCTCACATGACGCCCACAATCGGTTGTATCAACAGCTCTTTGACTAGCTAACCGCTTCTTCCGAGCTTCACTAGCCACAATCCTGATGGTTTTCATACGACGGCGAAAATTTGGTCCGTCACAATAAAACTCTTCTTCGAGCGGCTTGGGGTACACAGGTGATATGTTCGCACTTGAGAATGTTCTAGATATCGAATGGGTTCGGGAAGCGGGTTTGGAAATCTCCGGAGGAGGAGTCTGTTCAACTTTGGGCGATTCAGGCGAGTCGTCTATGATAGGTTTGTCCAAAATGGTGTTGGGGAAGTATCTTTCGAGATTGTCATAAACTTCCTCAACAGAGGGCCTCATCTTCATCTGGCCACTCAGGAAGGCAGGTAAAGAAGACACCTCCTTCTTGTTTATGGGCTTAACAAAGAAATCATCGTCACTGTCATTGCTTCCGTTAGAGTTCTTGCCGAATGAATTGTTGCTGTGTTGATCCTTTCGGAGCGGTTTAAAAAAAAATTCATCTTGACTGTCATTCTCAATTGAGTCCTTTCCGGATGGAGTGGGTTCAAATTCGGGAGCATCACTAAAGTCAAAGTGTTTTACAGAGGATTTTCCTTTCAATGCGGATTCTTTACTCCTCCATGTTCCAATCTGAGAACTCCGGAAGGAATCGATACTATCCGTGGAAACTGAATCCTCATTGGAACGGAAAGAGTATGGCAGAAGAGTCCCCTTATTGGAGTGTTTCTTTGAGTTTGCTCTCATAGAGTTAGCTGCTGTAGGAGGTGGTGGAGCCTTTCTTCTTGCAACAAAATTACTTGCCCTTTCCATTTCCAGTCCAGAAGATGGCATTCTGGACGCTTTCCCATCTTCTTTCAAGCTATTTGCAGTTTCTTCCTTGAAAGTATGGATCGTCGAAGCAGAAATGGGAGAAATTGACGAATCTGTGACCGAAGAGGAATATATGTTGGGGATCAACCTTGGGGCTTTGCTCTCATTAGAGTTGAGCCTTCTCTTGTCGAAGTCTATTTCCCGCCCTTCTCTTCTGACAACAGAAAACGATGAATTACCCTGAATATTTGAATTGGACCTGTTGACCGTATCGATGCGGCTTTTATCTGTAGTTGAGATTATGGGTTGCGTGGGAAGTTTGCTGGTAACTAATAAAGGAAGCCCCCTGTCATTGACACGAGTTGGAACATTAGGCTGTGACCTCCTTTGTTGAGGCATAGTTAACTTGATAGCACTTGGAACCTGATCTTTCTCGACACCCGCCAAAGAATTTGAATTCAGTCCAGCACCGCTGGTTTGACCAAAGAGGGCATGTTCCTTAAAGTTGATATAATCCACACTCTTATCATTACTCTTTTGTAAAAGATACTGTGGTGTAGCAGGGTACACGTTTCCGTTACTGTCACTGATAGTATCAAACGACTTAGAGTCTGATGATGTACTTGAAAAGGTACCAACGGGATCAGGGGAATCAATTATCTGATTGACTTTCAACTTGAGCGATGATTCGTGTTGCAATAAAAGAAGAAGGGCATCGTCCGGCAAAGCAGAACCAGGGGTAGACTCGAAGTCCGTCAAGTGGAGAGTGAAATTGCCGACGTCAATGAGGCCCAAACTTTTGATTATTTTCTGCTTGAAAATTTCTGGGTCGGCCATTTCTTGCAAACCCAATGACACGGGAGCAAACTGTTTGTTGTCAAGTGTAACCAAAATGACCTTGCTGCTCTTGTTTTCGACAGGGCTTTTCACGACGGGAAAGTACTTTGAATCAAGACTACTCCTCAAGCTAAGATATTGCAGCAGGGTCGAGCTCGATGACTGTGCAAGCTCCATGCCCTCATCGGCAGGCAAAAGACTCATGCTTTGTATCGAACTGGGCGACTTACAAGAGTCCTCCTGTGAGACAATTGAGAACGATTGCGAGTTTGGCCGGCCATAAGAAAAGCCTTTCAAGCTTTCGTCCGTGCTTCTCGGAGTTATGCTGTTGGAACTTCCACTTCTTCTACCCGAGGGAACCTGCTTCGTTAATGGAGGGTTGGACTGCACTTGCTTGACTATTCCCACGGCCTTATCTCCACCGTACTTTCGAAGTGTATTGATAATGCCGCTCTTCTTGAAGCCAGTAGAATTCAGTGATGCATCCGAGGAGTGCTTGGATTGTGCATTTAAAGTGGGAGAGAAGATGGGGTCATTTTCGCCGGTAGACAACCTGCTGTGTTTCCGGAAGAACTTGAGAGAATGCTCCTTGGTGTGCTTCAGCGAGCCCGTATCCACATATGAATATGGCCGCTGTTTTGCCTGGATAGCCGGCAGGACCTGTGTCCACAAGGACGATGACGACTTTCTGTTTTCCAGTTTGTTCGCTGCCTGGTCCAGGTCCGGGTATGCTTGGGGAGTGGGAGGCTCAGCTGCTTGCAGCTCAGCTTTGAGTAAAGAAATGAACTTGTCAACAAAAGGAGCGGTGCCATATGGACCCAAGGTTTTGCTCAATTGCTTCCACACAGTGGACGTGCTGTCGTAGTTGCCCAACTCCAAGAATCTGTTCCCCGAGATTTCGTTCCGCTTGAACGAGTCCTTCCAGGACTCGGGAAAGCCATGGAACTCAAGCCAGCTTAAGACACTCGCCATGGGCCACGGTGACAGCGACTTGCTCGACATACTCGACTGTGTGCTCATAACATATCTCACGAATCTTTGCTGGTTATTGATGGAAGTCAAGGTGGATGACGAAGCCAGCGATACGCTGGAGGACTGAGAGTCATTGCGGGCATGGCTCTGTGGGACAGCTGCCTTGGCAGCAGACTCGCTTTCAGTTGAGTGGTTTCTTTCGGTTTCTGCTGAGCGTTTTCTCTCAGATTCAGTTGAGTGTTTTCTCTCAGAGTTGTGGGCATGTGAGGCGGGCTGAGGCCGCGTGTCGGAGGACTTGGAATCGACAAGAGCCAACAGGCTCCCGCTGCGGTCGTACGAGCCGATTATCAGCTTGATGGCATTGGAGTTGATAGAGCTTGTCACGGACTTCTGGGGCAGAGTCGAGTCCACGGAGTCATGGAGAGGAGCGTTCCTGGGAGGGAGCGGCGGCGGTAGACGGAGCGTGGATTGCGAGTAGTTGCTGGACAGGCCTGTCACCTCGAAGTGCGGCGTGCTGCTGCCAAAGGCCTCTCTATGCGGCGATATCTCGAGCAACGAGTCGTCGGCCTCGGAGAAGCTGAACAGATTGGACTGGGGCAAGAGAGTGGTGGTGTTTCGGTTGGTGATCGGGTCGCTGCTGATTCTCTTGTCGCCTGGGGCCCGCGGGCGGCCAGGGTTGAAAGACCGGGGGCTCGTGTGGGCCGAGCTTGGCGAGTACGGGTACGGCAAGTCGGCTTCGGGACGTTTCTGTTGTGGATGCGGCAGAGACAACGTTCGCTGGCTCTCGGAATTGTACGAGGTGTCAGGGCCGTGGGAGGAGTACGGCGAGTGGAAGCCAGGTGGCTGGAACCGGAAGCTGTCGGGGCTCGACGTGGGGTCGTCCTGGGGGTAATAAGGCAGGTGGTCGCTGTGTCGGGACGGTGTTCGTGAGTGATGCTGGTCGGGATCGAGTAGCGAGTTCTCCGGCTGCGCCCCGATTCTGTGTGCGTCGTAGCTCACAGAAAGGCGCTTCCCTGGAGAGTACATGGCGCCCTCGGTATACCAGTAAAGTGTTGCGAATGGAGTGGGATTGTGGTCTGCGTAGATTACTTGGTATTGCGAGTCCGCAGCACGCCGCGACTGATGACATCAGAGCACAGGAGAAGAAGAACAGAGAAGGCAAAATAAAAAAAAAAAAAAAAAAAAAAAAAAAAAAAAAAAAAAAAAAAACAAGAAACAGAAACAAAACAGAGAATTGCCGGGAACAAACGGCGAAAAGATCATAAGAAGGACCACCAGGCGGCCGGCTCAGGCGCCCCGCAAAAAGCCTCTTCCTCGCTCGGCCCCACCTCGTCCCAGCCGCGCGTTTTATTTACCATTACCCGTCCCAGATACCCGGCCCTAGATCAACACTGCGCCCACGCCATGTGCGCCGCGTCGCCCTCTCTTCTCGAATGCTTGGACTGCTTGAGTGCGGTGTCCGAGGCGACCGACACCGCGTGGGGCCCCCGGCTCGAGACCCTCCTCCGCAGGGCCTGGCTCCTGCTCGGTGCCGTGTTGGCCCTAGACCACGAGCCCGAGCTCCTTCAATTCTCCACCTCGGCGCTTCCGGGCCTTGAGCTCTACGCCCGCTCGCTCGGGTCTGCCCAGACGCTTCATGACCCCACGTACGCAGACATCTTCCTGTTTCTCAAGACCGACGGCCTCGCGGAGCCCAACATCCTAGACCTGCTCTCCGAGAGCCCACTCGAACACCCCTACCCAGCGCCTGTGTCGTCCTACGCCCACTTGCTGCTGGTATTGGGCCGCTACCTGGCCGACGAAAGCAGCCCCTACAGTTTTGCCGCGGAGAAACTCTCGTTTCTCGTTGCGCAAGTGTCCCGCCTACACGCGGCCTGCGAGGACAGGCTCTGCAGCTACATCGCCCGGTGCTTCCAGTACGAGTTTGCGTACTTCGCCCACTTGAACTCGCTCTCCAGCGAGCCCGCCGCCCTCGAGCCGTCCGACGACCAGATGGTCCTGGCGATCGAATCCTTTGTCGAACAGTCTCTCGAGGAAGCGAGTATCCAGGACGATGATCCGGATCTCGACGATCCCCTCTCCCACACACCCACCCGGCCGTTGGACTTCCACTGCTCGGACTCGCGGCTCAACAAACTATACCACGTGTTTCTACAGTTGGCGCTTTTCAAGCCCTCCTCGTCCTTTCCCTCCAGCGCCGCGCTCTACTCCAGAATCTTGGTCAACTACTTCAAGAAAACCTGCGAGGTCGTGAAATTCGAGCTGAAGCACGACCATGTCAACGGAAAGCAGTACGGCCTCGCAATTGACTTTTTGTGCGGGTCTGAATGGCACCCTGGCCTCGTGCCGAGTTACTTTGCCGCTCAGGCGAAGCACTTCCTACGGCAGTTGCTAATGGAAGACTCGCCCGACTCCTTGGCTCTCGACGTGCGTGAAACCCTGGTGGCCAGAACCATGTCGAAGTCTGACATCGTCGATCTCATCTCTAACTACTTGACAGTGTTGTCGATTCTCTCGGAATATGGTTTGGAATTCGATTCCTCGTTCCCATTTGCTTTCCGTCATTACATCTACTTGTTTTATGAGAAGTTTCCCGACCTCCCCATCGAAGAAGACTATGAATTCATCGACGAAGCCGTCGACACCATGACCGCCATCGTGGACTATGTGAACAACGACGAGGACTCAGAGTCGGACTCCATCATACAAATTGTCGACAATCTCCGTGCTATGCAAGAAGGGATACTCGAAATCACTCCCCTGCTGACGCTATTGATGCGCTTAACTGCATTTGAGACTTCAAAATTGAGAGGGTTGGCAAGGAGAACTCTCAGGAATTGGAATTACAAAGCCTTGGCCGCTCAACAGCTCGGCATTATCTACACGGAAGAAGCGCTTCCTAGGCTACAGACAAAAGTACTCTCCAGTATACTTTCCAAATGGCGTGCTCGTGTCACGACGAATCAACTTTTGTATAACCAAGCTACCTTATACAGCGACAAAAGGCTCGTTTCCAGATACTTTAATGATTGCTGGCTTCGGCGTCTCATATTGATATTGGACAACAACAACAAAGCAATTCAACTAAAACGCAAACAGATTTTTGAAGTTTGGAGTCTGAAGTATGCAAATCTCGCTGACCGTCACAATGAAGCTGTTCGTCAGCACAATCTTCATTCAACTAGAAAAGCCTTGGATCAAGTCCTTCGAAAATACAGGCAGATAGACGACCTCCGCAATGACTCCATGGTCTTGGCAAGTGAATTTGCTGCTAGGACTGAGAGAGCCCAAAAGACTAGGGTCTTGTACCTCTGGAGATCCCGACTTGACGAGCTCCTAAGGTCACGCGCCGAAGCTCCAGGGCTGTATCCCGATTTTGCAGTATTGGATAAGACATACGGCGAGTACATTCTCCGCAAGTTTTTTCGAGTGTTTTTGAAGAGATTCAAAGAAGCCAAGGCTTGCAAAGAGCTTCGGGAGTTCGAAAATAAGCGTCTCAAGAAACATGCATTTCAAATTATGCTCAATCGCTACATTCTATCGCGGACGGGTGCTATCCTAGAGGCAAAACGGATGAATGACTTGAAGCAAACAGCGTTCAACACATGGCGTGAAGCGGCTCGAAGCAGGCATACGGCTGATGCCCTAAGAAGAACAAGTCTATTGGAAAGTTCCATTCATATATGGAAGTTGAAAGCAATTGAGCTCAACTTGAAGAATAAGAGCGACAAAAGCATGGCAAGAAAATATCTCAAGATCTGGCGCATGAAACACGCGGGTATAGCCCTTTTTGAGAAGTCTGATAGCACTTTGCGCAAACAAGCTCTTTCAGAGTGGAAGAAAAAACATGAACTATTAATACAATCTCAGAAACTTGCAGCCGAAGTGAACCAGCAAAATCTATCATTTGAAATGATCACAATATGGAAGTCTAGATCGGACAGTGTGCGAGAGATGGCAATTGTGGCAGACTTAAATTGCCAACGCAAATTTTTTAACAAATTGCTTGCCTCTTTTGCACTTGTTCAAGGGAACCTCAAAAGCGCCAAGGATCTAAGGGCCAGAAACTCAAGTCTCGAAACAAGGATACAACTCAAGGCAGTATTGAGGCACTGGCAAGATGCTTATATGGATAGGTTCGAGCGTCAAAGTGAAATGGCTGTGACTAACTTTCAAGATCAAGTTCAAAGAACTGGGGTTCAGTCGGTTTTTTGGAGGGCTTGGAGATCCAAGCTCAAAAGAGTTCGTGAAAAGCAAAGTGTACTTGAAGCTAATCTTCAAGTTGCAAAGCGCACAAGTACATTAAAAACTGAGGTTTTTTTCCTTTGGTTGGACAAGATACATGCACATCAAGAGGCGTTGGATCAGGGGATCAAGTTCCACAGTAATTTGTTGTACAAAAAAATGATGTTGTTGTGGTACGAAAAGTTCATTGCGAAGAGTGTCTATTTGTCTGAAGTCGCAGACGAGCTAATCGACAAGCGGGAGTACAATCAAATGGTTGATTTTCTCAGAAAGTGGAACCTCAAGTTCACGAAATATGTGAAGCGCAATAACCAAACGTGCCTTATGTTCCAAGAGAAGTGGGAAAGGGCAAAATTGCATTCGCTATTGGAAATTTGGATTTACAAGAGCCAACAGAGAAATACAGCTGACCTTGAACATGTGGAAGCCAACACTACGATTGGTAGCAACATTTCACCTCTTTCAAAGCGATACTCGGATCGGAGACGTGCAGCTGGTTTCACGGAGGGCACAAGCTATTTGTTCACACCACTAAAAAAACAAGTGGAGTACCTGCCATTTACCCCAGGTAAGTTCGGATCCAGTCCTTCGCGGACTAGCCCTTCACGAACAAGCCCTTCACGGCTCCAAGAAACCAACGAAAGAATGAAATACTCCAGGATCGATGCACTGATTAACCGGTATAGGCATGCGAGGGAAAAACAACCATCACCCGTGAAGCTTCAGCGCTCTAATCGAACTAGATTGTCGCCTCCGAGGCCATCTGCCACAAATGGACGAGCTATTGCCAGCCCTCCTCCTGCTCCAAACTTTGTCAGCGAATTCCCCTTACACGAAGTACCAGATGCAACGTCTTCTCCCTCAACGGACATGAGAGATTCTGATTTTGAGCCTGCTAGTTTCGAATCGGATGACGTTCTTCTTGAGACCGCAAAGCAATTACGAAGAATCAACCCTGTGCGTATACCTCGCGAAGAAGAGATTGTACCAATTAGGTACTCTCCCATAAGTAAACTTAGAGAAAGATTAATGGCGAGGGCTGGGTCCCCTCAACGTTAATTAGTCAGATATATTAATCAAAGCTCATCATTGATCGCAGAGGACAAGATGCTCTCTTCTATTTCGTCGATCTGTTCATTTACAGAGTCCCGGATTTGCTGAGGATCGATTTCAAGTTCTTCTTGCTCTTGTACAGCAACAGTTTCCGTCAGCTCTGCAGCATCTGCGGGGACATCGAGTATGGTTGGCAAATCGTCAGGCGCAGTGCGCTTGTAAACGTGCAAGTAGTCTCTCAAGACAATTGTATCCTCTAGCACACGAACCAAAGTATTGAACTTGCCGCTTTGAAGCTCGGACCACACAGACTTGTGTAGCTCGGATCTGAAGGCTGCATCCCCCGCAATTTTCTGCCAAGTCCTTATGGCGCCATGCACATTCAATCCCTGGAAGATTGGGACCAGAGTGAGGCGGTCCCAGTGAGAGGCATCGTAGACCACGAGGTCAGATGCCAAGGGCTCCTCTAAGGACTTGTGGGTAATCAAATATTCCACATCGTTCCATATTTTGGCCAACTCATGCTCGTTCTCGGTCTTATCAAAGACGACATTTGGGCTGTGAAGCTCAGTGAACTTTGTGATCCCCGTCATGCAGGCGGGAACGTCCAGGTGGACCACCACGATGTTTTCCGGAGAGTTTCGGGTAATCACCTCATTCACATACTGGATTGCAGCGCCACCGGGGTAGTTGTAGCTGGACGCAAAGCTCATTAGAACGGCGATGCCCGCGGAAATGATGGTACTTAGGATAAAGACAAGGAACAAGAGCTTGTGTGCGAGCGACACAGACAATCTGCTCCAAACGTAGGCAAAACCGTTTGCAGCCACCACGAAGACGACAGGAATCACATAGACAATGAAGCGCCATTCCTTGTGGGGCTGTGCTGACATGATGAGCACAAACAATATGGAGGAAACGGCCAAGATACGCAACGAGTTTGTAGCAGGGTGGCTCACCACAGCAGAAGGCTGTTTCTGCGTAGGAGGCGGTGGCGGTGGAAGTCCCACAGGGTCCACAAGCAAGCCGAGCACAAAGAGAAAGTACACATGTGGAGGGCGGAAGAAGTTGGGGATGTACTTTTTGAAGTAGGCCGTGAACGGCTCCACGCCCCACTGGGCGGACTTGCCCTGCACGACGTTGAAGAAGAAGCCCACGAGCTCGGGCACCGTGGGCTCGCCCCAGAAGTAGGAGTCAATGACGTAGGAGGCGACAAAGCCCACGGTGGTGCCGACGCCCAACATGAACACGCACTGGAAGATGCTGGCCTGGCCGAAGCCCAACGACGACACGATGGCAATGACCGTGGCAAACACGCCGACCTCCAACCGGAACAAAATGCCCGAGAACGCGAGCCAGGTGAAGCCGCTCAAGTCGCCGAGCACGAGCTTGCTCAAGCCGAGGTTGACCAAGGGGAGCACCACGAAGTTGGGCAAGGTGCGGGAGGCGTAGTACATGAGGTGGAACTGGGACGCCACCAAGAAGGTGAAGAACACGGCCACCGCGGTGCCGTGGCCGGGCCCCCGGCGTGCCGCGAGACGGGCAACACTGTTTCTCAAGCGCACGAGACCAAGCACGTTGGCGAGACCCAAGATGGCCCGCACAAGGATCTGGACGTGCAACTGGCCGCCGAGGGGGCCGTCGGCCACGAACGAGGCGCCCGACACAACGTAGTAGGCAAAGTCAAGGGCCTTGACGACGAGCGCGATGGCCAAGCTGCCCACAAAGGTCCGCGGCACGACGCCCGGAAACGACTTGTGGTCGTACTGGTCCAAGGCCAGCCGAGGGAAGACGCCATAGTTGACGATGTCGTGGACGGCTTGTATGTTGAAGGACTCCTCCACCTTGGTGTACGGCGAGAGGAGCAAGTGGAACGCAACGGCGCCGACGAGCACGGCGTCCAAAAGCCACAGGTACTTCATCTTTGGTGGTGTTCTGAGAGGATTTTGGGCCGGTTTTAAGGCTGGCATGGCACGGCTCCACCGCGCCGTGCGGCCCCGCGCGCATCGGGCATCGTGCGCATCGCCATGCGCCAAATACACCAGCAAGCCATGGACGACATCCCGGATTTGGTGGAGGAGCTCCCGGAGGACTTCGCCATCAAGCCGTCGCACCTCGCGATACAAGACGGCGGTGGGTCTGTGCCGCCGGCGCAGGAGGGCGAAAAGCGCAGGATCCCCATCACCATCGTCACGGGCTACTTGGGCTCGGGCAAGTCGACGCTTCTCGAGATGGTGGGCCGCGTGAGCAACAAGCGGCTCGCGATCATCTTGAACGAGTTCGGCGACACCGCCGCCATCGAGAAGTCGGTCACGATCCAGGACGCGGACAAGGGCGCGGTGGAGGAGTGGCTCGACTTGGGCAACGGGTGCCTCTGCTGCACCGTCAAGGACAACGGCGTGGTGGCCATCGAGAACTTGGTGGAGCGGTCGCGCGACAAGATCGACTACATCCTCCTCGAGACCACGGGCGTGGCGGACCCGGCGCCCATCGCCAAGATGTTCTGGCTCGACGACGCGTTGGCCTCCAGCGTGTACATCGACGGCGTGGTGACGGTGGTGGACGCAGCCAACATCATCACGTGCCTCGACGACGTGGGCGGCCACTGGCACCGCTCGAACAACCACGTGGTGCTGGAGCTGGGCGCCAACGCCACGCAGAGGGAGATCGACGCGGAGAAGGCGCTTCTCGAAGAGGGCCTCACCACCGCCCACCTCCAGATCGCGCTCGCGGACTGCGTCATCCTCAACAAGATCGACAAGGTCCAGGACGACCCGGGCGCCATCGGCGCCATCGAGGCCCGGATCCGCAAGATCAACGCCACGTGCCCGCTCTACACCACCAGCTTCGGCAACGTGGCCTTGGACCGCATCTTGGACTTGCATGCGTTCGAGGCGTCGTCGGCCAAGGTCGTGGCCCAGATCGGCTCGTCGACCGACCTCTCGTACCACGACGACCGCATCACCACCATCAAGCTCACGTTCCCGTTCTTCTCCGACAAGGACGGCTTCGCCAAGGTGGAGCGGTTTCTCCAGCAAGTGCTCTGGGAGGGCACGGTGGGCGGGCGCCCGGTGGAGATCCACCGCGCCAAAGGCATCCTCGTGCACGGCGACGACGTGCGGGTTGTCCAGGGCGTGAGGGAGACCTACGACGTGATAGAGAACGGCACGTTGCATCCGGACATCAAGAGCAACATCATCGTGTTTATCGGGAAGAACCTAGTGCGGGAGGAGGTCGAGCGGGAGTTGCACCGCTTTTTGTGAGGGGATTTTGTGAGACGGAGTGTAAAATACCGCAGAACGGCGCTGTTCTACGCAAGTGCCGTTTGCAGCCTAATCAAAATGGTCGTATGGGCTCCAACGTAGTACGCTTTTCGCAGCCGGGAGGCACGGTTGTCGCGCGGAGAATTTTGAACTCTTCGCCAGACCATCGCTGGGTGTCCCGAAGCATGTCCGAAAAAAAAGAGGCCCCGGAGCCCGCTAAGGACACGGCGAAGCAGCCGCCCAAGGCTGCCCCAGCCAAGAAGAGCTGGTCCAACCCAGCGCTCCGAGCCATGGGAATCTCGAAGGTCTCGCTCCCGTCGCGCAACTGGATGATCTTCTGGACGGTGTTGGCCTCCATCGGCGGCGGGATCTACTACGACAAGCACCAGCAGAAGAAGATCAGAGAGAAGTACACCAGCCAGGTGGCGCAGCGCGGCGAAGAGATCTACGCCGTGGACAGGCTCCCACGGAAGCTCTCGGTGTTCATTGCGCCGCCGCCAGACGACTTCCTCGAGGAGTCGTTGCGCCACTTCCGCCGCTTCATCAAGCCTATTCTCAACGCCGCCGCCATTGACTTCACGGTGTACACCGAGAGCAGGCAGGGCGAGATCCGGTCGCAGGTGGCCGAGCAAGTGAGGCAGATGAGACGCGACCGGGCAGCCAGAGAGGCGGCCGAGGCCGAGAGCGCCGCCAAGGCCGCGTACGAGAAGTCGTGGACGCGGTTCTTCAAGGAGACGCTTCCACAGTCGCTCAGGTTCAAGAAGGACGAGCCCGAGCCCGAGAAGCTTGTGTCGCGCCACGAGCTTTACCTGCCCACGGACGTGCTTGGGCTCTACAAGGTGGTGGCGCCCATCACGCCCAAGAGAGACAACGCGCAGGACGAGCTCCTCTGCGGAGGCGTCATCTGCGTGGGAAGAGGCGCGTACAAGGAGTACATGAACGGCGTGCACGAGGGCCTCCTAGGGCCCTTGGAGGAGCCACCCGAGCCGCCCAAGCCTGTGTTGGAGACGCAGCCCGAGGCCGAGGGCGCAGCCGTGAGCACGGCCGAGGGCGCAGAGCAGGTGCCAGTGCAGACAGAGCAGGGCAAGGACGAGGCCAAGGACGAGGCCAGCCAGGCCGCGCAGGACACCGAGGAAGCGCCCAAGGAGCCGCCGGTGCCCAAGAGATACATCTTGCCCAGCGAGTACGCGGACGCGCAGCTAGCGCCCGAGTTGGACTTCAGCACGGTGATCCGCAACGACAGCAACGTGCCGGTGATTTTCGAGCAGCCGCTCTACGTGTACCCGCTCCACAAGTTGACCGGGTTCGTCAACTTCCCCAGAAAGATCTACAACTACTTCACGCAGCGGGTGTTGGCCGAGGACGTGTCCAGCAAAACCATGGTCGTGGTGGAGGGCGCCAGCCGGCCGTTCGAGTTCAAGGACAAGTACTTTGCCAAAGAGGAGGAGGCCAATTGGCCCAAGAAGTGGGTGGAGAGAGGCCGCGGCAAGGGCAGCGAGTGGGTGCAAGAGCTCGAGGTCGACGAGCGGGTGACCTCGCGGATGAAAGTCTACGACGCCGGCAAGGAGCATTAAAGCCTGTAAATAGTAAACAACAGCATGCACAGATCCAAGGCATTCGGGCCCCGGGGGAGCAGCTGGGAATACCCCAGTGTAGAAGCCAAGTTTTGGGGCCGAGTCCTATGCAGAACAGCCAGGGCCGAGGAGGCCCGGGCAAAAATCCGGGAGCGGAAATAATCCGGCGCCAGAGGATTCCTCGCCCCGCACAGCGCCGGCCGTGGCCCCGGGGAAGCACGGGGCCCCGCGGTTTGCTGATGATGTCCGAGATCCGGAGCGGGCAGACTAAACGGTCTTGCGCGTGTTGCGGGCCAGGATTGCTTGATTTGCTACTGATAAGTCGGCAGATGGGGCAAAGGCGTTAGGCCTGAAGCGGGCCGCAGGTGACTCGCGCTGCGCGCGCCTCCATTGGCCGTAGATCAACTTCCATTGCATGTACGCAGGCCGTTGACTCATGAGATCACAGCGGACTATGCAAGACGTACGTCTGCGGCATCGCAGCGTGAGCTTATAAGACCATTTGAAGATCATCAGCGTGGCCGATTTTTTTTTCTGTATCCATACTATCATCACAATGGTTTTGCCACACGAGCCAGAATTCCAGCAAGCCTACAACGAGTTGTTGTCCGCCCTCGAGGACTCCACCCTCTTCACCGAGCACCCAGAGTACAAGAAGGTGATTCCTGTTGTGTCGGTGCCCGAGAGAGTGATCCAGTTCAGGGTCGCATGGGAGAACGACAAGCACGAGATCGAGGTCAACAACGGCTTCAGAGTGCAGTTCAACTCGGCCTTGGGCCCCTACAAGGGAGGGTTGCGTTTCCACCCCAGTGTGAACTTGTCCATCTTGAAGTTCTTGGGCTACGAGCAGATCTTCAAGAACGCCTTGACCGGCTTGATGATGGGCGGTGGTAAAGGTGGCTCGGACTTCAACCCCAAGAACAGGTCCGACCACGAGATCAGACGCTTCTGTGTTGCATTCATGAGACAATTGGCCAGATACATCGGTGCCGACACCGACGTGCCTGCTGGTGACATCGGTGTGGGTGGCCGTGAGATCGGCTTCCTCTTCGGTGCCTACAAGGCCATGCAGAACAACTTCTCCGGTGTGTTGACCGGTAAGGGCTTGAACTGGGGTGGCTCTTTGATCAGACCCGAGGCCACCGGCTACGGTACTGTGTACTACGTCGAGAAGATGATCGAGAAGGCCACCAACGGCAAGGAGTCCTTCAAGGGCAAGCGCGTGACCATCTCCGGCTCCGGAAACGTCGCCCAGTACGCCGCCTTGAAGGTGATCGAGTTGGGCGGAACCGTGGTGTCGTTGTCGGACTCCAAGGGCGCCATCATCGTGCAGGACGGCATCACCCCCGAGCAGGTCGAGGCCATCATCGCCGCCAAGGTCAAGTTCCAGAGCTTGGAGCAAATCATCGGCTCTGCCTCCGCCTTCTCTGGTAAGAAGGTGGAGTACATTGCAGGTGCTCGCCCATGGACCCACGTGGGCCAGGTCGACATTGCATTGCCATGTGCCACCCAGAACGAGGTCTCGGGCGAGGAGGCCAAGGCCCTTGTGGAGGCCAACTGTCTCTACATCGCCGAGGGCTCCAACATGGGCTCCACCAAGGAGGCCATCGACGTCTTCGAGGCCAACAGAAAGAAGGGTGTGTGGTACGCCCCCGGCAAGGCCGCCAACTGCGGTGGTGTTGCTGTTTCCGGCTTGGAGATGGCCCAGAACTCCCAGAGAGCCAACTGGACCAGCGAGGAGGTGGACCAGAAGTTGAAGGACATCATGTACACCTGTTTCGACAACTGCTACAACACCGCCGTCAAGTACTCTGTCGACAAGGAGAACGGCTTGCCTTCTTTGTTGAAGGGTGCCAACATTGCTGGTTTCATCAAGGTTGCAGACGCCATGTTCAACCAGGGTGACGTTTTTTAGATCGGACGGGTTATGCTGTAATATAGGAATTTTGGATCACCACGTAGGCTGCGAAATGTTGCGAAATGCGAGCTTCTCCGGACTAGGGGACCAGATCTTGTTAATGTCTCTTGTTTTGACTTTGTCTGGTTTCTGGATATGTCTGAATCCGAGATTGCCTGATTTTTGGGTTTTTCTGGATTTGCCTTCCCCAGGTGCCTGGTCTGTATTTTGTCTTCCTGTCCATAGTCGCACCATCAACATACATCACAGATCATGGACGAGGCAGACGGCGGTGCAGACGGCGTCGATTTGGCGCTCCCCGACTTCCGGCGCGGCGTCCCACACTACTTCCCCGTCCACCTGAGCATCCGCATCAACACCGACTACGGCCAGACCCTGCTACAGCGACAGGTGGACGAAAAGGTGGCCTTGATCGCCTCCACCACCGAGGAGTTTCTCGGGTACGTCACCAGCAACCCGCACCTCCTCGAGCACGAGCGCACGCCCGAGTTCTTGCGCAAGCAGACCGAGGCGCTTGGCCAGTTTCTTGCGTCCAAACACACGCTCCAGCAGACGCAGAACACGCTCCGGTCGGCCCACCAGGCCTTTGTCGAGAGCCGCAGAACCGAGCAGGACTTGAGCTTGGCCAACTACGACGAGTACATGGGCGTCGACAAGGAGAACTACGCCGACGCGTTGGTGCGAGACTTGGAGGGAAACAACGCCAGCGACACTCTCGACGCGTTCCTAGCCACGCACCCGGAGTACCAGTACCACAAGAAGGCCAGCTTCGTCATCAGGCACCCGGAGGACCCGATTCCGGACGACGTCAAGGACGAGGACTTGGCCGTGTCCGGGGGCAAGATCTCGCTCAAGGACCCGCTTTCGCTCAACTACTTTGTGGAGCCGATGCTGTCCAAGACCTGCGGGCACGTCTACGAGAGGGAGCACGTCACGCGGCTGCTCCAGGGCCACCGCAGCATCAACTGTCCGGTGACAGGGTGCGGCGAGCACCTCAGCATGAACGACTTGCGGGAGGACAAGATCATGGCGCTCCGGGTCAAGGTGTTTTTGGCCAAGCAAAAGACGCGCGAGCAGAGCACACGCGTGAGAATATAACTGGCACCGTGCAGAATGGCCTTACATCGATGCAGAATGGCCCTACATATCGAGGTCGGCCCCACGGCCGCCAAACGGGCCTTACGTCTACGCGTTGGCCTGCCCTGGCACATCGTGGCAGCGAGACCTGTCAACATTTGCACCCACAGGCCCCGGCCGCTCGCAGAAGCTTGGCAGGGCAAGCACCTACTTGCTTCCAGATCCATTGCTTCGTGGGCGGCTGCCCGACATGGCCTGACACGGGCCCCCACAGGAGTTTCCGTGTACGCCAGAGGCATGTCCAGAGATTCTCTATGCTGGTCCTGTGTGAGCGCGCGTATAAATTAATGGCTTTGTGCGCGAGTACTCGCTTATCATTGTGACCATGTCAACGCAAAACGCCCTACACAAGGTTGACGTGCCTGTGGCCGACCCGGACGAGCCTGAGGACTTGACATTCCTCGCGTCTCGCAGCGAAGACCGCGACCGCGACCACGAGGTGTTCTTGGATGACTTTGACGGGTATCCCGACAGCGGACGCGGCTACTGGGGTCGGATCAAGGCGGTATTCCAGTCCGAAACGGAGATGCCGGCTTACGAGCTCGTGGACAACCCCCTGAATCCAAAATCTACCGGCCCCACCACCGCTCCCACTGCTGCCACCACCGCTCCCACTGCTGCTCCCACTGCCGCTCCCACTGCTGCGCCCACTGCCGCCGCCCCTCCTCCCAATCCCCCCTCGGAACACGCGCCAAAGCATACGTGGATGGGCTATGTGCGCCGCTGTGTCGAGTGCCGACTGGAATTACAGGTTGTGATAGTGTTTTTTCTCGCTTACATTATCTTCCAGGCGGCGATCACATTTTTGGTTCCGTCTGCAAGATACCCTATGAAACAACTCATCTCCAATGGCACCTATGACTTTTATCCAACCACGTTGATCGTGTCCTTGGATGGCTTCCATCCTCACTACATTTCGGAGGATGTAACTCCTGCTTTGAATGACATGCTAGTGAATGACTATGGCGCCCCTTACATGATACCTTCCTTCCCGTCGTCCACGTTTCCAAATCACTGGACCTTAGTCACCGGCTTGTACCCCTCGGAGCATGGGATCGTCGGCAACACCTTCTTTGACCCTGTGCTCGAGAAGCAGTTCATCAACACCGACCCCAAACACGGGCTCGATCCCGATTTCTGGCATGGCGGTGAGCCTATATGGACAACCGCTGCAAGGCAGGGCGTCTCCTCTGCCATACACATGTGGCCGGGAAGTGAGGTCCCCACTGTGGGTGACAACGGGCCCATGGCCGTCGACCGCTACAATGGCTCCGAGACATTGACCTCGAAAGTCGATCGCGTTATGGGCTGGCTAGATACCCCCTATTTGCAGCTGCGGCCCGAGTTAATTCTCACTTACGTGCCCACAGTGGACCTGGTGGGTCATAAATATGGCATTTCTGGATCCAACTTGACAGCCGCATTGATGGAGGTCGACAACTTTGTGGCACTCATGCAACAGAAGTTGCTGGAAAGAAACTTGGACAAAATCGTGAACTTGGTAGTCGTGAGCGATCATGGTATGGCTCCAACGTCAAACGATAGGCTTTTGTTCCTTGACGATGTGGTTCCAATGGATCAAATTGAGCACGTGGATGGCTGGCCATTGTTCGGGCTTCGGCCTAAGAAAGGGTACACGACGAATGAGGTGTATGAAGAAATCCGGAGAAACCTAGATCTGCGCCCCGCAGACATCAAGGATAATTTTGATTTATATCTTGTCCAGGATTTGCCTTACGAATGGAACTTTGGCGGTAAAATCAACGATCATAAGTTTAACTACCGTCTAGCGCCGATCTGGATCATTCCCAAAATTGGCTACTCCGTGACAACCCACGCAAAGTTTGCTGAAAACGGTAATCAATATACTCCTAAGGGTGTGCATGGCTACAATAATACCGAGTTGCTAATGAGAGCTGTGTTCTTGGGGAAGGGGCCATATTTCAAGTCCAAACTCGGGCTGAAGAAAAAGGTTCAGCCATTTGCCAACGTTGATGTGTACAACATCTTGTGTGACTCTTTGGGCATAACCCCTAGTCCAAACAATGGCACTGAACTTCACAAGTACTTCCCTATTTCTCGTTCCATGTTCTTGCCCCGGAAATGGAAAGACACCTTGGTTTACCCCGACCTTCCGTTCAAGGTTGAGCATATTGTCAAAAATGCAACGTATGATAAGCTTTGGCGTTCCACCAATCTGAAGAACAAGCAAGTCGAGCAAACAGATTGCTCCAATTCTACTACTGACTCTTCACAGCAAAGTTCACAGCAAAGTGCACAGCAAAGTGGTAATCGTATTGGAAGCTTTTTCAGCCATATAGAAGGCGCATTGAAAGATGTGGACTCCCTTTTGGGCGGAATTCTTGATCCTGTCATTGAAGGCGTCTTTGATACTGCAAAAGCTCTTACAGGGTCCTCGTAGCGGTAATAATTCAACCGCCTGACTGCTACGATACTTTGATTTGATGTTGAGGTTGGTACTTAAAGCTAGGTGCTATGGCTCCAGTTCTTAAGCTCAGGAAAGTTCGCTGATATTTGTTGTGCCATGTGGGATCTGGAAGATGCTGACGTTGAATCGTCAAAATTCTTCAAAAATGGCGAGTTGGAAGGCGCCCTTTCGAAAATCATAGCAGGCGTCAGCATGGGTGAATCGGTAGAGCTAATGGAGTTTCTGTTTGACCAGGGGGACTGGCCGTCATTTCCACTGTCAAAGCACTCTTGGCACAAGCGGATTATTTTGGTTTTCGGTAGATCGGCAAAGGCCGTGGATCTTGTGACCACGGCCCAGTATTTATAGATAAGGGTTTTAAGTTTGGCGTTGAGTATATCTTCGTTCGATACGAGCACATTCTCCCACACCTTTAGTAGGTTCAGCACAAAATCGTCGATGCTCAGAGCTGCAGTTGCCTCAGCAAACGTTGACTCAAAAGAGTCCACCAATCTGAACAAAACAACCAAAAGCTTCGTTCTGTACTCTGGAAGCTCATACAAGTTGGAGAGAATGAGCAGTGCAGAATAGTCAGCCGCGGTCAAGTTTGCAGCCATGCTTTTGGGGAAGTCGATCGAGCCCGTGTATAGGTAGTAGATCATCATGCGCATGGACAGACAAGTCTCGGGAACAAAGAGAACACCGGACTTTGCCTCCTCCATACCGCTATCCACGATTCTTCTGAAATGTGGCCACCGGGCTATTAGCACCGTTCTGTGGACTTTAATGGAGCTCAAATGGGTGCTGACGAACGCGGCGTCGCTGAGAAAGGCTCTTTCCGAGTCTAGCAACTGCGAGGCGTATTCGTCCTTGGCGTCCTGCGAGCGAAACGCCAATATTTCAAAGTCTGTGTAAGCCTCGTCGAGGAACATTTGCTTTAGGTCGTCGGATACCGACCTGGTGGCTTGAGAGGCTGGACCGGGGCCCAAGTTGCCGAGCTTCACCGACAACAAGGTGCATAGTGCACCTGGGGCCGAGTTTTGGGGCTCGAATTCCTCGCTGAGTTCGCCTAGTAGATGGACCGAGCCGCCAAACACGAAGGCGTGTCTCCAGACGTAGTTTGAGACGTCGGCTTCCTCTGACGCCTGCAAGTGGACGGCCACCTCTTGCACAGAGAGGAGCTGGGACTTGGAGAACGTGTCCAAGTTGACTTGGGATGCAAAGGGCTTGGCGAACGCGGCCTCGGACCCCCAGCTGGGTAGCGCCACCTCCAACTTGACCAGCGGGTCGCCCAGGTCCATCCAAACGTACTCGAACTTGCTTGTGATGGACTCCAACAGCGTCTGTAGAACCTCAGGCTCGGCATCGCGCACGCCGTCATCCTGCTCGTACTGCCCCAGCAGACGCACGTCGGAGGCGAGGCGGGACAACGGAGCGCCGAACTCAAAGCGCTGCAAGTTGCGGCGCGACAAGTCCGTGCGCCGCAGGTTGCGGTTCATCTGGATGGTCACCACACTGTGGTCGCCCAAGTTCATGTAGATGACCTTGTCTGTCACGTGGTTCATTTCGGCGTCTAGCCCGCCGAAGGAGTAGAGCTTGCCGTCGTGCACCGCGATGGAGTGGTCGAAGCGGGCCACGTACTCGAACGGCCCGCTCCAGGTCCCGGTCTCCAAGTCGTAGATGTAGAGGTCGGCCAACGGCGTCGAGTTCACGAGCCCGCCGCTCACGAAGATGGCCCGGCCGTCCTCGGAGAGGCAGCAGGCGTGGCGCGAGCGGGCGGACGGCGCGTTCTGCAAGAACACCGCCGGGGCGTTCAACCAGCGGCGCTCGAAGATCGAGTACACCATCATCTGCGCGTCGGTCTTGAAGCCCGACTCCGACGCGGCGCCGGCGTTGGGGAGGTCCTCGAACGGCACCCCGCCAAACACAAAGATGTTGCCGTCGCCGATGTAGAGCGCCAGATGGCCCTCGCGGTAGAGGCTGGGGTGCGAGCTGTCGACCTCCCACGTGTTGGTCGACGTGTTGAGGAGGTACACCTTGCCGTCCAAGTTGTCGTTCTCGTCGAACCCGCCGTACAAGAAAACGTAGTCTGTGCCGGGGCACGGCACTATGGCGGACTTGATGTTGTAGCGGGGGCTGTCGCCGTCTAGCGCGGTGAGCCGCACCGAAGAAGCCATGGGTTGTGGACAAAGGCGCTGCGCCTGTTTCGGTGTGTACGAGCTGTCGGGTACGGGACTGAGGCGGCTCGAGCGGTGTATGACAGCGGTGCAAGCCGCATTACGCAAGCGATGGGCTAATCTCCTGCAGGTGATGTCTCAGATAAGGTGGATCAGACAGACACTACAGTTCAGGCCTCCATGACTACATTCAGGTACCACAGTATTCAATCACCATTATACTCAGACGCTACATATTCAACACAATTATATCCAGTGTCTTTTTGATGTTCTACCGTAGACTACTCCCTTACTTCCATCTCCTTCCCATCACCAGGTCTCGAACGGGTCCCTGTCGGCCTTGCTGATTTCTATGGCTGTCTTGGGAAGCTCGGCCTGTAGCTGCGCCTTCAAGACACGCAAGAATGCCCGCTCCGTGTTCGAGTGGCTGCAAGCAATGACGGCGGACCCAGACTCACGGAAGAAAAGCGCCTCGTGGTGCGACAACTCGCCGGTGTAGTAGAGGTCGGCCTCGGTGCCTCGGAACACCGACCCGCCGGACCCGGCGCAGATTGCGATTGTGCGGATCGCCTTCTCCTTGTCGTTGTCGTTGCTGGTGGCCACTTGAACGTGCAGCAACCCCAACGAGGCCTTCACGTTCTGCACTAGCTGCGATAGAGGCGCAGGGCTGGCAAGCGTCACCACCCGTCCCATCCCGCAGCCCTCTTCCTTGGGGTCCGGCTCAATCACCTGCCTGGTCTGCTCGCCAATGCCCTTGCTGATGCCGTCAGCCAAAAAGTCGTTGACTCCGCCCTTGGCGCTGTCCACCGCGGTGTGTGGCGAGTAAACGCTGATGTTCTCCTGGATGAGCTTTATCAACGACCTCTGCTGCGGGTCCTGGGGCGTGATGGACTTCAACCCGCGGAAGATGAATGGGTGGTACGCGATAATGACATTGCTCTTGCTCTCGATCGCCTCGCTGGCCACGGCCTGCGTCAAGTCAATCGTCAAGAGGATCTTGCACTTCTCTTCCTCTGCGGTGGCCGAGGACGAGTCCACTAAGAGGCCTGTGTTGTCCCAGGACTTGTCGGCCAAGTGGACAGGGTACAACTTTTGAACTGAGAGTTAGTGCCGAGCGGAGAGGGGCGGACAAAGGATACTTACTGGCGCTCGTGACCTGTGCCACGGTTTTGGCGGAAATTGGAGGAGGCATCGTAGCGTTGGATCAGTAGCTGGGCACGATGAAAAAAGAGTGGAGGGCTCCAGGCACGTAGCGCCTGTTACCAATGTGAAGTCGTGCCCCCTGCCAGAATTGAACTAGCGACCTTTGCATTACAAGTGCAACGCTCTACCACTAAGCTAAGGAGGCTTTTTTCGCAGGAAATTTTGCTCAGTTGACAGTACCACTCTGGGATACAGGCGGCACTTGCCTAGCTCTGTGGGGCTGAATGGCACGGTTTCCACCCGTGCATACTCCCCTTGGGCTACACACTTCACTTAATGCTCTCTGAGGCCAGTGGCTGCGGCCAATTGCGGAAATCTGCTTTCGCTTACGATAGCAGAATCGGGTAGGCGACCGCGGACGAGATGCGCAAGCGATCTTAGCGACAAAGCGCAAAACGCTGTCAGCAGACGAAACCAGAAAAAGCACAGATTTCTTAGAGAGCCGGAGGTCGTTTCCCCAAGTCCAGCCGAGACAACGAAATATCAGCCATCGGCACAAGGCTGTGTTTATGTGGCTTTGTGGCGGTCCACGGAATTAGGCCCATCTGCACTAACGCGGGGCCCCAGCATACACCGGACTAGCCCTAGCGACAAAAAATCACGAAGGGCTTTTTTCGACCACCACATTTATAGAATTGCCAGAGCACGGCAATGAACACCGAGCTCGAGGATATCAATGACCCGTTCATAGGCGCAAGCGCCTCCGCAGGCGCCTCGGCAGACGCCTCAACGAGCGGGGCAGCGGTGCTGGATCAGCTAGATTTCGAGTATCTCGCATCGCTCCCGGCAACCGACTCCTACACTGTCACTTTCGAGGGCAGTCCTATATTCGTCGACTCCTCGGACTGGAGGAACAGCACGCTACTAAAGTTCCAGATTTTGGCCGGGTTCTGCAACTTCATTCTCTTTGGTCTCGCTGAGCAGACCGTCGGCACCATCATCCCCATCTTGGAGGAGCACTACAGCATCGACGACTTCCACACGGGCATGATCTTCTTGGCGTCGACCACAGGCTACTTCCTCATGGCACTCGTGACCGAGAAGTTCCACCTGGCGTTTGGCGTGAAAGGCGTGGGCATTTTCGGCGCGGGCTCCATGGCTTTCGCATACCTCACCATCTACCAGCGGCCGCCGTTCTATCTATTTGTGTTTGCCTACTTGTTCTCGGGCATTGGCTTTGGCTCGCTCGACGCCAGCTTCAATGGCTGGATGGGCGACCTTGCGGACTCCAACCAGCTCCTAGGCATCCTCCATGGGTGCTACGGCATCGGCTGCATGATCTCGCCTCCTCTCGTCACCAGGCTCTTGCACAGGAAGACGAACCCGTGGCGCTGGAACGACTACTACCTTGTGCTCAGTGGCTTGGCGGCCTCGTGCTTGCTCTTCTTCTCGTATGTGTTCCGCTACGAGACGCCTGCAAAGTACAAGTTCAATGTGCTTCTCAAGGAGGCGAGAAAGAAGTACGAGCTCAAGCAGCAGGAAAACGAGAATGCCTCCATCGCTAGCGACGAAGCCTACTCGTCGCCGGCCGCACCAGAGGAGGCCAACGAGCCCTCGGAGAGCGCGTCGCTCTCCGTCGCGTTACGCTCGAAGCTTGTGTGGTTCTTCTCCATCATCATGTTCCTCTATGTCGGGGCCGAGGTTGCGTTCGGTACGTGGCTTGTCACCTACCTCACGCGGATCAAGTCGCTCTCGTACCACCGCGCCTCGTACATGGCCTCGTGCTTCTGGACCGGGCTCACCTTGGGCCGGATAACCCTTGGCTTTGCAACCGCACACTACTTCTCCAGCGAGCTCAACGCCAACTGGGTCTACATCAGCTTGTCCTTGATTGGCCATGTGGTTTTTGGCGTGGCGGTCTTGTCCAGTGCCACGGGCTTGTTGTTTCCCATCGTTTTCTTCCTGGGCCTCTTTGTCGGGCCCATTTTTCCCACCACCATCGTCACGTCCATCCGCATCTTGCCTGTCAGGTTCCACGCCACCGGGGTGGGCTTCATCTGTGCGTTCGGTGGTGGAGGCGCCGCTGCGGTGCCGTTCCTCGTGGGTCTCGTTGCGCAAGCCAGTAAGTTGGGCCTCCGCTTCTATCCGTACATTATCATCACACTCTACGTCATCTTGCTTGTGGCGTGGTCGATATTGCGAGCTACCAAAGGCCGGTCCTCTTCTCGCGCAATACATGTGTGAAGCGCAGGTGGCGCCACGCATTCGAGCCTTGTGTATTGTAAAAATGACTAAAGCTTTTCTAAATCCTGCTCTCTATGATGTAAGCACATAGCAAGGTCTCCTTCTGAGCTTGCGTTTGGCCTTTCCGCTCTTGATTACCAATCAGTCGTCGATGCGACAGTGACCACAAAATAAGGGCCCTAAACGGCATTTCCTTGCTGCCGCCACTCCTCGGGCGTGAATCCCTTCTGCGTGAATGCGTGGATTGCAGCTATCTCGTCCTTGAGAGCACTGTTCACGAGCCGGTGTCTCATTAGCTTGTTTTTTCCTTGGAATTTCGGGGACACTATTAAGACGGCAAACGCCTGTCCGCATCCCCCAGACATGTCCTCGACCTCGACGAGGACCGCCTCTAGCCTCTCGGTGATGATCTGCTTTAGCGAGTCTACCGTCAACAGCATTTGTGGCCCAGTAGATTTTTCAGATAACACTTGCACAGGTTCAGATTGCATCATTTCGCTACTGCACACGGCACTTCTTGGCTACTACCAGTTACAAGCTACGGATTCGTCACCAATTGGGACGAAGTCTGAGATTAAAGCATTCGTCATCATTAAAATATCGTTAAAGGTTCCTGTCGTTCAGGTGCACCTTGGCTTGTCCCACTCTTATCGTGTTGTGATGGCTAGGGCTTGTGGTGCTCTCCCGCCGCAACACCTCAGAGAAGTACTTGGGGTTTTCTTTGCTTGTTTTGCTGATCTTGCTTGAAATCTCCTTCGAGGATATGTTCTCCAGCTTTGCAGCCGTGCCAAATTGGCATTTGTTGAAAAACTCCCAGAGGTCCGGTGGAATCACCGCGAGATCCTCGTGCATGTCGATCAACTGGTTGACAACTTCAACTGCGAGGAAATGCGCATCACTCGACTGGTTTTCACCGTTGTCTCCAGATGCTGCCTTTGACATGAGAATGTTTGGCGCAATCACAGTGGCAAGGTTATGTGTGTCCATTTTAGAACCAGTCTCCTCGTCAATCTCCGCAAACGAAGCCACCCAACTAAAGAAGTATAAGAGAACTTCGAGAAGATTACGATGGCTGCGAGGCAACAAGCAGTATGACAAATGCAAAATCCTTTTGGTCTTGACAGGGTCATTCGTTCTTCTTGACGAGATCCAAAGCTCGTAAAGGTTAAATGTCAAAAGAGGGTTCGGCAATTCTCTGAGCCATTTCTTCATCAAAGCGGCGAGCTGCACCGCGGAATAACTGCCAAACTCAGGGGACTTCAGTGGTGTGCTGTTGATAAGCTCGGTCAACTCTCGTAAGTTTTTGATGTTTCCGTTCAATCTGAAAATTCCCTCAACGGACATATCCTTTTGTCTAAGGGCAAGAATGATATCTTCAACAACAAGAGGAATTCGAAGCTGAGATGGGCCAACTCCCAAACTAGAATCAACTCCGTATTTCTTTGTCACATCCCTAAGGTCACTTCCAAATACATTCATGTGCTTATTCTTGTCATTTGCACTCCCTCCAAACTTAAACTTGTCCCAAAAATTGCTCAGTTTCTTCGATTGGACGAGCCCTAAAAGCTCTTCTCTGGAAAATTGTGGACTGATCTCAAGAAGTGCTTCAATTGCAATTTGTCGCAAGATCGTGTGCTCTTGTTTGGTAAGTTCGGAAAAGTATTTAGCCTTCACTTCAGGCTTCAATTCATTATCGAACAGAGATTGCAGCGTTTCGTTTGGCAGAGGGTTGCCACTGATACTTGCAACAGTCTTCATCTGCTGGTTCTTCTTTTGATACAAAGAGTTATGATGCTTGAAGGCGTTGGGCCGTTGCTCTCTAGCTTGCTCGGCAGCGACGATTCTAGGAATGTCGTCCAAAGTGAGAGACTTTTCATTCTTCAATAGATCAGAAGTTCGATCAAGACTGCTCGACACTTGTCTTTGAGGTGGGTCATCCCGAATTTTAACCGGATTTGTGTGGAAATCAAACTGGTCTGAGTCGCGGTGCAGAACTGAAAAAGAAATTGAGCTGGATGAGCTGCCCTTCCGTTTCCATTGATCTGCTTCAGCAGTATTCTCTGATTTTGCGGTTGCGCCTTCGGGTGCCTCTAAAATCACCGACTTTCTAGCGTCTCTCTTCACAGAGTTGCGAAGCTTTTGACTCTCCCGCTTCTGTCTCAACGAAGTGACTTCGTCGAGAGTTTTCGAGTAAATTGTCTCTGTTTCGGAAGGATCTTCTGCAATGTGCGTCATAGCTGCTGTTGGTTTCGTCTGCTGGGCAGCGTCAACATACGCACTTTCCTTCTTGATAGCTAATTTCGACCGATAAATAGCAATCTTCAACAAGTAGATGAGTTGAGACAAGTCAGAAATTCTCAAGAATCCAGATGTGTATCCGACGCCCGACTTAGCACCACTCCTAGAGCATTCTGTACACATTATCAGATCATCGGGACCACACAAAAATGATTCCACTTTAAAATCAGGGGACGCTTTCCGTCCACAGCTTGAGCACTCAAAGCATTTGTTGTGCCATCTTGCTTGCTGGAATTGTACACAGCTTTTTTCTATGCTTTTGCCACACGAACGGCAGGCATCTGTTGCGTTAGCTGGTATGGCAAGACGAGATGCTATCAAACTATTCTTGGAGTCACTTACAAGCTTGTCAGGAGCTTCAAGTTCCTCATACCTCTTGATAATCAGCAAGAATCCATCAAGAGCTTGAGTGTCTCCAGAAAGTTTGTTCAACTTTAAAGCATTATTGAATCCGATTCGGATCAACAACTTGAGATAATGTGCGCAGCCCGTAACGACCGCTAAGAGATCCGCTGAAAGACTGCCTGACTCGGATAATTGGTTTGACTTCCTCAAAATAGCCAAGTAGCTCATGAGCTTTCCGCATATGTTTCGAGGTTCCTTTCGAAGAGAAAGGAACTTGTCAAAAGCATCAACGGAATAAACTTCTTCGTTGAGCGTTATTTTGGGCTCATTCGAGGAGGAAGGTTCTTGGTTGAAGTCCAAACACCGGTCTTGTGTAAAGTCCAATGCCTTGAACAAAACTTCAAGTATCAATATCAACTTGCCAGTTACTTGCAAGCCCAGCTTGCGTTTGCCGGTGCACGCTGATAGAAGCATTTCGGAAATGCAAGATGCGGTTGTCTCCTCAAAGCCCGAAAGCACAACCCAGCACTCCATGACAGTTGATTCAATCTTTTGTTCCACAATAACCAAATCCTTAGGAGATATTTCCTCAGTACTCAAGGCAGTCCCGTTTGGAGCGAGGATTTCCCGAAGCCCGACAGCGTCTGCGGAGAGACTGACGTTCCAGAACTTGAAGACCATGTAACATTCCGGATGCCACTGCTGAACTTTTCCACTTTTGAACAACTCAACAAATTGCTTGACGATGGAGGAGTTGCAGCCCTCGCATTTTGACGCAAACATCCTGGAGTAATGGAAGTGGCAGTATATCTTATTCTGGTGCTCGTAGTAGCTTTCGTCTGATTCAAACACTTTCCCACATGCGGAGCACTTGAAGTGCTCCAAGTGGTATTTGTTGCCCAAAGCGGTGATGTATGGTCCTCGCAATGCACTATCGCAGCTGGTGCAGATGAGATCGAGCTTCTTGAAGTAGTCGTACTCGCAAAGTGGCACGAGCTCGACGGTGCCTTCGGGTGTCTTGATCTCGTGCGGGAAAAACTTCGAAGAGCACGGGGAGCCACAATTGTAGCATTTGAAGCAGTCAATGTGGAACGAGTTGTTTAATGCGCGGACAAACTGGCCATTGATAACTTGCTGGCACACTTTGCAAACTTTTCTCTTCCTGCTAGTAGCTTTGGAAAGCTGCTTCTGCTGTTGGTGAGGTCCTTGCTGTTGGAGGGGCTGCTGCGACGCAGGCGGCTCTTGGGGCATGGTTGGAAGCTGCGCAGGAGGGAACAGAGGCGGGTTTTTGCTTGTCTCGTTTGCGTTCGATCTCATCGAACCATCCAGCCGGTTCTTGCTGAGAGGCGGCTGCGCGAAGTCTCTCTGCTGTTGTGGCACTGGCGCTGGGCCGGCAACCGGCAAGGAAGCGGTGGGTGGCGGTGTATTATGCGGCTGCTTGTGCGAGTAGCCCTTGGGTGCGCTGGGGACATAGTTCTGATTGAACTGCACGGGATGCGAGGGGCCGTGCAGCTGTTTGGAGTGTGATGCATGAGTGGGGTTCGTGGGGCCCACGGAGACGGGGCCGAAATAGTCCTGGCCCGCGGACTTTGGCGGTAGAGGCGAGCTCCCGTGCGGGACGCCTCTGTGGTCCGGGGTTCGGAAGGGAGAGCCCGTGCTATGCTGTCTGTCGGCGCGGGGGATGACGAAGGACTTCTCCTGCTCGGGGTTCGACAGCGGCTGCAACATGTCGGGAACAGGCAGTGCCACGGGCGACACGGCGATGGTGTGTCTGTTTGTATTCAGGGACGACGAGGAGCGGGAGTCCGTGCGGGGCTTTGTGGGCATGGGCGGGATGAGGTGCGTCCAGTCGGTCTGGCCCGACAACTTGCGGGAGTGGTTGGGGATGTCGTGGCTGTGGCTCCTGCTGTGTAGCGAAAAGGGCAGCGCGCCGTTGGCGTCCAAATCTAGGGTGGGCAGCCCCGTGAGGTTGGTGGTCTTCTTGGCGCCCTTACCCGCACGAAAGGGCGAGGTGTTGATGCCCCGGAAGAACTTCTTCGGGCTGGTGGACGCCGAATGTTGGCTCGTCTCTGGCATGGGGCGGGTCGGGTGGAGATGGAAAGCAGCGGCACGTCACGCTCGGACCAGCAGAAACAGGCGGCCGGGATTGCAAAGAGGGGGGCAGCGGTTTTGTCTTTTTGTGTGTTACGTTTGTGTCTCGTCGGTCAGTCTGTTCGGGAAGCGACAACAAGACAGGCGGCAACAGGAAAAAAACAAAAAGGAGCGACGGCGGCAGGCAACCAGGGGTGGGCAGGCTGTGAAGCGAGTGAAATGAGTGTGGTGGTGGGATGCCGCGTGGAGTGGGTGGTGGTGAAAATCCGGTAAACAGTCGAGGAAAACAATGTTTGAGGAACTAGTGCGCCGTGCCAGAATGGGTTAACTGGGTTGATCCACTGCAGTATGGAGGAACGCGAACAGCATTTTAGTTCAGGCGCACTAGCGGAGAGAGAAAAATGGGGGAAAAGGGCGACAAGTGGGGGCGGAATATTAATCAGGTCAGAGTAGGGAGTGGGGTTAGCGATGGTTTGGTTTACGGCCGGCCAGGGTGTACGAAAGCGCTCTTTTCTGGTGTATTTGGCGTGCTGGTGGGTCTCACATTCTTTGTTTTGACTGTACGACTTTTTTAGCCTATTCCATTTCGTCATTGTTCGATTTTTTCCCTTGTCGGACAGCCCTGCGCGAAGAGCGAAAACAGGCAAAACAAGAGAGAGGAAGAGCACACAAGAGGAGGAGAAAGCCGGGGCTCGCCGGCTGCTCGCTTGGCCCCGAACAGGCCAGCAGAGACAAGAAGACGGCGAAAGCCAGAGCACAAAATAGGGACCAGAATGTGTAAGCACGGCGGCTTCAGGGCTCGTCTGCCGCACACTGGCGCACTGTGAAGGAAAGTGGGCCGCACCACAACACCACTAAACAGGCGCGTTTACATGGAGGCATAAGCTCGTCCAACTTGGCTGTTTCTATTATGCATTGGTCTATCCTGTAGATAGCCGGCGACGGGCCGGCTCCTCTTTCCAGAACGGCAATTTGCGCCGGGCTCTGCCCGCCGCCCGCTCCTGGGCCTCCAAAGCGCCTGCGACGGGCCAGAGCCGCACCAGCGTGCCGCATGCCCTCAGCCCGCCCTTGCGCCGCACGTCCTGCCGTGCCAGTCCAGCCGGGTCCACGTTCTCCGAGGCGTCGTAAGCGAATATTCCACCGTAGCGCCGATGCGAGGATCGCACCACCGGGCGCCTTGGATCTCTATAAATGCGTCGCCCTGTCGGCGCCGTCCGTGCGCTGCCGCTTAACTAACATGATCTTCACCGCACGCTTATCCCGCATTCTCCACAACTGCTCCAGGAGCCAGGATGTCGCGGCCTTGGTGCTGGGCGTGGCCGTGTACCTCGGCGCGAGCTGCCAGGTGGCGTCCTTGGCCCGCAGAAACAACTTTGCCCACGTCTTCCGGCAGCTCGGGCAGTGACATTTACTTTAATAACATGTTCTGTGTAAGTCAGTCGTGTAAGTGCTGCACCTCCCGTAGGCCCTTGCCCGGCACGCGCCGGAAATGCCTCCGGGTGGTGCCGTAGAGCATCTGCCGGCTCTGCTTCCACACCTGTAGAAGGATGTCCTTGCGCGGTAGGAAGTTGGGGAAAATCACCTTCACCGTGTTGGAGTCGGCGCCGCCGCCGCTCCGGTCCCTCGTCAACACGCACATGTAGTAGATGACCTCGCCGTAGCCGTGGAAGCCCTCGTGGATGACAATGTCGATGATCTCCGAGATGGGGATGAACTTGCCGCTCCCGCTCACGTTGGGCACCCGCCACGCGGACGTGCTGTTGAGCTGCACGCCCATGTCCTCCAAGACCATCAACGTGTCGGAGGCCTGGCGCCGCATCAAGAGCGCTGCCGCGAGGGCAAGCGCTGCGGCCACCAGCAACGGGGCGCTGAGCGCCCTGGCTGCCGCCGCGGGGGTCTGTGCGCTCTCGCGGAGCCCGTGGACGAGCAGCAGCCGCAGGGCGCCGTCCGCGAGCAAGCGGGCCAAGTCCCAGGCTTTTGGCGCCGCAACGGCCAAGAGCACGGCCACCAACGGTAGGCGGACGTAGCGGAAGAAGAACGAGGGCCTGTTGCGCACGGTGAACTTGATCGAGTTCTTCTGCGAGCTGGTGTCGATCTCGAGCAAGTAGTCCTTCGGCGACGACATGCTGGTGTCGGCTGGCTACAGATTGCTGGGCCCTGGTGTGCGCTTGGTGCAGTGCGCGGCGTTGATTTCTAGCTACTCCGGTGTCGCGCGGACTACTCCATGGTGTCGCGCGAGCGCTTGATGTCCTCGATCTCGCCGAGCACCACCTCGTTCTCGCGGTAGATGCGCGCCTGCTCGGCCTTGGTGCGGGGCTTGGCGCCCGTGCGGAGCTCGATCTCGCGCTTGCGGTTGGCCTCCAAGTCCTCCTTGATGGCCCGCTCGCGCTCCTCGTTGATCTCGCGCAAGTGCGACTCGTGCTCCTTGCGGATGTTGGCGATCTCGTTGTTGAAGTCGTCGACCGTCTTGAACGTCACCGCGCTCGACACCCGCGCGCAGAACTCGTCGAAGTCGGGCGGCAACTTTCTGCGGAGCGCCAACTCCACGAGCTGCGGGTTGCGCTTCTCCTCCAAGCTGAACTTTCTCTTCACCTGCCGCCGCGTGCGGTACGGGAACAACTGCGCGATGAACGTGAAGTCCGTGCCCCACGTGCTCAACGCCTTGTAGAACTCGACCAACTCGTCGTTGGTCCACGCGTCCGAGTGCGCGACCCGCGAGTACGAGCTGGACGTGATGGGGTTCTCGAACGGGTTCTCGATCTCCACCTTGCGGTTGTCGCTGTTGACCGCGCTCGTGCGCGACCGGAACGTGGACTCCTGGTCCACCTCGATCTGGCCCTCCACGATGCTGAGCTTGACGCCGTTGCTGGGCTCCGGCTTGTCGTTGGCGTCGCTCTCGAACGGGTCCACGCGCCGCGGCTCCACCTCGTCGCCCTGGATCCTTCGGAGCGCGTCCTCGTACGGGATCCGCAACTGCTTCGCCTTCACACGGGCCTCGCGCCGCTGCGCCCGCTTGTAGAGGCCCTTCTTGCGCGCCTCCTCGGCCATCTCGAACTTGTCGCTCACGGCGCCGATCTTGATGCTGGGCTTGCACAACGCAGACATGCTCATCTCGTCGACCTCCACGCGCACCTTCGTGTAGTACTTCTCGTCCTCCTTGGCGATCGTCCGCGGGAGCTGCGAGATGTCCGACACGGTGGTGACGAGGTCCGGCGGCGCCACCTCGAGGTCGTCGTGCCCTTGCACGGCGTCCGACGTCCTGTACTTCGTGAGCCTGTTTGTCTTGGGGTTGATGCCCACCACCACGTCCGCCCGGAACAGCGCCCGGCGCGGGGACGCGTGCGACCCGTCGGCCCGCTCCTTGCTAGCGTCGTTTGCTTCCTCCTGCTCCTGCAAGACGTCCTTGGCCTGCGGGACGGCGACGATGGAGCTGCGGCCCGGCTTGGGCGCGTTGCCGCGGCGCACCAACGACTTCCGCCGCTTGTTGGGCTTCGAGCTCGGGATCCCGATCGTCACGGGGGCGCCCGGGTGCTCGTCGTGGTGGTCCGTGGCCGCGGGCGTGCCGGAAACAGAGATGGTGCTGGGCCGCCGGTACGGAATGATCCCCGAGAGTCTTCTGTGGCCCGCCGCAGAAGACCGCCGGCGCGTGGGGAGCTCCGGCACCGGCGGCTGCCTGAAGATGTCGTTGTCGCCGTACTCCTCGCCGGCGCTTTCGCCGTCGCTGTCGCTGGCCTCGATGGCCAGCTCCGGCACCCTCAGCAACGGGTCGAGGGAGGTGTCCTTGGCGGCGTCGTCCAGCACCGGGCCGGCGGTGGGCGGCTGCGGCGACTCGCCGGCGGCCGGCGGCGACTTCAGGGACTCCTGCTGGGTGGAGGGAGCCGTGGGAGGCACGTGTGCGATGCTCTCCGGGGGCTCCTTCTGCAGGGCCTGGCTCTGCGTGGCCGGCGGCGTGGCGAGCGCCCTGTTCTTGGCGGCCCTCTTGTTGACCTTGGGCGTGAAATGCGACGCCTTCTTCACCACACTACTCATGGTCTGTGGGATGTGTTTGGTGCTGGTGGTAAACAAGTGCCTGTGTAGGAGTAGTGCGGGATGCCCAAGAGACGAGACAGAGGGTGATTAATTGCTTCTTGGTTCCAGTGCTATTTCCAGCTGCTGCTGCTGTTGCCTGCTGTTGTCGTCTGTTGTTTTTGCCTGTTGCTTCTTGTATTTTTCTCCTTTTTGCTCTACTCTGTTTGCTCTATATTCCCTCTGCTTCCTCGCTCGCTGCGTATTCCTGGATCTCATCGCTCGCATCGCATCTCTCTACACCATGAGCGCCACACACAAACACTCGTGGACGCCCTTTGCGGGCGACTGGGTGCTCTCGTTGCGCCACTTCCCGGAGATCCAGGGCGGGGCGTTCGTCGCCAGCTCCAGCGCCGGCGGGCTCTCGCTCCACCTGCTCGCACCCACGGCCAAGCCTCTCGCCGCCAACGGCCGGGCCCACGAGTCGTCCGTCAACAGCGTGACCAAGATCGACGAGCTCACGCTAGCGTCCGCGTCCACGGACGGGCTCAGGGTGTGGGACTTGCGGCAGAGCTTGCACAAGCCGCAGTTGGCGTTGACCAGCGCCCGCAAGGCCAACTTCCTCTCCACGGCCAGCAGCGGCCACCTCTTGGCGGGCGGCACGGAGCTCGCCGGCGTGGACGCGGAGTTGCACGTGTGGGACTTGAAGCAGCCGGGCACGCCGTTCCGGTCGTACACGGACTCGCACCACGACGACGTCACGGCCATCGAGTTCCACGCGGCGCTCCCGTACGTCATGTCGGGGTCCACGGACGGGTGCGTGAACATCTACAACACCACCGAGGCGGACGAGGACGAGGCGCTCCACCAGGTGATCAACTTCGCGTCGGTGCACCTGTGCCACTTCCACCGGCCCAACCGCGTGACGGTGCTCTCGCACATGGAGACGCTCGGCTTCTGGGAGCTCAACAACACCGACTACGAGCACGACCTCGAGCCCAAGCCGCGCGACGTGGGCGACGTGCGCGCCGTGTGGCGCGACTGCGAGTACGTGGTGGACATTAGCCCGCTCGGCTACGCGTCCTACGGCGCCAACCTGCGCCAGAGCCTCACGGTGCTCGCGTTCGACCCGGCCACCGAGACGTTTGACACCGCCAACAGCATCCAGTTCCCCGGCGCCCACGGCGACGAGGTCGTGCGCGACTTCTTGGCCGTCCCGCACGCGCCGGTGGCGCTCAGCGGCGGCGAGGACGGCGTGGTGAAGTTGTGGGAGCTTCCGCGCAGCCTCACGGGCTCCGCAGCCGGCGGGGAAGGCGAGAGAAAAGAGGCGCCGGCCGCAAAGGAGAGCACGGGGCGCAAAGAGGCGCCAGACGGCAAGGACAAGTCCAAGAGCAAAAAGCACGGCAAGCACAAGGACAAAAAGAAGCACAAGAAGCACAAGGCCGACGTGCGCTTCAAGCCCTACTGAGGCCGGATCTTACATTCTGGAGTGCGAGGCAGGGCGGCGCGAGCATATTTCCTTATGCAGCAGGACGCGGACTCTGCCTATATCCGACGTGCGATACGCCTCCACCGTACGTAGACAATGCCACGAGAGCCCCGGAAACCCCGGCGCCGTTAGCGTAGCCCGCCGCCGGAGCCGTTCCGGTGGTGGCCCGTGCCCCGCGGCCGGCGCAGCGCCGGTGCACGCCGGTGTGCTGCCACAGCACGGCTATCGTTCATGTAGTTCCTGCGTGTAGCACGACATCTCCAGCATCCGAAGCATGGAACTGCAACTCACTTGCAAACTTCTCTTGGCCGTTCTTCCAGCTCACACCATCCTTTTGCTACCCTGAATCTGCTGCTGCAATGGACAATCCGGACGACAGGAAACGATCGCTAGATTCTGACTCGCCCCCGCACGCGCAGGCTCCCGCCGCCGCCGCTCACAGCGCTGGCACTGAGGCGGCCGTCAAGGTGGAGGCGCCAGACGGCGCTCCGGCCGCGGAAAGCGACGCCGCAAACGGCAGCCCCGTGGCCAACGGCAACAAGAGGCTCAAGGTGGACAGCGACAGCTCCGTGGTGGTGTCGCCGCGCAAAAAGCCCGACTTGTTCTACGGCCCGCTCAAGACCGGAGTTGTCTACGACGTGCGAATGAGGTACCACGCCAAGATCTTCACGTCGTACTTCGAGTACATCGACCCGCACCCCGAGGACCCGCGCCGGATCTACCGGATCTACAAGATCCTAGCGGAGGCCGGGCTCATCCAGGACCCGTCGTTGTCGGGGCGCGAGGAGATCGGGCCGTTGATGGTCAAGATCCCCATCCGCGAGGCCACCGCCGACGAGATCTTGGAGGTCCACACCGAGGAGCACCTCGCCTTCATCTCGCTGACCGAGTCCATGTCGCGCGACCAGCTCCTCGAGGAGACCGAGAAGGGCGACTCCATCTACGTCAACAACGACCTGTATCTCCTGGCCAAGTTGTCGTGCGGCGGCCTGATAGAGGCGTGCAAGGCGGTCATTGAGGGCCGCGTCAAGAACTCCTTGGCCATTGTGCGCCCGCCGGGCCACCACGCCGAGCCCGACACCCCGGGCGGCTTCTGCCTCTTCAGCAACGTGGCCGTTGCAGCCAAAAACATCCTCAAGTCGTACCCGGAGTCCGTGCGCAGAATCGTGATTTTGGACTGGGACATCCACCACGGCAACGGCACCCAGAAGGCCTTCTTCAACGACCCGCGCGTGCTCTACATCTCGCTACATCGTTTCGAGAACGGCAAGTTCTACCCCGGCACCAAGTACGGCGCCGCAGACAAGGTGGGCGAGGGCGACGGCGAGGGCTTTTCCGTCAACATCCCGTGGCAGGAGGCCGGCGTGGGCGACGGCGACTACGTGTATGCGTTCCACAAGATTGTCATTCCGATAATTAGCGAGTTCGACCCGGACTTGGTCATCGTCAGCGCCGGCTTCGACGCGGCGGACGGCGACATCATAGGCCAGTGCCACGTCACCCCGGCGGGCTACGGCCAGCTCACCCACATGCTAAAAGCTATCGCCAAGGGCAAGTTGACCGTCATCTTGGAGGGTGGCTACAACCTAGACTCCATCAGTAAGAGCGCCTTGGGTGTCGCGAAGGTCTTGGTCGGCGAGCCGCCCGAGGCCACAGTCAGCTCCCAGCCTCGCTTGGACACCCTCGAGACCGTGAGCGAGGTGGCCAGAATCCAGTCGAAGTACTGGAAGTGCATGAAGCCGGGCAACTCTGCCCACGTGTTCGAGGACGTTTTCGAGGTGTCCAACGACTTCATCCTGTCTTTCGCCGAGCCCATCCGGGCCTACCAAGCCCAGAAACTATTCTCCAAGTACAACTTCATCAGCTTGCCTGTCCTTGGCGTCAAGGGTGAGGAAGCCACGTCGTTCTCGACAGACCTTCCGCCCCACTTGGAAGACCTCGTGCTTACGAGTTCTGACATCAACACGTGTAACACGTTGGTTATCTCTATCCACGAACCGCCCGAAGTGTGGGCAAACGTGAATCCCATCAATGGAAACATCGAAAGCAGCGCTTCTGTTGTGCTCGAGCACCCGTTGTCAAAGCTTGTTGAGAAGTTGCAGAAAGAGCTCGAGAACGATGGCATCACCGACAAGGTCGGCCACGTCGACATCAACATTCCTTCTTACATCGAGGCCGAGACATCGCTAGGGTCCAACGCACCCTCCCAGCCTTCCAAAATATCGAACTACAGTCCCATTATATTTGCGCAAGAGCTTTTGTTGTGGATCTGGGATAACTACTTGAGCTACTTTCAGCTGTTGAAGAAAATTGTATTCGTTGGGTATGGCGAGGCGTACCAGGCCATTGTGCATTTGTATGCCAAGCGGCCCTCGCAAGAAATCAAAGACCTAGTGCAAGGTACTGTGGTCTTTGCGGGACGTTCTATCCTAAAACCTATTGCTCCTGTCATGGATGAGTCTATGGTCGACTGGTACTTCCAAAATTCCGTTGTCTTTGCAAGTTATATGAACCCATGCTGGAAAGGTGATGCGGAGGAAAGCAGCAAGCGCCCTAGAAAGAAGTTCGGAAGGGTCTTGCGGGCCTCCGAGGACGGATTGTGGGAGGTTATCAATGAGAAGTTTGATGAGGGACTTGACTTTATTCTAGATTCAATCTCGGAATACTCCGAGTCTGAGGGTGATTAGATTTAAGTAGCGCAACAGAGACAGGTCAGGGCCGTTATACGTAGCTGGGGAACCTTCTCGAAAACTGTTTCTCAAGGTCATCCAAGTCGGGCATTGACACTTCGCTGGAATTGCTCAAACGCCTGCTCGTTGATGGTTTTTTCAAATGGAGCGGCTTCAGTGGTTTGGGGGGAGGAGCCTTCTTCTTGACATTCTGAGCTTTTGGCTCAAGTGTCTTTTTCGACACCGCGGTCTGAGAGGATTTTTCTGACGACTTGGATGGGTTCCGCTTGCTCAACCCAGGAGGACAAGGAGGAGGTGTGGCTTTTGCTTTTGGTTTCGCGACGTCTACTTCCTTCCTGATCCTGGGCAAGGCTTTTGGCTCGCGAGACTTAATGTTGTCATCAGGCAGCTTCGACTTCTCCTTAGCCTGCTGCCCCACATTAAACTCGTAGTTGTCTGGAGTGTATGTGCTCATTGAACTGAGAGACTCGGTGCTAGCATGAGCTGAGAGGTTGTTGAAGTTGATTGCAGAAATGTCATCCTGGTCCGTGTACTTGCCGTAACCAGACGCCGTTTTGGGGGCCTTCTTCTCACTGTTGTTGAATAGCATCTGCATGCGCCGCTGTATAGAGCTTTTCCTCTTGACATCATTTGGAGTGGGCTTGGAGCCTTTTTCATTTTGATCCTTCTCAGGACCGGAGGACCTGCTCAATGAACGGGATCCACTAGTATGCGATGAGACTGAGCTGCCGGTACTGATCCTGCGCAAGCCGTTCTTGATGGATGCACGGAAAGAGTTTCCGGTATTTTGACGGGACCCCGACTCTTCCACCTCTCGAGACTTTAAAAACTCTAGTGTGCCACGGTCTTGCTCTTCGAACTCCCTATTTTGGCTCAAACGAGGGGAAGACTCGCTGACGTGCAACTTGATCAACTCTTGCAAGGAGGTGGTCGATGTAGACGGATAAATTTCTGACTTGGGGCGAGCAATCTTGTCGGGCTTGTTGCCCATCTGCAACACCTTGGATTTGTCGATGCTCGAGAACACGTCCTGCTTCTGCTCGGCCTTCACGGGCACTTGGTTTGAGACGGAGGTCTCGCGACTAGACACAGACGGCTTCTTTGGAGGAAGCTTGTTTTCAGCGGAAGCGTGGCTGGTCATCTTCGCCAACCTCACAGAATAAGGCACGACGTCCGGCATGGCCTTGATGCCCTGCATCAACAGAATCTCTTGCAAGAGCTGGAGAGCATTTGGGCGGCGGCGGGGGTCCTCGCGCAAGCAGCACGAGATCACGTTGCGTAGCCTGGAGGAGAAATGCGGCGTTTCGGGAAACCGGAGGGTCTTCAGGCACTTGAGAATCAGGTTCTGGAGATCCTGGAGGGTCTTGTGGGTCGGCAGCTCAAAGGGTGTGGTGTAGTAGCACAATTTGTACAAAAACACGCCGAGCGCCCAGATGTCCAGCTTGTCGTCGACCGGGTGGCCGCGGGACAAGTCAATCATCTCGGGCGCACGGTACTGCGGGGTGGTGTTCTGCATTATGTCGTTGTGGAGCGTCTGGAGCTCTTGCTGGTTCGCGGGCGGCCTGCTGTACTCGGCCGCGGACCCAAAGTCGCAGAGCTTGTACGTCCCCCTCCCGTCTATCAACACGTTCTCGATCTTGATGTCTCTGTGTATCAACGGAGGGGAGAGGTGGTGGCACATGGCCACGGCTGTTGTGATCTGGCCCATGATCGAGAGGATCTCGGGCTCCCTGAGCCTGTTTGTCAAGCGCGTGTTCATGAAGTCTATAAGGCCCTTTCCGGAGCAGTACTCCATCAACAAGAGCACCTCGTACTGCTGCGGGACGTCGGCGGCCACGGCCGGCAATCTGGATGCGTGCGAGTCGATGTACGACACGATGTGTGCGTTTCCTCTCAAGCGCTTCATGGCGTCCACCTCCTGCCGAAGGAGCGTGAGCTGCCACTTGTTGGGCACCACGACGCGCTTCAAGCACGCCGTGGAGCTTCCATTGAACGGCGGGTCAATTGTGCACGAGTAGACGCGGGCAAAGCCGCCCTCGGAGATGTATTTGCTGATGGAGACACTGTGTGATCCGACCGTGAGCCGGGTCCCGGGGGCTAGAGCGTCCGGGGGAGCCTGCGGCATTCCGGGCGATTGGTAGCGGTTGTGACGGGGTGGGAGAAGTGCGATGGGACGGCGGGCAGCACGTGGTCTGCAGGGCGGTCTTGTGGTTGCGTCCTGGCGATTGTCTTCTGCAACCAATGTGGTGGACCACTTGATTTGAGCCCAGGCCCGTGCCTCTTGCTGCGGAACAGTTGTAGACGACGTGCCATAGTGATGACAGGATAGCCGTGCTGTTTTCTTCATGCTGTGCTCTCCGTAACCCGCCGAGCGGTATTTGTTCGGTCTGTCTCTCGTATGCCTCTTGTCGTGCCCCTTTTCTTTCCCTCTTCCTCGTGTTCTTCTCGTCTTGTGTTGGCCCGACGGGTGTCTGGCGTTCACGAGCGGACAAATTTCTACGACGACTTTCGCCTCGGCCAATGGGCCCTACACCCGGCCCTAGCTGATGCCTCGGCAAATGCATTGGCCTAGGTTTATCCAGAATTGTGTTCCAGCGCAGATTGCAAACCGCGTTTTCGCCGCGAGCGTGCATCGCATCTCATCGCCAGGCCCAGGTCCTCCAGCAGCATGAAACTCTACTTCGAGGCAGAAAAGTTCCTCAAGGACGGCGAGCACGGGCTCAAGAACCGCATCTTTGGCGCCAAGCTCTCCAACTCGCCCAAGCATGTGTACGCATTAGTGATCTCCACGCTTAAGTACAAAGAGTACATCCAGCAGCTCATCCGCAAGTCCAAGATCAAAGAGGCGCCGCAGCTCAAGCGGCTCCGGGTGTCCGATGCGCTTCTCATGCTCTTGGTCTACGACTTCCTCTTCTCGCAGAAAGGCCGGATCCAGCTGGGAAAGCACCCGGTGAAGGATGCGTTCCTCGCCAACAAAACGAGGTTGCAGGCAGAGTTCACCAAGCTCAAGCTCAAGCTCCGCGTCAAGTCGGTGGCGGAAATTCCCGTGCACGGCGGGCCCGACGACGACGAAACGCCTGTGCGCTGGTTCCGCATCAACACCATCAAAATCAGCCCGCTGGCGTTCTTCAAGAAGCACCCATTCTTCGCCGGGTTGGCTCGCGTGGACGCCTTCACAGACTTGACCGAGCCCGGCCTCATATACCACGACCCGCACATCACGAACCTCTACGGCCTCCACCCGAGAGAGGCGCTCACCGCCTCCGCGGCCTACAAGAACGGGGAGGCGATCATCCAGGACCGGGCCTCGTGCTTCCCCGCGCAGATCTTGTTCACCGGCCCCAACGCAGCACACTCCCAGGTCATCGACGCCACGGCCGCGCCAGGCAACAAAACGACGCATGCCGCCAGCTTTCTAGCCGGCACCGACGGCGCGGTCGTTTATGCCTTTGAGCGTGACCTGAAGAGAGTGCAAGTCTTGAAGACAATGTGCGACAAGGCCACCGGCCGCGCAAGCAAGAACTTGATCCACCCCACACACGCGGACTTCACCTCGGTGTCGCCGCAGGACTTTCCCCAGGTGACGGGCCTCATCGTGGACCCGTCCTGCAGCGGCTCGGGGATCTTTGGCCGTGCAATCGAGGACGCCGGCGCCGAGGAGCAGGCGACCGAGAAGATCGACACCGAGCGCCTCAACAAGCTCGCCGGCTTCCAGTTCAAGATCGTCAAGCACGCCTTGTCGTTCCCGGGCGCCCGCAAGGTGGTCTACTCCACGTGTTCCATCCACCCGCACGAAAACGAGCGCGTTGTTGTCGATCTACTAAGCGACCCGCAGGTCAAGGAACAGGGATGGACGTTGGCCACACGCTCGGACGTCATCCCGCTGTGGCCCCGGCGAGGCTGGAAGGAGGAGTTCACGTCGCTCTGCGGCGGCAACGAGGACCTTTGCGAGGAGTTGGCGGGCGGCTGTCTACGGTCCGTCCCCAAGGAGGACGGCGGCATTGGGTTCTTTGCTGCGTGTTTCATAAAGCCTAGTGTACCTTAGCAATCTACGCGTGCGGCCGCCTAAAAGCGTCTGATGATGTCGTCAATCACCTGCTGGGTGGAGGAGTTTCCGCCCAAGTCCGGCGTCTTGATCTTGTCCTCGGACAAGTTGGCATCCACGGCCTCGTAGATCGCAGCTGCGGCGTCCTGGTGGCCCATGAACTCCAACATCAAGGCGGTGGATCTGATGGTGGCAATTGGGTTGGAGATGCCCTTGCCCTCGATGTCTGGGGCGGAGCCGTGGCATGGCTCGCCGATGGCGAAGTCGTGGCCGACGTTGGCCGAGGGCACCAAGCCCAAAGAGCCGACGAGCGCGGCGGCTCCGTCACTCAAGATGTCGCCGTACAAGTTTGGAGCCACAACGACGTCGAAGATCTCGGGCTCCCTGAACATCCGGTACACCATGGAGTCGACGATCTGCTCCTGGTACTTGACGGACTGGAACTCGGGCGTGGCCGAGAACACCTTCTTGCATGTCTCGCGGAACAAGCCGTCGGACACGGACAACACGTTGGACTTGTGGGTGACGGTGACGGAGGGCCCTGCGTGGATGGACTTCACCGAGGAGGTCTCCCTGATCTTCTGTCTCAGCAAGGCGATCTCGAAGGCAATCTTGGCGATGTTGGTGGTGGCCGTCTCGGTGATTCTCTTGATGGCCTCGGCGACCTGGGTGCCGTCCTCCTTGGTGTACAGCTTCTCCTCCTTGATGTACAAGTCCTCGGTGTTCTCACGCACAATGACCATGTCGACGGGTCTGCCGATGCCCTCGACGGACTTGACGGGCCTGACGTTGGCGTAAAGGCCCAACTTCTTTCTCAAGGCCACAATGGGCGACGAGTAGCCAGCGACCTTGACCGAGGGCGACGACACAGCGCCAAACAACGCACCGGCACACTCGTTCTTCAACACGTCCACCGTCTTGTCGGGCAAGGCCACGCCTGTCTTCTGGAACAACTCGTAGCCGGCGTCCAAGTGCACGAACTCGAATTGCAAGCCGAACTTCTCGGGCAAGTTCTCCAACACGGCCTTACCGGCGGGGATGACTTCCCTGCCGATGCCGTCGCCGGGGATCAAGCCGATCTTCAACTTCTTCAACGAGGGCGAGGTGGTGGAAAACGCACGGTGCACGGATTTAGACAACATTACGGACGGTGCTGGTGCTGGGGCTGGGGCCGGGGTAAGGCTGGGACGAGGTGAAAAAATATGGTTATGTTGGGTCACGTGCTGCGAAATCGGCCCGATCCTGGCGCCCGCCACGTGAGTCATGCGATAAGCCGCACCGGCTGCGAATGGCACGCGCCAGTTTGCAGCTAAGGCGGCTGCAGCTACGGCCACGGTTTACGCTAAAAGTGGCATATCACATTAGGGAAGAAAATAGATACTTAGTAAGGCTCGTCCAACTTCTTTCTTTCGCTTCCAGAAGTGAATGACACGGGGGCCTCGTAGCCCTCGTGGGTCGAATGGCCCTGCAACTCCTCCTCGAAGTCCTCGACGTCCTGAGGCTCCTCGAACCAGTTCTTAGTGAACATCTTGTCCTCCAATCTGCCTGCGACCGGGCTGATGTAGCACAAGAAGACGTAGACGATACCCGAGGAGAAGAAGCCCATGAAGAAGTTGAGACGGTAGACTTGCATGGCGCCGAGGGGAACGCGGTCCTCGCCGGTGGTGGCGCCGACGAAGCCCACGATGTTGGGCAAGATGCCGCACAAGTACGCAATAAGCGCTCTCCAGTTGAAGCCGAACTTGTTGTACATGTAGTACGAGCGCTCGCTTGGGTTCTCGGGGGCGAACGTGGAGTACATGTGGGTCAACTTGAAGTAGCCCTTTCTCACGACGTAGTAGTCGCTGCAGATGACGCCGACAATGGACGAAAGGAACACGGAGTACGCAGACAAGTACGTGGTGAACTTTGAGGAGCTTGCGGTCAAGTTCCATGGCTGCACCAACAACGCCAATAATGCACAGAGGTACGAGCCTCTTCTAATGGTCAAGAACTGGGGCAAGAGCGCGGTGACGTCAGTGCCGAAGGAAAGCGAGTTTGCGCAAATGTTGGTACCCAACTGGGCAATGGCGAACGCCAACGCGAGGAAGAACACGCCGGCTCTGTTGCCGGAGGTGTAGTTGTCCAAGAACCTGCCGAGGACGTCCAACGGGGACCAGTAGGTGGTTCCGTACAAGTCTGCGGACGCAGAACTGACCAAGATACCAATCAAGGACGTGATGGAGAAACAGAGCGGGATGGACACGGTCTGCACCACGTACTTGATGGCAAACAGCGGCTTGTCGGCGAAACGAGAGAAGTCGGGCGCGTTGGTGATCAAGGTGGCGAAGTTAGCCAAGGAGTTCATGGTGGACTCGACGAAGGTCCAGGCCAACGCGGAGCCGTGGAGCGTGGAGGCCTTGTGGATCTCGGGCCCGGCGCCGTGGCTCTTGACGAGGGTCCAGACCAAAAAGGTGACGCCTGCCACCGGGGTGACGTAGGCCTTGAAGGTGAACAAGTGTCTGATTTTGTGGGGAGGGAACCATAAGAACGGAAGCGAGCAGAGCCAGAAGAGGAAGAAGCCCAAAAACTCGAAGGTGGTGACGTTCGCGTTGGAAATGCCGTCCGGCATTGTTTTTTGCAAGTTTTGGCCGAAAATAGACCGCAACATCAACCCCACACACGGGCCAGCAACCATAGATTGCACAGAGTACCAAACACAGGACATGACGACTCTGTTGATGACGGGCCAGATGGCAAAGAAAATGCCGAACGAGCCTCTGGTGGCGATCGGGAAGGAGATGTGGTTGATGACTCCGATACGGGCGGATGTGGACACGAAGATACCACACAAGAAGTAGCCGAGCCAGACGGAAATCCACGTCTGCCACCACGTCATTCCTGCCTGCACACCGGTGGAAGCAATCATCCAGGTGTTGATGTTGAAGGAGTCGGCCACCCAGAAAAACATGTAATTGTACCAGGACCACTGTCTTCTGGCGGCCTCCACGGGCCGGAGGTCGTAGTTGAACAAGTACCGCTGCGTGGCGGTGAGATCGGACGGCTCCTCCACGCGAACGAAGTCGAGGAACTTCTGCCACGCGGACTTGGTGCTACTTGCGGAGTCCACGTCCTGCTGCTGCACGGTCGAGATGTTCTTGTCGAGCGACATGGCGGCGAATTGTGGGTCCCGAGAAAAATTCGGCTACGGCAAAGACTTTATACATTGGTTGCCTTGCTGCTTGTCGGCATATGGCTCAGGTGCACACTGGTGGGAGCGGGATCTGCAGGACGGCGGTCGCGATAGTGATAAGACTGCTTATCTGGGCGTTGCGGGTGCGAGGGGAAAATTAAGGTTGTGCGGTGACGTAAGGAGCAAGGGACGGTGACAAGAAAAGAAGAAAAATGGACCGTGCGCAGCCGCGCACCGACACGCTCCGCTGGCCCACGCCGGGCGTTTCCCCACAAGGGCCGGCATTGTTGCTCGCCTGGGCATTGCTCGCCCAGCGGCGCTGCGTTTGCCGGGGCGTGCGACTGCAAAGCCACTGGCAGAAGAATGGCTAAAGTTAGTGCGCGAAGAGCCGTGCTTTTGGTCTGCGTGATAGCTTATCTGCGGTGGGTGCGGTGAGGGCGCGCCGAATCTCGCCGTACGCCGGGGCCTTGGTACGGCGCAGAGCCAACGGTATGTGACTGCCTATCAGAGGCCGGGGAACGACGATAAGTTCCGAAGGTTGCAGAAACGAGATCTTATCACGAGACGAGAAAAGAATAAGAATAAACGAGAGAATAAACGAGAGAGAATAAGACGAGAGAATATGGCACCAGGGGGCGGTGGCCGGAGAAAATGGCGGGCGAAAATGGCGGCGAAAGTGGTGAGCGAAAGTGGTGGGCGAAAGTGGTGGGGCAGTAGGGCACTGAAATTAAGAGCTAGTACGGAGGCGCAGACCAGTTTGCGGCCGTTGGGTCGTGTGCCTGGATCTTCTGTGCCTGGATCGAGCTTCTTTTCCTATTTAGTTCGCTGTGGTGCGACAGGACCAGAGCGCACGCACAGGCCGCTACATCATTTCCAGCTGAGACTCGCGGACTTTTTTCCGCCTTTCTCTGATCAGCCTTTTTTAAGCTCTGTCCCGGTCTTCTGGGCTGTTCCGGCCTACTTGACTGTTTTGCCTTTACGATTGTTTTGGCCTTTTGACTCGGCCTTTTGACTGTTTCGGCCTTTTACTGTTACGGCCTATTTCGGCCTTGTCGACTATCCCGGCTTTGACCTCCAGCCCTTGGCCTCGGTCGCTCGCAAATGGCCACCACGACCCGGTGCGCCCCGTAGTCACTGCAAGCGCTACGCAAGTGCTAGCAGTCAAGCCGGCTGCCGTTGTCCAAGCTCTTGCCATCAAGTGTTCACGAGGTTCTGCACACAGCAATGGGGTTGAAAAATTGCCCAAAAAGCTGACTGCCCGGAACACAGAGGCAACCGCAATGCAGAGAGCACTTTATAGAAACATCGCCAGAGCAGCGTCGGCCAGGCCGCTTGCGCTCCGCGCCTCCGCAAGGCCAACCGTGTTGGTGGCCCCCAGGTTTGCGCAGGCCGTGAGATGGAACTCCACGAAGCCCGAGAAGGACGCCGCAGAGGCCAAGCCAGCCCAGGCCGAGGCCGCCGCCGAGGCCAAGACCGAGGCCACGACCGAGGCCGCAGACGCCGCGGACGCCGCCGAGCCGGCCGAGCCCCAGGAGGACCCCGTCGTCGCCGAGTTGAGACAGAAGTTGTTGGAGAAGGACAAGGCGTTGGCGGAGATGAAGAACCACTACACACGGGCCGTGGCCGACTTCCGCAGCTTGCAGGAGACCACCAAGCGCGAGGTGCAGAAGGCCAAGGACTTCGCGTTGCAGAAGTTCGCCAAGGACTTGTTGGAGTCCGTGGACAACTTCGGGTTGGCGCTCAACTCCGTCAAGGAGGAGACGTTGGCGGACCCCGAGGTCAAGAACTTGTTCGAGGGCGTGTCCATGACCAGGAACATCTTCGAGAAGACGTTGGAGAAGTACGGCATCGCCAAGATCGACCCCATGGGCGAGACCTTCGACCCCAACCTCCACGAGGCCACGTTCGAGATCCCGCAGCCCGACAAGGAGCCCGGCACCGTGTTCCACGTGCAGCAGCCGGGCTACACCTTGAACAGCAGGGTGTTGCGGCCCGCCAAGGTGGGCTTGGTCAAGGGCGAAGAGAAGTGATCATGTATATAGCGATGTCAATGGAACCAGACTCAGTAGCGCGGCCGCGACACTCTCACCGCCATGTTCCGTACCGCCGTCCGCCGGGCCCCGTTGCGCCCGGCGCCGTTCGTGCTCCCGCCATCGTACGTGCCCAACTCGCGCGTGGTGCCGCAGTTGCCGTACCTCAAGCGCTTGACCATCTGGTTGAAGTCGCTCCACCCGCGCCGGCTCGAGCGCCTCCAGACGCAGTTGGCGGACTTGCAGTTCCCGCTCGACGCCGAGGAGAACCGGGGCGTGGCCCGCTCGTTCGTCCGCACGCCCGTGGACGCGAGCGGCAACGCCATCAGCGAGGTCTCGTTCGAGGTGGTCAACGACCCGGCCTACGCCACCAAGCACGTTGTGTTTCTCCACGGCTACGGCGCGTCGTCCGGCTGCTTTGCCCGCAACTTCCACTTGATCAACAGCCTCAAGGGCCTCCGCCACAACTACAAGCTCCACTTCCTCGACAACCTCTCGTTCGGGCTCCTGTCGAACCCGCGCGTCGCGTCCATCAGCCGCTGGAGCCCCATCCCGCGCATCGACTACTTGACGTTGAACGACTCCACCCCGGGCGACAAGTCGAACCTCTACAAGAAGTACTACAAGCTCATCGACAGCTTCGACGTGGACCCGGCCAAGTTCGCCGCGTTCCGCGACAAGATGGCGCCGTTGCTCCGCGACATCGAGGCGTACTACCTCGACGCGTTGGAGCTGTGGCGCAAGAACAGCGGCATCGACACAATCGACTTCTTGGTGGGCCACTCGTTCGGCGGCTACTGGAGCGGCTCCTACGCGGTCAGGCACCCGGACAAGCTCCGCAACTTGGTGCTCTTGTCGCCGGTGGGGCTCGAGCGCAACGCCATGGCGCTCACCGCGCCCGTGCCCGAGAAGCCGCGCGGCGTCAAGCCGTCGCTCGACCCCACGTCGTACTCGTTCTTGAGCCGCTTGCCGGTGTTGCTGGAGAAGACCGTGCGCTACTGGTACAACACCCAGCCGTACTTGCCGCGGTTCCTCAAGCTCATGGGGCCGTTCGGCGTCGCCAAGTACTACAACATGTGGTACAGCAAGCTCTACGCCATCAACAAGGTCATCGACAAGCTCGGCGGCGCGCGCGTGTTCTCCAGCGGCAACCAGCTCCGCTTCGGCACCAACACCGAGTGCCAGTTGTTGATCGAGTACCTCTACAACTCCATCACCTCCGGCACTCACTCCGACCTCTACGTCAAGTACTTGCTCACGCCCGCCACCACCAGCAAGTGGCCCTTGTACGACAAGTTCGTGGCCGCCGGCAAAGACACGCTCTCCAGCTTCCGGACGCACGTCGTCTACGGCCAGTACGACTTCATGTGCTCGGAGGCCGGCGAGAAGTTGGTGGAGGAGCTCAACAGCGCGCACGACATCGGCGCCCGCTTCCACACCGTCGCGGAGGGCGGCCACAATCTCTACATCCAGAACCCGTTCGGCACCAACAAGTTGCTCGAGGACTTGGTCAAGGAGGCCGACGGGCCCTGACCTATTTATTAGACCTATAGACACTCGCGCATACAGAGTGCGTAGACCGTGCGGCTCCCCACAGGCGCGCGTAGGTGCATATCCTTCTCTCCACCGAACCGCATACCCGTTCCAGCACCTCCAGCCCGCCATGTCTCTGGAAAACTCACGGCTCCTCAGCCCCAGCAGGCTCAAGCCGCCTTCCAAGCGGCCCCCGCTAATATCCATCCCCAGCACCCTCTCCGTCAAGAGCCTGGGCTCGGTGGCCGCGTTCTACGACTTGGAAAGTGTGGATCTTGGCACTAGCCAGCCCAAAGAGCCCTTCAGCAGGTGGGCGTACGTGGCCTACTACTTGCCCATCATGAAGTGGCTCCCCGAGTACGACTCCAGCAACCTCTTGGGCGACTTTGTCGCGGGCTTGTCGCTCGCAAGCTTCCAGATCCCGTTGGTGATGTCGTTGGCCACGTCCTTGGCCAAGCTCCCGCCGCTCGTGGGGCTCTACTCGGTGGTTGCCGCCGCGTTCGTGTACGCCATCTTCGGCGGCGTCCCCGTCTTGGTGGTGGGCCCGCTGCCGAGCACCGCCGTGCTCTACGGCCAGGCCGTGGAGGCCATCGAGCACAAGCACGGCGAGTTCTCCGGCCTCTCGCCCTTGGAGATCAGCGCGGCGCTCTCGCTCGGCATGTCTGCGGTGTTGCTTGCGTCGGGCTTGCTCCGCTACGGCTTCTTGGACAACGTGTTCTCGCGCTCGTTGCTCAAGGGCTTCATCGGAGGCATGGGCTTGGTCATGATCACAAACCAGTTCGACGTGCAGTTGGGCCTCAAGGAAGAGGCCAAGAAGTACCCGCATGTGTCTGTGGTGGACAAGTGGCGCTTTGCGCTCCAGCACTGGCGCTCGGCCCACGTGCCGACGGTGGTCTTGACGCTCGTCGCCTTGTTCTTGGTGCTCTGCATCAGGACACAGAAGTCGTACATGACCAACAAGCTCAACATGCGCTGGGCCGTGTGCATCCCCGAGCTCTTGGGCATGGTGGTCATCGCCACGTGGTTGTCGTATGCCTTTGACTGGCAGGGCGCCGGGATCGCCATTGTGGGGGACCTCGTCAACCCTCCCGCGGACAGCGCGAGCAAAATCATCAACCCGTTCGAGAAGTCCAAGCTCCGGTTCTTGAAGTCCGCCTTCAGTACCTCCTTCATATGCTCGATCTTGGGTTTCTTCGACTCCACCACCGCGACCAAGGCGCTCGGCGCGCAGTACAACTACAACGTCTCCTCCAACAGGGAGCTCATTGCTCTTGGCGCATGCAACTTTGTGGTGTCGTTCTTCGGCGGCCTCCCGTCCTTTGGCGCTCTTGGCCGGTCCAAAGTGAACATTTTGGCGGGGGCTGTCACGCCTTTGGCCACCGTGATAATGGCCACGACGGTCTTGTTGGCCATCTCTTACTTCCTCCCCCTACTCTACTACCTTCCGGAGACGGTGCTCTCGTTGAGCACCACCATCATTGGCATCACGGTGATCGAGGAGGTGCCCCATGACCTCTTGTTCTTCTGGAGCATTGGGGGCTACAACGAGATCGCCGTGCTCATCGCGGTGTTCAGTGCGACGGTGTTCTGGAACGTGGAGGCCGGGGTGATTCTTGGCATCACTCTTTCCGTGGTGAAGATTATACAGAACAGCTCCCGGTCGCAGATCCACATTTTGGGCAGAATCGCCAACACCTCGGCCTTCAGAAACGCCGACGAGCTAATAGAAGAGAGGTTCAATGCGCATTCGGACGACGAAGCGGAAGAATCCGACCATCATTACGTCTCGGAGACAAGGCAAATCGAGGGCGTTCTTCTAATCAGGATCCCAGAGCCCCTCAACTTTGCGAACTTTGGCGACTTGCGCAACAAGCTCAACCGTTTGGAGAAGTTTGGCACGCTTCTGGTGCACCCGTCGCAGCCTCCGTCGAGGGGCGCCGACAAGGACGCTACTAGGTTGATCATTTTCGACTGCAAAGGGATGACGTCGCTCGACGCGTCGGCAACACAAGGCTTGTACGAGGCCATCCGGCGCTACAACGACGTCAACCAGATCCACGTTGCGTTCTCAAGGGTGTCTACACTGAGAGAAGTGCGCGAGATGTTCCTCAAGCTGGGAATCAGCCGTATCGTCAACAAAAGCACCCAGGAGTTCCGGAAGAAGAACGACCTTGAGCGCATGCCAAGAGTCGCATCTAACTCCAGGCTCATCAATGTGTCCACCAGGCTCGGGGACGGCTTCTTTCTCAGCATTGAGGAAGCAATCAAGGCATTTGGCATACAAGACAGTTGAAGCTAGCGGACGCTTTTAGCTGGCAAGCACGGCTGAACTATTACGTACTTTTAAATAAACGGGACAATGTTGCACCTAGTCGCAACCTTTTATGTGCATGCACTCAATGACTTCATGACTGTGCGGCCGTTATCTCAATTCCGACAAATCTCACTGGTTGCCAGCAAACACCCGAGGTTTCTTCCAAACGCCAGCAAAAACAGCACCACCATGGCCTCCATAGCGACGTCAAGGCTATGGCCGGCACGAACGTTGTGGACGAGCAGTCGCATCGCCGCAAACTACAAGTTCTACGACCTAGTCGTGCAAACAGAGCGACATCCCAGACACACTGTGCCGCCAGTGAGTGAAAAGGTCCTCCGCCAAGAGGAGCAGGCGCAGAAAAGCAAGAGGGCCGCGGCCACAATAACAGACCCGAACCAGTTGACGCCCGAGGAGCGAATAGCCCGGGTCTTTGGCGGGAGAATCAAGGGCGAGGACCGCCAGAGCTCGAGCCGAATGAACGTCGGTGAGCCCAGGATCATAGCAGGCGTCAAGGTGCCGGACAAGCCGGTAGAGCCGGACAACTGCTGCATGAGCGGGTGCATCAACTGCGTGTGGGAAATCTACAACGACGACGTCAAGGAATGGAACGCGCAGCGAAAGAAGGCCGCGTCCAAATTGGCGGAGCGGGGCGGGCAGTGGCCCGCCGACTTCAGCCCACCGGTCGAGTTGCTCAAGCCCGAGAACCTCCCTCCGTCTTTGGCAAACAGCCCCGCGGTGAACAAGGCTGGGAAGGCCGACGAGCCGTGGAACAAGGTCCCGGTGCAAATCCGCGTGTTTGCAGAGACGGAGAAGAGGCTCAAGGCCAAGAAGAGAGCAGCCGCGTCGTCTGCGCCTTAACATTGCATATCTGCTCAGCTTGGCTCCAGCCAGCCTCGTCTCCTGCCTCCTCGTCTCCTGCCTCGCCTCGTCTCCTGCCTCGCCCCGTCTCCTGCGGTGCAGCCAGCGGGCAGCCGTTCCTTTCATGACCTTAGAGCGATTTCTACATTGGCCGGCGACGGTTCGCCAATGGCCGGTGCAAGTGCATCTGCATGTATTTTGTATTCATATTCAGTCCAACTCAATGCCTTTGCTCTTGTAGAACTGCTTGGCCTCCTCAACCTGCTGCATCAACTCCTTGTAGTTCTCCTCCTTGTCCTTGAACGTGAACAAGCCCCAGCCCAACGTGGCCAAGGCGTAGGAGCCGAAAGAAACCAACGCCCAGAAGGGAAGGAACGGCAAGATCTCGTTGTGGACCAACTCCGACGTGGGAATCACCCCCGTGTAGAGCGCAAGGTACACCGAGCCCAACGCAAAGAAAATCAAGAATGTTTCGGTGGCCTTTGTCATGGTGTGTTCTGGTGGGAGAAGAGTGCACGACGCTCGTTACGTGTTGACGGCTGGCGAGGCGCGCTCCTACATCGTCTAGACCCGAGCGGCCACTGGGCAATTTCACGCTTGGTAATTTTTTTTTTCTTTAGGTATTATTAATATGGATTCTATTTTTGCGTGCTGCTCTGCCCTAGAGTGTGCTCAACGCGTCTTGCTTGATTAAGCCGGCAAACGAAAGTAGTTTCGATGCGGTCTGCTCGTCCACCTGCTTCACTCTGTTTGTGACAAACTCGTCGCTGGCGGCTCCCCCGATATCGGAGACGGGCTTGGTGCCTCGCGCCGTGTCCTCCTCTTCCTCGTCTACAGGCTCGTCGTCCTCGTCGTCCTCGCCCTCGTCGTCATCGTCCTTGTATGGGGCTCCGGTGTCCTCCTCCTCTTCCTCGTCTTCCTCGTTCTCTTCGCTTGCTTTCCTCGCCTCGCCCTTGATCGTATGGTCGGTGTTGATGATGCTCTGGATCTTCTCCGGTGCGATCGGCTCCTCCTTCTGCAACTGGCGTAGCTTGTACCGGATGATTTTCCGGATGGTCTCGAGTATTTGCTTCTGCACCCACCCATCCTGCGGGTCGACCGTGTCCCGGAAAAAGACAGACTCGTCTTTGCTTTGTGCTTGCAGAATGACCGCCAAGATGTCGCGGTCAAGGATGTCCCCGATCTGATAGTTGATGGCCTTGGGCAACCTGAGCCCCGTGAAGATCAAGTTCTCCGAGATCCGCACCGTGCTGTCCGGGTGGAGCTTGGCGATTGTTTGCGGCACAATCCGCTCCGTGGACGATTTGCTCTGCCTCTCGTGCACGCCCTGGAGACGGAAGTACTCGCTCTGGAACATCCAGTACGACTTGTCATGCTTCGGGTTGATTCCAAGCTTCACGTTGCAGAATCGCCACGGCCCGTTCTTGTAGCAGTACGAGACGTAGGGGAGCGCCTCCTTCACTGCCGACTTGAGGTGCTCGGGCACGACGTCCACGAGCAGCTTCCGGAGCCACACGGGCTTGACATCGAAGAGCTCCTTCAAGCACTCGATGCAGTCTAGAAGCTTTTTGTCGGCGTACTCGCTGGAGAGGTCCGCCTTCACGAGCCATTCGTACTTGGCGATGATCTCGGGCAACGGCTTCTCGGGGATCGAGCCGCTGTGGTAGTCCACCGTGTTTGTGAACAACTTCTTGCTGTCGGACTTCATCACCACCCGTGCCTCGCCGTTCTCGTCGCGGAGAGTGACCGTGTAGGGGCTCTTTTTGTACTTGTAGTCAAAGGGGAAGCGCACACCGCTGAAGTGCGGGGGCGGTATCAAGTGGTGGTCCTTGTTTTCGTAGAGCTGCGGGTCCTTGTACTCGTTCTTGTCGGTGAGATTGTCCAAGTAGTATTGCTTTGTGTCCTCGAATTTCTTGCTGTAGAGCAAATTAGAGTTGAACTTCTGCACCGTCTCGTTGTTTTTGGTGGACATCTGGAAGTCGGCCATGGCTCGGAAGTTATAGTTCTTGTTGATGATCGACACAGGCTCCACTAGATGCGGCGGGCCTTTAAGCTGCTTGTTTCTTTCCAATAGCTCCCGAACGGTGTACTTCTCGGGATTGGCGTGGTAGTCTTCAGGCAACGATGACTTCGGAACACTGATTTTGAGCAAGACCTTTTCCCGCCGGTTAGACAGCGCCTGGATTGGGTGATGGAACGGGTCGCTGCGCAACCTCAACTCAAGATTGCGCTCGTCCACCGAATGGCTCGAGGGCTGGAGCGGCAGCTGTCTGTACTTGGAGTTGACGGCCCTCCGGATGCGGTCCTTGCCCCCTAGCATGGCCACGGCACGGTCGGGGTTTTTGACTATGAGGGGCAATTCCACGGCAGTGACATGGGAAATGTCCAAGGAGTACTTCTTGGCATGGCTGTCGTCCATTGGGCTTTGTAGTACGTGGCGACACGGTATGGTGTGGAATGGTGTTTCTCAAAACAATAAAAAAATGCCTTCAGCCAGATTCGAACTGACGATCTCCTCATTACTAGTGAGGTGCCTTACCAACTTGGCCATAAAGGCTACTTCCGCAAAAAAAAAATTGGCGCCCGCTCTCACTTGCTGCTCCCATTTTGGCAGAGGATTTCTGGCTTTAAGCGCTTTGGATCCATTATTTCGAGCCACACGTGGCTTGAGGGAAAAGCAATTGTGTCTCGGCCCTGTTCTGGCAGGGCCGGGTGCCGCGGGACAGGGTTCCGGTGGAGCGGCGCACGAGGTATGGCCGCGAAAATACCCGGTGTTGCTGCGAACCTAGCCCTGGATCAGCCTTTCCAGCGCATGTGCCCCAGAAAAAGTTGTGCAAAAATCCGCCCGGGCAAGAGACGAAAAAGAGAGCGATCCCACCGCCCATGCAAACCGCTCTCTGAGCCAAAATGCCTCTGGCCGCTATCCCGCTTTTTCTATAAAATTGCTTCTTGGGGAAATCCCCTGGTCGGGTGAACCGGGATAACGTGGGCGTAGCCGCGCGCTGTGATTGGCGGCCGGTGTGGTTCTCACACTAAAACGTCCGAAGCGTCGCTCATATATAACCTCCAGTGAATTCCCCCACGATCGCGCCTGACATATTTCACCGTAAATTGCAATTGCCCCCATCATTGAAAATGTTCAAGGCTTCCGTTAGATCTTTCTCCTCCTCGCCACTGGCCGCCTACAAGGTTGCCGTCTTGGGTGCCGGCGGTGGTATTGGCCAGCCATTGTCGCTTTTGTTGAAGTTGAACACCAAGGTCACCGAGTTGGCCCTCTACGACTTGAGAGGTGCACCAGGTGTCGCCGCCGACGTGTCGCACATCCCAACCAACTCCGTTGTCAAGGGCTACGAGCAGGACTCCTTGAAGGACGCTTTGACCGGCTCTGACGTGATTGTCGTGCCTGCCGGTGTTCCCAGAAAGCCTGGTATGACCAGAGACGACTTGTTCAACACCAACGCCTCGATTGTCAGAGACTTGGCCAAGGCTGCTGCCGACTACGCCCCCAACGCTGCTTTGTTGATCATCTCCAACCCCGTCAACTCGACCGTGCCAATTGTTGCTGAGGTCTTGAAGTCCAAGGGTGTGTACAACCCCAAGAAGTTGTTCGGTGTCACCACCTTGGATGTGTTGAGAGCCTCCAGATTCGTGTCTGAGGTTGCCAAGACCAACCCAGCCGAGGAGCCAGTCACCGTCGTCGGTGGCCACTCCGGTATCACCATCGTGCCATTGTTGTCGCAGACCAACCACAAGAACTTGGACGAGGCCACCAGAGACGCCTTGATCCACAGAATCCAGTTCGGTGGTGACGAGGTTGTGCAGGCCAAGAACGGTGCTGGTTCCGCCACCTTGTCGATGGCCCAGGCCGGTGCCAGATTCGCCGGTGCTGTGTTGAACGGTTTGTCTGGCGAGGCTGACGTCATCGAGCCATCTTTCGTCGACTCGCCATTGTTCAAGGACGAGGGTGTTGAGTTCTTCTCCTCCAAGGTCACCTTGGGCGTTGACGGTATCAAGACCGTGCACCCATTGGGCGACTTGTCTTCCCACGAGGAGGGCTTGGTCAGCAAGGCCAAGGAGACCTTGATCGCCAACATCAAGAAGGGTGTCGACTTTGTCAAGCAGAACCCATAAGTTGATGATTACATAGGAATTCGACGATCAATTGAGTGACTATTGTAGGCCTGTGATTTGCCAGTCAATTTGGCTATTCTTCCTCCGTCATATAATCGTGCCAGGGTCCATTGAGCGGCCGGCTCGTAAAGGCTGTGGCTGTGTGCGGTGGTCCCAGTCTTACGATTCTGGCGGGGAATCTGCCCCGGGCTTAACCTCTGCTCGCCCGACATTGTGCGACTGAAATAGAAGCCTACTTCCTGCACCCGTGCGCCGTGGCCCAGTTGAGCAAGAGGGCTGGAAGCACGAGCTCGAGACGCAACCCAGCGGCTGGGGCGAAGCGGGAGGCGCCCGCAAGTCTGTTGTGGCCGACTAGCCTTGCCGACTAGCCTTGCGGTCGGGCTCGTGCGTCCTCGGTCCGGGGCTCGTTTCGCAGGGTAGCCGGGCGAAGTCAGTTGCTGGCCGGAGAATATGCTTTTCTGCAGGAGCACAACCCCAGAAAATGTAAATAACGCGTTAGTCGCGCGCGTCATCGTGCCAAGGCGTAGAGCAAAGTGCAGTTTGTGCAGAACATCTGATGCGGATCAGGAATCGAGAAGCATGTCTGTAATTAAGGCAAGCTTCGACTGGACGCAGCGGGCGGTCGGCCCAGCGCACTTGGGGCTAATATGCGAAAAGGCCGAACGGCACCCGCACACCGCCCCAGAGACGACCTGGCGCCGTCTCGAGCAAATTATAGGAAGACACAGCCGGCGGGCAGGCGGACGGGAGGCGCAACACGCTGCTCCGGCGTTTGCAGCCGGCGTCTTGTTGGGCCTGAAGTGACGCTGTTAGACTCGAGCGGAGCCCCAATGCACTGCGGCTGGGGGCAGTTAAAAATAAAACCGCGCGATGTCTGCCGAAATAACCACCTCGCTCAGCAATCGCAACGTGTGCTAATTCGGAAAAAAAAAGATGGGCAAAAGTAGTCAGCGAGGCCCTGGGACCCGGAAACCTACTCCAAATTTACGGCTGGCCATGGGCGGTTTTTCGAGTGCTCTCGGCCGGGCGAGGCCCGTTGGATGCTAAGCTCTGCACCGCACGGGCCGTCGCATGGCACCGATACAGAAATTGGCGTGTCTTGCGAACGCGCGCAGCTGCAACGACAATCGGGACCGGGACGATAAGAAAAGGGGAGCCGGAAAAGCAGCGTAAAACACTCTGGGCGTACGCTTCCAGCGTTTGTGCTGGGCGGGCCACGTAGAATGGAACGGCCGTAGACTGGCCAAATTCACCGCCATTTGGCGGCTGTAGCAAGCTACATTGCAGGTGATTCGTTTTATAAAGTTGAATGGAGGAACTGCGTCGCGGTGTCACAAAATGTCTCGTTCGGTACATTTGAAGAATGGCGGATTCTTCGCAGTTCCAGCCTGGATTTTTTTTACTCAACTAGGAATCTCGTTTTCTCGGTGCAACCACTCAAAACATTTCATATCATCTCGTGGTTATCCGTCCGGCTACGTCCATTCCACTGTTTTGTCTCTCACGCCAGCCTTGAGCTCCGTCTGTAAAGAGATTTCCAGCTCGCTACTTCTCACTGCGAGCCTCCCCGTCGACGTGCCGCCAGGACACCTTGACAAGAAAAGAACCCTTTGCAGAAACAACGGGCACCTCCAAAGCACCTCTGGTCCCGCTGTTGTGCCCAAGCTTTACACCTGTGCTTGAAGCGGCGATACCGTTCTAGGCGTCCACTTTTTCCCTGTGGCTTCAACCTGCGACTCCACCATAGTGACCCGGAAAAAACTTTCGCCTGCTCTTCATCCTCGGCGTGCCCCAAGTGATGAAGACATGGAAAGTTACCTCATGAGCTCCCCGACCCAGGTGCCCCAGTTCTACCTTCCTGCTGCGCCCCTTGCCCGGTCCCAGATGAACGAGGACACGATTGGCTCGCGGGACGAGGTGAGCCCAGGAACATACGCGGACTTGGACTTCACCGCGGACTCCCCGGGCTTCAATTACGAGAGCGGTGCGTTGGGCGTCGACAATCCCGACTTGCACTACTCTCAGCACTTCGCAAAAGGGCACTCCAAGAACTTCTCCGTGGACGGCACCCTACAGACCCCCCTGTCGTTGAACGCCGCGCCCAAGTTCGATCCCCAGCATCTGAGAAACGTCTCTTTGGACGACTCAAACTACCGCCAGATGTACGCGACCCCGGCGAGTAGAAAGGGCCACGCCCACTCGTTGTCGTTGACCTCCAACTCGGCCGACCCCCCGTCGGGCACATTCTCCAATTCGATGTCTGTGTCGACTCAGCACCTGATGGATCTGCTTCCCCAGCTCCTGTTGCTGGCGTCCAACAAGCTGCTACTAGACTCGCCTTATTCCAACGCGGTGCCTCCCACAACCACCCCCGGGCGCCGAAAGATGTCCACCTCTCTTTCCTCGAACAACCTTCACACCACCCCCATGCGCGGGTCCATTGGCTACTCTCCGGGCGTCAAAGTGGGCAAGACGCCCTTGAATGCCCACAGAAGAAACCGCCTGAAGGTTTTCCTGGAGTCAGGCTCGTCCAACCTCTTGGCGTCGATCGCTTCCATGAAGAGCCTGAGCAACAACGCCAACGCGCAAGCAGTCTCTGTTGACGTCACAAACTCCAATCCGTTTGACTCTGCCTTCGTCTCGCCCAAGGTTGATTTGCACTTGAGCGACTATGATGCTACTCCTTTGACGACTCCAGCTCAAAATGTGTCTTCCTCTGCTCTGTATTTCACTCCAATCACCCATAACCAGAACTTTGGTGGCTCGTTGCAAGACACAAACAACGGCTTGGGTGTGGCCCAAGGTGCCAACTACCAATACTTTGACCAGGACTCACACATCCACCCAGGATTTCCTTTACCAGCATCGGAATCATATAGAGACATTCCAAAACTCGCACGAAACCCTGTCATAAATCCGATTCAAATCGAAAATCAGGATAATGATGCCTGCAAGCAGTTAAAGAAAGCAAAATCTTTCACCGCAGTGGCTGATTCACGGGCGGCAATATCTCGCGCAAACAGCATGAGGAACTTGAATCTGTCTGGTGTGTTCTCGAACTCTCCAAGCTCCGAACATCACCCCAACAACTTCCGTGGCTCGGCGTCGATTGATTTGCTCCTGCCTGACATGGTCAGCCAAGACAGAAGTTCGACGCTCAAGTCCTACCCAGCATCCATAGACCTCGCATCTATTACTAGATCGGGCATGAACAGGCCAGTTCCTCTGCCATCTTCGGCCAATAGCCAGCTACTTCCAGGCATGCCACAGGCTCATTCTGCATCCCACATTCGGACGCTTTCAGACAATAGCCTGAGTGAGCAAAACTTCATGTCTCATCAGTCCTCTAAAAAGCCGATGGCCAGTATCAACTATCCAACACCATCTCAAATTCAGGAGACTTCCACCACAGAGGAAATTGCGAAATTTGCTGAAAGTATTTTGAAATCGGATTTGAAACGGCCTATTCGGGTCCAAGAAGACTCGGCCGATTCGTTTGACCCCAAAAAGAAGCATAAGTGCCCTTTGTGTCTTGTCAGATTCCAGCGCCCGGAGCACGTCAAGCGCCATTTGAAAAGCCATACCTCTGAAAAGCCATTTAAATGTGACTATCCAGACTGCGGAAGACGTTTCAACAGAAAAGATAATTTGAAAGCACATCTCAAAAAAATTCATGGTTAGCAATGAATAATTTGCATAATCCCTGTGGAACTCAAGGGGAGGTTTTCGATTACTAGTTATTAATGCATTTTATTTTAGAAATACAACTTATCATTCACTCTAGTCCTCTCACGACGTCTCTGGGTATTTTCTGACAACGGCATCCAAGGCAATACAGTACGCATCAATGTTCGAATCGTTCAAGCCGGCAACGTTGACACGGCCATTGGAGGTTCCGTAGACGTGATGCTCCTCAATCAACTTGGTGGTCTGCAAGGGAGTCAAGCCCGAGTACCAGAACAACCCGTTGGTCTTCACAACGTGCTCCCACGACCCCGGTGTCTTCAACTCCGTCAACTTTGCAAGCACCTTTTCCCTCACACCCTTAAGTCTGGCTGTGACGTCACGCACGTCCTTCTTCCAGACCTCACGCAAGGCTTCATCCTGCTGGATTATTGCCGATGTTCTGGCACCGAATGCTGGTGCAAACGAGAACTCCTGTCTCACAAGACTAGTCAATGCTGCGAGCACTACAGTGGCTTGGGCGTCGTCCTTGGCACAAGCATGAATGCAGCCGACTCTCTCGGAATACAAACCCATGTTCTTGGAGTAGCTTTGGCAAGCAATGAATTCCAAATTTTGCTTGTAAGCTTCTCTAATGGCCCATGCATCGGCGTCAATGTCACCACTGGCAAAGCCCTGGTATGCGATATCAAAAAGCGGGAAGTGTTTCTTCTCCTTCACAAGTTGCAACACCTTCTTCCACTGGTCCTTGGACAAGTCTAGTCCGGTTGGGTTGTGGCATACGGCCTGCAAAATGAAGACCGATCCGGAGGGAGCATCGCGAAGCGCCTTTTCAATCGATTCAAAATCAATGGTGTTGGTTGCTGTGTCGTAGTAGTTGTATGAATGGTACTTGGCACCTGAGTGCACAATCATACCCTCGTAGTTACTCCATGCTGGAGTTCCCACATAGACGTCCGAGAATCCAGACTCTTTCAAAAGTTCAAACGCCAAGTGCAAAGCGCCAGACCCGGAAACAGCTTGCACCGACGCGATCTTGGAGTCATTAGTTCCAAAAACTGTTTTTTGGGCCTCTTTCACGAACTCGGGAACACCGGACATTTGTGTGTAGCAGTGGCCTGGGTCCTTCTCTGCCAATATAGCCTTAGCCTTTTTGACACAGGGGAACACGTAGTTGGGATCTCCGGATTCAGTTTTGTAGACTCCGACACTAACATCGATCTTCGAAGAGTGTTTGTCCTGAGCGTAGGCGTTCATGATTTTGATGATTGGGTCTGGCCCAGCGTGGGGAAGAGCGGAGAAGAAAGACATTGTCCTTTTTTTTTTAGTTACTATGGATAGTAGTTCCAATTTGTTGTTGGGGATTAGGAATGACAATTTGTCAACTCGGGAAGTCTCCACAAGTATGCACTTTTATATGAACTACAAGACGAAAATTTGTTACGGCATGAAAATTGGGCCGTGCCGCTGATACCCGCTAACAACCGCGCGGTCTATTGCGCGACAGGCCGTTTTGCCGCCACATTTCACAATCGCAAGATCTGAGCGGATGCTTCCTGGACGTTTGCAATTTGACTCGATTGACTCTTGTCCACTTTCAGGAGATTTTCAATCACAGTTGCAGCCACAAATTTCGAATTATTTGTTACTGTTTCTTCCATAGTATGTGAGAGTCCGCCCAGTGCGGGGCTCCCAGCGCGGTCGATAGAATTGGGAAGTGCCGCCTTCAATTGCTGTAGAAAGGTCAATAGACCAGCAAGAAAGGCGTTTTCAAACTCCTGTTCGCCGTACATTGACATGATTTCATCCGCTGTGTAGCTTTTTAGGAACACGGAAACTGTTTTGAGCCTTAGTAAGAGAGAATTTGCGTCGATCGTGCTCTCAGTTTGCAAAAGCTTCTTGACTAGCTGCTTTTGGAAGTCCAAGCTCGGATCGTGTTCTTGTGAATACACTTGCAAGACCAAGAACAGGATCTCCGAGAACTCGTCGGAAGCTAAGAGTAATTCCCAAAGCGGTCTGTAAGTCTCAATTTTTTGGGGGTCCTTACGAAGACCATTTTCAACGAGCTTTTTCATAAACTTAAGGTAAAGATGCCCCACTTCCTTGTAGTACTTGAAATTGTCCAATAATGCTTTGGTGTGTTTCATTAGGTATTGCTTGTTGGAGTCCCTCAATATAATGGACGCGGTTTCACCGGTCATGGTGTTATTGAAGAAGTGGAACGCTTGATATTGCACAATGTCACCAAAAGGAAGGCGCAATACCTTCTCCACGACTTTGTCGACAGAGGAAGCTTGGTTTATCGCATCGATCAATCGAATTTGGGATGCTTTGTCACTAACGCAGTTCCCGAGGCTGATTGCAAGAGCCGAAACAACGTATGGGTCTTCGGAAGCTAGCAACTCGTGCACATTTTGTGAAATACCGGCCTCATTGTCGTGACTGGGGTACGAGAAGATGTTTCCACATGCAGCAAAGATGTTTCTCTTTATATGAGCAACGTTTGTGACGCTCTGCGGTATTTCGGGAAGGACACTGAGAATATCGCTCACCGGGATCTTGGCAGAAGAGTCGTCAACGTTGGTTCTGTTGAACAAGAATTGCGAGTGATACAAAAGGCACTCGTCAAGCTCCTCTGGATCATGAATATTTTCGTCCCTTGCATTAATGGCAAGGATTCTCTTGAGTGTCAGCACCGCAACGCTGATGCTGGACTCGTCTATGCTTGTAGGATGCTCTTTGGAAAAACCAGCAAGAACCTCCATGGCCTGTGTGGCATCATCCAAGTCTTCAAAGGACTGAAGAGACTCGTAGTAGCGCAACACCCATGCATGCACCCGCCTGTCCGTCAATAACGCGTAAAACTTGTTCAAGTCCTCGTCCTCAACAGAGTGGGCAAACTGAGAGACAAGAATCATACATCTTCGCAGCAACGACGCGTCCTTGACGTCGACCGCCTCGAGGCTTTGCCATAATTGGTCAGCAACGCCTTGCTCCTGTAGAAGATAGTAGCGGTTCTCAATGTTGTCGGCAGCAAAATTCACAATGACTTTGAGAGTTTCAAGCGGCGCTGCTTGGAACAGTGCCACGACAGACGGCATGATCTCCACAGCCTCAGGTGAGCTTCGAACCAGGGCATCTCTGAAGAGAGTGCCTAAGTCGTCGAGTGTTTCTGGAAGCTCATTGCGTTCACTGATGTTCCTTTTGATCACCGTGAATTCCCGCATAGGCCTCTGGTGTGGTGCTGTGAAGCCTCTTTCCAGTGGACCTCAGCTTATCGTTCTATGTAGGCACGAATCGCCAATGTCCAAACCATAGCCATTTTCGGTAAACCAAAGCAATTGAGGCCCTTTGACGTCAGATAGACATCCTGTGATTTATAAGAGTCAAGATAGTGCATCAAGTCCCGTTTTGGGCTAATCTCTGATTTTTGGGAGCCCCTTTCTCCTTTCTCGTACATCACGCGATTTTCCTGAAATCTTATGAACTACAGGGGCATGAGGGATATCCAGCCAAAGTAGATGCTTGTAGACAAGGATTTTGCAGTCCGCCTATTCGATACCGTGATTCCATTTTGATTTCTATGCAAATGTTTCTATAAAGAGGTGCCCATATTCCTCTGTCAGAGGGCCAGCCATCAGGCTCCCTCCATGCGTTCCCAGTCCCTTACAAGTTTTCAAACAACTTCTCGCCGCTTCTCAACCCTAGTATGAAACGAACGTCGATGCAGACGCTCAAGCTGTAGAGCATGGGTAGTATGTTGAGCAAGTCTCTGTCGTTCTGGTCGTTGATCCAACCCTCGATCATGATGGCGTTGTCCTCGTGGAGCGCGTAGCTGATCGGGGAGTTGTCCAAGATGATCACGTTCTTCAATTCGTCGTCTTTAGGGAAGAACGTCGACAAGTTCTTGATGTAGCCAACACCGGACCGGAACATGCAGTCGTTTCTGTAGTAGCGCTTGGAGAACACCTTCTGGCTGGAGCCCGGAGGCGCGTTTTTGTAGTCTATGATTTCGCTCTCCAACCAGTCGATGATGGGGTCCGCGTACTCTTTGACGCTGGCGGTGAAGATTTGTAGCTCGAACCATTTGGACACCTCCTTCAAGAAGAAGTCGCAGAAAGGCCGCTTGTAGACGTAGTAGAGCGTGGCCACGTTGTTGACCCTCAACTCAATCATGTGGGAGGAGCCGCTGGAGCCCAATGACCTGGGGGCAGCCCGCGAGAGCGAGTGGATGAGCGTCTCATCCAAGTCGAGGATGAGCACCTTCTTTCTTCTGCGCTTCTCGGGGTTCCGCGAGAGCGGAAACAATCTGGGAGGCGGCGGTAGTATGTATTTGGAGGCGGTGGGCGATTTGACGTGGTTGGCCATGATCTTCTCCTCCTTGAGCAACGCCGTCTTCTCGTCGATGCCCGACTTGGCGTGGATGCCATCGTCGAGCTCCGACTGCTCCTTTGTGTTGAGGTCCGGGTAGTCGCTGCCGAAGATGTACGTGAAGGGGAACGACGCTATGAGCCATGCAAAGAGGAACGGCGTCACCACAATGGAGTATACCAGTGACACCACACAATACACCCCGCTGATCCAGATCAGACGCTGTTGTTGCTGGGGCGAATCGTTCTCCGCCGACGCCAGCTCCTCGACGATGCCGCCGACGAGGTACTCGCTGCCGGTGTCCTTCTCCTGTAGCCCGAGGGAGTCTCCCGGGTAAAGTGGCTCCAAAGATACAACCAACTTTTTTAAGGAATTCATTGCATTTTTTTGCCGCCACGGGTGTCGGTTAGTTGCAGCCCGAGATGCTTCAATTGGTGGTGGGCCGAGTGGATGGGCAGGGGAGCTCGAGGAATACGACTAGTAGTTTTGGTTTTTATGCCAAGCGGATTAACAGCAATAATATCTAACAGCAATAATATCTTGATGCGCGCAGCGCCAGTGTGTCCTTAGACCGGGTGATATTCGCACTAGTCTCGTATGGTAACAGACTATTTTGGGCCGCGGTCATCACTACATGGCCCTATTAAATTCCCCACATGATTGTCCCCTCGGGACCCAGACCACACTCAGAAATTAGGCACTATCTTTTTATCGTTAAATATTACTGGGCCGACTGCGCTGCGCTCCCAGGCCCAGCTCGCACTTCCCCCGGGCCTCGTCGTGGCTCCTGGCCTCGCCATGGCTGTACGGACTCGCCCCGAATGTGTTGAATTTTAGGTCGTTTTGGGGTCTGCAGAACTTGCGAGTTCTTAGCCTGTTGCGGAAATTGCGTGCACTCCCGGTGTGCCGGAGTGCGATGGTGCGTCCCCAACTCTGTATGTTGGGGCACTACAGCGCTTGGTCAGGCCCATTACTCTCCTCCTCTCCCCGATTGGCTCGCCCCGCGGTGCTGTCTTCCGAAACCGTCGCGTTTATGATGTTTTGGAACATGTTTCGGATCGAGCTGCGGTCCACCTTTCTCTGTCCCAAGATGGCTTTGGTGAGCTTCTGCACGTTCACCATGCCCGCCATGTCGTCGTCATCGTCGTCTCCGTCGTTCTCACGGTCCTCCTCGTAGTTCGCAGACCCACGGAACATCCGCATATATCCACCGCCGCTGTCGTTGGTGTCCGTGCTCTGCTCGTCGATCAAGAAGTTGGAGCTTAGGTTGGTCTTCACAAGCCGCATGGACTTGAAGCGGGCCTCGTCCTCCTCCTCGTCGCCGCCGTCTCCATTACTCTCCTCTTCGTCAGCCTCTTCCGGCTTGATGAGCTTCAATTGGTTGGTGTTGTAGCTGGCACAGTACTTGCACTTCAAGCCCATGACGTGGTACGAGCAGTTGCTTTTGCCCTTGCAGTCGTTGCAGCTGATAATGCAACGCCATTTGTCGTACGGCAGCGGCAAAGGCAGCTGTCGGATTTCTTGGTCGAGAATCCGAAACTGCGTCTCCGAGTTCACAACCGTCTTTTTGCAAATTGGGCACTTATACGAGTGCTTGATCATCTCATCGTAGCATGCCTGGTGAATCAGGTGGCCGCACTTCATGAAAACCACCTTGTTGACACTGGTGAAGAGATACTCGTTGCATATAGGGCAGTTGCAATGGGTGGTGTTGGTGACACATTTGTGATGCTGCTTCAAGTCAATCGAGAGGCATATGTTGCAGGTGTCACAATGGAAATAGTCCTTCGAGAGCCCAAGCCCCAATCGACAGATGCCACACTTGTCGCAGTGGTAGATGTCTTTTGTGGGGTCGTTGTCATACAACACGCATTTCAAGCAAAAGTAATTGGCCAACTCCTCCTCGCAATTGACGCAGTAGTTGTTCTCCGGCACCTGCGGTGTGTTGCACTTCATACATAGAATATGCTTCACGTCGCTCCGCAGCAACTTGTGTCCTGGCACCGCCAAGTCATGGCAAAAGCGGCAGGGAAACCACTTGTAGCACGTTGGACACTCCAACTTGCAATTTCTCTGGTAATGCGGGCATCCCATGATCCCTGCTGCCTCGTCGTAGAACGAGGGTTTGATGTCCTCCTCCGTGAGCACCACCTCGTCTTCGTCCATGGGCTCGTCGTCGTCCATCTCCCCCTCATTGCTTTCCGTGTCAAGCAGGCTGCTCATTGAAGCTACCCCCTGGGCAGCCTCTTGGTGGTCACTGAGCTCCGCTTGCGACGAGTTATCTGGCTTGGCATCGTAGCTATTGCCGCCCATGAGTGTCTCATCAAGAGAGGCTTGGGCGTCGCCAGCCTTCGTTTGGTTCAACTTTTCATTAATGTACTTGTAGTAGTTTCCCATCATCAATTTGGTGACCAACTTGTTTTTCAGCTCCTGGCTCAACTGGTCGGTGAACTGGATGTTTTGGATCTTCTTCCGTAGGGTGTTCTCGTCAAAGAAATCATCAAGCGAGTTCAAGTGGGTGAGCGCCCTCGTTTCCTCACGGGACAACTCATCCACACTGTCCAAATCGCTGTAGTTCACGCTGCTGTCCTGGAAGTCCGACAATATTCGCGTCGACTTGGAAGGCGCACCTTTGTGGGACGCTCTCTTGTTCTGAGTCGGATGCAAAACTCCTTCGATGGTGTCGGCGTCGGGAAGAACCAAGTCGCTCACAAACGGCTTCTCGCGGTTGACGATGGCGGCCACACCAACCGGTTCTGTGTCGTGGTCGGAGGCAACGGACTCGTCGTCAGAGAAATCGTCCGCTGGCAAGGTGATGGCCTCATGCACTAGTTCGGTGATGGGCTGGAGCCGGTCTATCGCAGCCTGGAGCGACTTGCCACTTTTAAGGTCGCTGAGAAACGTGTTCATCTGTATTCGGGTCGCGATGGAGGTCTTCACGGAGTTCACATAGTTGGCCTTGGACTGGAAGCCCTGTAGCTCGGGGTTCGAGAAGGCGTTGTTCGTTGCGCTGGCAACACATTGTGCGATGTACTTTGAGATTTCTGCCAAGTCGAAAGACGACGACGACACGCCGGAGAACGTGCGGAGCTGCGGCACGTTGGGGAAGTTTCCGAGCGACGGGAAGTTGGGTAGACTCAATAGACTGTCCTTGTTCAAGTATGTCGAGATGATGGGGATATTAAAGCGGCCTATCTGGTCCAAGTCCTCCGTAAGGGAATCATCACTGTCGCTGGAGGAAGCTGCGTCCGCGTCCGCCGGGATGCCGCGGTTGTGCCTTCGCATGCTGCTGTGTGACGACCTGATCATGAGGGCGTTTTCAGGCCGTTGCCATGTATAGTGGGGAAAAGATCGGTATAGGCGTCTGTGCCTCGATTGCGAAAGCGTGGAGTAGGGTGCGGATCACCTGAGCAGAAACGGTTTCCCGAAAAAAAATGACACCCACGAGGTTCGAACTCGTGCCTCCGAAGAGACCAGGAATGTATGGTAAGGTAACCTTACCCTGGCGCCTTAGACCACTCGGCCAGAGTGCCAAAACAATTGTTCTATATTTTGCGGATCATGACATGACAAGCGCTTTCTAGGCCGAAACATCTGCTTCTGAAGCGCTGTTCATGCGCAGCACAAAAAATCCAGTTGCGTACAAAGGTTTTTGGAAGCAAAACCAACTATTGCCACCCATCTCCGGGCCCAGCAGTGGCATATTTGACCGTTTTCACCCCACCATCCATGGCTACCTCGAGATAGCCTGCACAAAGCGCCCTCCATCTCAAGACAGAGCTGGTCTGTTCCAATCGGAAGTATGCCCGCCACCAAGACAGAGGAGACGCCGCCGGACGCTCCCCCACAGGCGGTGAGGGTAGCCATAGAAAAGAGCGTCCAGTTCGTTGCCAAGCACGGGCGGTCTTTCGAGGACAAGTTGCGAACAAACGACACCACAGGGCAGTTTTCTTTTCTCTCTCCAGAGAGTCCCCATCACGCATACTATGAGTGGGTTTTGAAGACCACCACGGCCCAAGAACGGCCTGACGCGCCACTGGACAAGAGCAATGGCGTGGAAGCAGCCAAAACTTTGGAGGCACCCCGAGCACTCATGTTCTTGACGGACCTTCCGCCAGTCTCCACCCACGACTTGGAGATCATCCGAGTGTGTGCACTCTATGAAGCGTGCAACTCCAAACGGCACACCCAGGCGTTCCACCGACGCATGGAGAAGGAAGGACGGGGGCTGCAGTTTGCATTTCTCAAGAAATCGCACACTTTGCACAAGGTGTTCGAGGAATACGTGAAGCAGTACACCGCTATACGGGACAAGTCCAAAAAGATAGACACCGACGCCTCCCGAAATATCGATGCGTACATCAGTTCGGATGGCGCCGAGCTCTTCAGGTCTGCGTACCAAAGGGCGGCTTACGACAAGGGGACCAAGCGAGAGTCCAAGCTCATGGAGGCGGATATCAGAAAACGGCAGATCCACTTCGCCTCCATCGACTGGCAGGACTTTTCGTTTGCGGCCAAAATCAACTTTGACTCCATCGACGAGGTGTCCGAGCTTCCCGAGCCACTATCGAGGGACAGTGTTGTGTACCGCTCGCTAGAGGCAAAGTCCAAGGAGTTGGAGCTCCAAACCGCCAAAAAAGAAGTCGAGCCAACTCCGCAAAGCCAGGACCAACCACCAGAAGAACCCAGCGCGGCAGCCCCAGCGGCGCCCGTGATCAAGGGAATGAAGATCCGCGCCGCGGGCGAGTCCCGGCTCAAGCGAAAAGCAGCCAGCCCGTCTGCGGAGGAAGAGAAGATCCAGTGCCCCATCACCGGGGCGCTCATACCTGCGAGCCAGTTCGACAACCACATCAAGGTGTTGCTCCGCGACCCACGGTACAAGGACGAGCAGGACAACTACATCAAGAAGAACTTCAGCTACGCGTCCAACATCACCACAGACCAGGTGTACGAGAACATCAAGAGACTAGTGCGCAAACGGGCGCAGCCGGAGGACGCCGACGGGAGCGGCGACGCCAAGCGGATCGACATCGGCCCGCAAGCATGAGTTACACGACCTATAGCTAAGAACAACGGTAGTTATGTATTTACCAATTAATGGGGAGGGGATGTAGGGATGCTAAGTTAAGCCTTCAAAGAAGAAGCTCTTCTCTTCTTGATCTCAGCTCTTTCAGCCTTACGCTCGTGCAAACGTTGAGCCAACAATTGAGCGTACTCAGCGGCAGCGTCTCTCTGCTGCTTGGCGTTGTTGATCTTCTTGGCCTTCAAAGCTCTCTTTCTCTGCAAAGTCTGAGGGGTGATCAATCTCTGGATCTTGGGGGCCTTGGTGAAGGTCTTGCCGTTCTTCTCGACAGTTCTTCTGACAACGTAGTCTCTCACGTCGTCCTCCTTGGTCAAGCCGAAGAACTTTCTGATGTGGTTGGCTCTCTTAGGACCCAATCTCTTTGGGGTGGTCACGTCGGTCAAACCCTCGATGTCAGCGTCACCCTGCTTGACGATGGCCAAGGCAATCACAGACAAGTCCTGGTTGACGATACAGCCTCTCACGGACTTTCTCTTTCTCTCACCGGTTCTTCTTGGTCTGTAGCACGAGTGGCCCTCGGACAACAACAATCTGACTCTGGTGGGGTGCAACACACCCTGCTTCATGGGGAAACCCTGCTTGTCGTTACCACCGGTGATCTTGAAGATGTAGCCCTTGAACTCGTCTCCGACAGAGTCACCCTCGACCTCCTGGCCCATACGCTTGTCGTAGAAGGCACGCAACTTGTGGTCGTCATCGATCTCAATGGCCTTTTGGGTACCGTTGGCTGGGTAAGAAATGTTTAACTAGATGTTAGTACGGGGCTCGGGGCGGCGACGTGCTTTCTGGTTGCGGGCGGCTTGACGATGCATGGACGTGTGCACTATTTCAGCATACGGAACGGTGGAGGAGGATGGAATTCTTCTGGGGTGGAGTGCCTTTCATGGCCATGTGTTGTGGGAATCGGAGTGGGGGTCGTCGGCGGGAACTGGAAGCAAGCAGGAAGGACACGGTCGCAATGTGCACAGAATTACAATGGAGGGACATACCTTCATTTTGGATAGTTAGCCTTGTGGAGTGTAAAGAAAATTTTTCAAGCCTTGTAGGAGGAGGTGATTTTTTTTTCCTCGCGGCCGCTGAGTGCTCGCAGCGCCAAGTGCAGGCGGGAGGTACGGAGGACGCCCGCGAAGACGAGGCAGACTCGGCAGACCCGGCACGTGCGACGAGGGCTCGTGCCCTGGGCCCTGGGCACCACGGGCCCCTCGGCTGGTCTCCACGGGCCCCTCGGCTGGTCTCCACGGGCGTGTCGGCGTAGCCGTTTTGAACTGTATTAAACCAATATACTAATCATACACTTGGCGGCAGCGCGTCCGCACCCTGTTGAAGGGCGTCCGGCTGCTCACCCTTTCTTGTAGTACTGTCCCATGAAGTCCGCCGCAGACGTCAGCAGCACGTTCGCTTGCAGCACGTCGCCGGACCCCGCTAGTTGCTGGTTTCCGCTCAGCGACAGGCGTGCCCTGCCCACCTGGCGCTGCTGGTTTGCCGGTAGCGGTGCCCGGGCGACACCGGAGTAGGCCGCGTTGAGCGGGCCGGGCGTCATGCCGTTTGCACTGGGCCCCATGCCGATGAAGTAGTGCGACATGCCCATGGAGTAGGGCGTCATGCCGTTGGACCACTCCTGCGGAGGATACAAGTTGGACGGCGACGGGAAGATCTCGTTCATGTACCTGGACGGGAGCCCGGACACGGGCGTCTGTTCGCCGTTGGCAAACTGCTGCTGCTGGAACGGCGGCTTGAACTTGATAGCCTCCTGGTCAACGTTGGCGTTGTTGCCCGCGCCGTCGCCGGACGCGTTCTGGCCCTCAGGCGCTTGCACATTTCCCCCCAAGTTGGCGTTGGCCATGCCGGGGCCCGCGTTGTTCAACGTTCCCGCGTGCGGTGCCTGCCCGACTGCGTTTCCGTTCATTTGGTTCACGTAATGCTGGTTGAAGACTTGGTTCAACACAGGCGTAGGCAAGATCGACGGCGGATACTGGTTGGGCGGCGACGGCTGCGGCAACGAGCCGAGGAACCCGGGATGCGCGTTGTTGGGGAGTTGCGGCACAGACACGGAGGACGGGCTCAGCGTCTGCAGCTTGCTGATGGGGAGCGGGAGTTGCATGAGGCGTTTGGAGTCGGGGCTCTTGAACTTGCCAAAAGAGTAGCGCGACGCGTTTATCGGGCCCTGCGACGGCTCCCCCCGGGAGTGTCTATCGCTTTTGGAGCCGTCGCCCTCGATGGGCGTGACCGTATCCGTCGATTCCGCCTGGGACTTCGCGTCCGAGGGGATCTGGACGCGCAAAACCGGGCGGTGCAGCTGGCCCTCGGCCAGGGACGCCAGCGAGCGGCTCTTGTTGTTTGCTAGTTTCAGGAACCTCGAGCTCGCCGAGGGCTGTTTTGCGTAGATGGAGGAGAGACGCGACGACTTTTTGCGCCGCTTGGGCTCCGGCGACGCGGACTCGTAGTCGGAGTCGCCGTTGTCCTCCAACTTCATCTCCTTGATGATGTCGTCGTCGATGGCGGACATGGGGCCCGACAGCAAGGAGGGCTTTTTCTTGTACTCGCCGTAGTTCTCCGGCAGCTTGGACTCGTGGGGCGTCAGGTGCTGGTAGAAGTCCATCAAGGAATTGATGTCCACCGACGAGAACTCGTAGACCTTGTTGTTGCCGCCGACGATGATGACGGCCAAGTCGACGTTGCAGAGCACGGAGAGCTCGTACGCCTTCTTGAACAAGCCCGCCTTGCGCTTCATGAACGTCACGGTCCTGTTTCTGTCGTCGCTGAGCGGCTGGATCTCAATTTTTCTTCTTCCCATCGTGCTCTATTTGTGCGAGGATTTGGGGCGCACAGCAATTGAGGGTGGGCGCAAAGTTTGTTTGGATGCTAAGGGGCGGGATGGCTCGCCACTGTCTGAGTAATCAAGCGCTGTATGGACGTGTCTGTTGATCCGAGACAAAGCCACTGCAATTAGGGAGGGAGGAGTTGTTTGTGGGCTGAGAATTGTTGAGGGAGCGGCAGCACGGGCTTTAAATGTGTCAGAGCAATGGCTGGAAATGACTCTTTCAAAACAAGGCCGGGTGCGATGGTAACAAGAGCTCGATGCGCCGATGTATGTCAAGTCAACAGGTGGTTTAAAAATAGACGTGCGGCACCAGTATGTATTCGCAGGCTTCTACGTCGCGGCTAGTGCGCAGGCAAATGTCGAAGATGGAGAGTTCCGGCATGACGATGCGTTCGAGTTTTTCCAGACGCCGCGGCGAAAGCACGGAGGCGGGTTTACGGAGGAAGCGACGGACGCCAGCAGAAACATCAGCGTGGATGGCCACACCGAAAGACAAGCGCCGGATCCAACGTCCGCACCCGAAAACGACCCCGCACATCAGTCACAGAATGCCACGTCACAACTGTGGATCTTGCACGGCTGTCCCCTGACTGTGTTCGGCCGATAGATCGCTCGTGTGTGCAGTTGCGTGAGCCATTTACCGGCGGGGTCCACGCTATCTATGAGTCATTAGTAATAAAAAGTAAGCCTGACTAGTATCTGACTAGTAGCTGACTGGTAGCTGGCCAGCAGAAGCTTGAGTCACATATGGCGAAGAGCTGAAACAATTGCAACGTGTGCGTGGCTCGTGGGGCACGGTCACCGGGGTCTTGGATTTAGTGGCCCCGCAGAAACGCACAAAACGTCGCGGGAGGCAGGGCGTGCGCACGATATATATACGTCCACGTCACGGAGGCCCGCCCAGATATAAGCAGATATAAGCAGATATATAAAGTGAAGTGCAACGCCAGATATATATAAACCGGATATATATAAGTCGGTTGGTCTATACATAGGGCGAACCCAAATACGCCCGGCCCACTAATGTGCGCACTCAGACCAGGTGCGATTTTAGTCGGTTCGCAATTTGCAGAGCCAACGGTCGCACAGATCGAGCAACGGCAAAAACAACAGCAAACAGAGCAACAAAAAAAGGAAATACATATTAGCTACGAACAAACAAGGAGACGAAAAAAAGAGCGAGAACGAACAAAGAACGAGAACGAAGGAAAATAGAATAAAAAAGAAATAACGATCAGAAGCGAGGAGGGCCCCACTAGCGGCCAGCACACGCTCTCGGACCAAATTGTGCGCGACGTATATCCAGGAGCTGATCTGGCAAACGTCCCAGAAGCGGCTCCACAACCGTGAAACACCCATTTCCACGTGCTATAGCACACAGCCACGCTCTCAGACCACTCTTCTCGCCTTTCCAGCTTCTTTTCTCTTTTTCCTCCGACTCTCTGCCTGCCCTTGGCGCCCTCCGCACTTCGTTCGCGTCTTGGTCATGCATATTAGCTACGGCCACTCTGGACAAACGTTTTCTACACAACTAAGCTCCACTCTCACCACTCTCGAACCTACGCACCATGGCATCGAGACCAAAAGCCGCTCGCGCAAAGCGTAGGGCTCACGTGCAGCAGTACAGCACGGGTGCTGGGGCCCCCGAGCCGGCCGCCCCCTCCGCCAAGCAGTCGGCCCTCCCCCCTCCGCCGTCTGCCATGTCAGCACTCCCGCAGACGCCCACCTTGGCCCAGAGCGCAGCAGGCTCCTTCCACAACGACTCCCCCCAGGCCAATGCCGAACACACGCACGGCCTGCAGTTTCGCGCCCACACAAGTGAGGCTGGCGACGCCAACTTGCAAGCAATTGCGCCTGCGCCGCGCAACGTGTCCCTAAACCACACCCACACGGAAAGGAACCTGGCGCCAACTCTGCATCGCCAGGCCCTGCCTCCCCCAGTGGCGCAGGAAGTCGCCCAGCAGTCGCCCTGGGCGCCCCTGGATGCCCGCGATCCGTGGGACGAGGACCTCGACGACATTCCATGGGACGAAGAGGAGCCGCAGCAAACAAACGACACCTCCCCGGCATGGTTGGGCAACGAGCCAGAGGCTTCCCAGGAAGCAACTGCCCAGGAAGAGGCTGCCCCAGAGGAGACTGCCCAGGAAGAGACTGCCCAGGAACAGCAGCCGCAGTTGCCAGAGTTCGGTGACGAAAACGCCGAGCTCGAGGATTTGCCGTGGGACGATGAGGCGCCCGAGCAATGGGCCCAGCAGGCTGAAGAGGCGGATGAGCCGCACTGGAACGCGGACCACGGCAGTCTCGCCCACCAAGACACCCTCGAAACCAACGCGTCGGACGAAAAGGAACAATGGGAGCAAAACCTCGCCGAACAATCTGCATTGCATCAGCACGAACACGAAATAAACTGGGACGCCCTTGGCCAGGAGGGTCTCGACGTGAACCACCAACACAACGGGTACCCAGAGCAAGACGGCGCCGGGCACGAGTTTGAGTCGGCGGAGAACCCATACCCTCATTCGCAGAACTACGACCACGAACACGAGGCCGTTGACGGGTGGGAGGCGCCTGAACTCAATGACGAAGAGCACGACGCGGAAGAAGACCCCAATCACAAGCAAGAGGGCTTGCCTTACCCTCTGCAGTTTGACACAGCACACCTTGATCTGGGGCTTCCCGATGATCAGTCCTTGTTTTGGCAGGAGGAATCCGCGGACGCTCAACATAGCGAACATGCCGAACAGGATGTCTACGGGGATCACGAGAATCAAGACCTGCCTTTGGTTGACCAACAATATGAGGCTCAGGATCAGGATTTGGGTTGGTTAAACAGCGCCAACGACTCGGTGCTTCATCACGAACAACATGAATCCAAGAACGATTTTGTGCACACCGACCGTCATGTTTCGGAGTCGGTCAATCAAAACGACACAAATGAAGAGCCTGACACAGGATTTCAACACACTGACATCGGTGATGCTGCTCAGAGTGACGACCACATCGTTGATGAGCAAACTCCATGGCCCAGCATAGAAGAAGGACAGACCGACCAACAAGGGATCGAGGACGGCATTTCTGGTCTCACAATCAGCAATGGTGACAATCCGTCCCAGAGAGTTGAGGAGAGGCACGAGAACTCCAACATCTCGTCTTTTGACCTTTCTCAATCTAACTTTGAAAAGACCGATTCGACGAGGCCCGTTCATAAATCCAAGGCGTTGGAAATGTTGGACTTGGATGACGATCTCTTACTAGACGACGATTTCTTGGAAGACGAAGTTGAGGAAAAGCCATCAGAGGAGCCAATCAAGCAGCCGGTAACACAAGTGCAAGAGACTCCTGTTAAAGGCTCTAAGTCTGGCTTTGCTTCAAAATATTCCAGACCGTCGGTGCCAGCGCAAACTTCAGCGCCAAGTGTAACGCAAGGCCGGTCAGGATACGCTCCCCCTCCTGCAAACAACGTGTTCCCTCAATCGAGTACTCCAGCTGCTCTATCAGAAGCCAATAAGGATAAGCACGACGCTTACGACTTCCCAGCGGAGTTGATGAAGCCCTTGACGAAACCCAGCACAAGAACGACGGCTAAATTTCCCGCCCAGCCTTCTTACAAACCAGCTGCTACTTCTAGGACTGAGAGTGTCCTGCTGAATGTCAGCAGCCAGGAGATAAAGCAGAAATCCTTCTTTGAAGAACTCCCCACTACTTTGGCAAAGCCTGCAAGTAAAGCCAGGCGTGCGGCTTCTGCTGCAACCGCAACTCCTGTCTCGGCAGTACCGGCTCCTCAACACCCTGACGCCCATCTGGACTCAACTAAGCTGTTGCCAAAGAAGTCTCCCAGGAACCCGTATGCATCCTTGACATCGAAATCGGGTAACACTTCATTTAGTCAGGGTTCGCCTGACGTGCTGGAGCGCAAGAATGTACCTGAGAAGTATCTTCCAGCTGGTACTCCGGCAAATGGTGGCAAGGGTCCCTTACCTCCGCCAATCTCACACGGAGCAGGGCTCGTACCTCCACAAGGTGGTATAGCCGGCCCGTCTCAGGGCGGCATCAGATATCCCGGTAACAACATTGGATTCACTGGCCCGCAACAGCCAAATACTTTTGTACAGCCAGGGCCTCAGCAGCCAAATGCTTTTATCCAGCCCGGTCCTCAACAACCAAACAGCTTCGGACAGCCCGGTCCTCAACCGCCAAGCAACTTCGGACAGCCCAGCCCTCAACAGCCAAATGCTTTTGTCCAGCCCGGTCCTCAACAGCCAAACATCTTCGGACAGCCTGGTCCTCAACCGCCAAATAGCTACGGACAACCTGGTCCTCAACCGCCAAATAGCTTCGGACAACCAGGTCCTCAACAGCCAAACAGCTTGGGACAACCCGGTCCTCAACAGCCAAACAACTTCGGACAGCCTGGCCCGCAACAGCCAAACAGCTTCGGACAGCCCGGTCCTCAACAGCCAAACAACTTCGGACAGCCTGGCCCGCAACAGCCAAATGCTTTTGTCCAACCTGGTCCTCAGCAACCAAACAGCTTTGGACAGCCGGCTCCTCAGGGACAAAACACGTTTGCGCCACCTCTGAATGACCTGAACAATCAACAGTTGAATGCCCCGGCTGCCTCGATATACCGAAACAACCAGCGAAGGGATGCACTGCCTAGAATGAACAAAATCGAACCAAAGGTTCCAAGAGTCAATATGAACATGGCTAAGAACACAGAAAAGAGCACTCATCTCAGCCCTTATGTGCCCAATACGGGTCCTTATGGACCCTCTGCTCGCACTCATTCAAGAGCAAACTCACTCATCGGCGGGAACGCCAAGGAAGGCAATCCATACGCGCCTGCAGCACAAGCAGATGGTGTTGGAAATATTCCTCCTCAACAATTCGGAAACGCTGCTTCTCCTTCCATACGCAAACGTGGTAAATCGATTGGCAGAACCAACCTTGCAACTATCAACCAAGTTGATCACAAAATTGAAAACCCGCAAGCGTTGCTCCAGAGGCAATTTCCCATATTTAACTGGGGTCCTTCTGAGCAAGTGGTCAGCTTCATTTCTACCCCACAAGATTATGGATATGATCCAATCCGCGGCAGTTTGAGAGTTTCCAAAGCCTCAGAACTTTGCCCCAAACTAGAGAGCCACAGTGACTTTCCTGGGCCATTATCAAAGTCAAAGACAAAGAGAAAAGAATTGGAATCTTGGATCGAGAAAAACATCGCAGAGCTCAAAAATGACTATAAGAAATCTGACGAGCTTCTCATACAAGAAATTCTCTTTGCCTTGGTTCAAAGTGATGGCGATCTAGATTCAGAGGCTTCTCGAAAAAGGATTGCATCCATTTTGACACCAAATGTTGATTTAAGCTTCACTCAGGGTCCCAACTCCAATTTTTCGTCTCGTGGCACTCTTGGACTTTCCGCAAATGCTTTCAAGTTGGATAGTGCTGGGATGAACATCGTTTGGGCTCTTCTTCAAGCAGGTAACAGACAAGATGCTCTTCAGTACGCAATCTCCAAGCAGGACTGGTCCTTCGCGTTCATAATCGCCCAGTCTCTCGGCACCGATACGTTTAGCCGAGTTTGTGCTGATTATGCAAGAATTACATTTCCATTCCAGACGAATCAAAATACCAAAGTGCAGCATTTAATGCCCATTTTATTGAAGATCTTTGGAGGTAATATCAAGAGTGCGATCTCCGACTTTGAAAATGTTCCAAGTGAAGGCGAATTTGCCAAAAGCCACTTCCGTGAGATTATCTCAGCAGCCGTAATCAACGGCTCAAATCAGGAATTCTTGGTAGAGTTTGGTAACTTCTTGAGCACGCAAGGGTTGCATTGCGCCAGTGAAATTTGTTTCATGCTTGCTGGGATTATCTTGTCAAAGGTGGCACTAAAGAATGGTGCAGTCTTTTCGTACGTTGGATCTTTCACGCAGACCTCCATCTACAGCGAGATCTACGAGTACGTCCTTTCAAACTCGCCTCTAGTTTCTGCCTCGATGCCATACACTGGTCTCCCAGACCTAATCCCAGTCAAGATCAGAAGAGCACAAGTTTTGGCAGATGTCGGAGCATTTGCAGCATCCAGGAAATACTGTGACCACATCAATGGAGTCTTGAAGACTTTAGGAAAATCACCTTCTGTGACTCCGAATATGACGGCCGATTACAAGGATCTTGTTGTGAGATTATCAGAGTATTCAGGCAATGATTCCGGATGGCTAGGAGGCAAATTGAGTAAAGTCAATCTAGACAAAGTTTGGGGACAATTGGACAAGTTTATTGGGGGAGAGGACTTGAATTCTAAGTCATCAGAAAAAGGTGTTTTCAGCAAGTTCAGTCCTTCGTTGTCTAGGAATACTTCTGTGGTCGATGTGACCCAAGGTGGTATTACTCACCCTGACAAGTCACTTGGTCATCTGCATACCATGAGTGCACCTCCCACTGAATTTTCCAGTCCTTCTCAAGTTCAAAACCGGTCGGGAGGAACAAAGTATGCTCCCCAAGTGTACGCAAACCCTGCAAAAGTTCAAAACGTGACACAGCCAACAGTAAGCCACCAGACTGGCGCACCCGGAAACGGAAGATATATGCCAGGCAATGCTTCGCTGAGCAGTCTCAACTTGCAGGATATCACATCAGCAGCCAAGGGCCAAGGTCAACTGCGGAATCCATCAATTGGTGCTCGTCAAACCAATAACCCAAGAAATCAAATTTATTCGAACAGGGCTGCTTATTTGTCTTCGCTGTCTGTTAACTCTCAGATCAGCTTCGCACCAAATCCAGTCCAAAGCACCAACACTGATAATGAGCCAGTTCAGGCAAGCTTGAAAAGTGAAGACATCAATAAGGATGCAAACCCTGAAAAATCAAAGCATTCCCCAAGCTTGTCGGTAAACAGTGCTTTATCGGATGCGGCAGATGACGAAGTTACTGGAGGGGAGCCTTTGAAGTCTAGCTCGCCTTTGGACTCACCTATAAAACAGAGTGATGAAGGAGGAAATGAACCCGAATCCAATGAGATACTGCCCGAACAAGAGGCTTCTGATAAAGCTGAGAACTCACCGAAGACGGAGCCTGTTCGGCCACAAACAGAGGCATTAAACCCGCCACCTCCACCACCTCAAGCTTCTAGAACCGTCGGTAAAAGATCAAATCCATATGCACCAGGTTCTCTGAAAACTGGCGCTAGCCGGAGTAACAGATACGGACCAAGCGCAAAGTATAATTCTACTTTTGCAACAGGGCAAACGGAACCCGCACACAAGATCAATACGGGACACGGTACCAATGTTGAGTCTGTTCCTCAAAAGGAGCAGATCAATGAGCAGTCGAAGGATGATAGTTCAAAACAAGGAAAACGCGTGTTCCCTGCTCCTAACGCAGATGCCATTAATCAACCTATCAGGCCGGGCCAAGACGACTCGGCCGCTGAAAGCGGTCAAAAGACTCGCCAGAGCTATGCTCCAAACCCTCCTACCAGTTCTGCTTCCAGACCGGTAGAAAGCCAGAGCAATGATACCAAGAAAGACACAATAGCACCTGTACCGAAGAGGCCGATTGCCAACATTGATATCAGTTTTGAGAATGGACGTCCAGATGACGACGATGATGATGAACTTGGTAAACAAAGAAGCCCTCTTCGGTTGAACACTCGCGACACGCATGCTTACGTACAAGACACCAAGAGGAATAATGGCATGCGTATTCATGGCAGTTTTGATGAGTTCCCCATTCCAGGCTCTCCAGAATTTACGACCAGAGCAAATTCGGTCGTTGGTAACACCGGATTATACTCGAGCAGGTTGTCACAATCGCAGCAGTCTGCCTTGTATCAACAATACGAAGTGAAGGACGACACTGTTATTGACTATGTTCCCGTGCCGGACGAAGATGATGACGACTCGGAACGTAAGAGAATGAAAAAAGAGGCAAAGAAAAAGGAAATGGAAGAAGTAAAACGAAGGATCCATGAGCAACAAAGGGAGGGGCCATCCGCAGAGGGCGGCTGGCTCAGAGGATTGCTAGGAAACAAAAGAAAAGACGACAAGCCCAAACCAATTAAGGCGAAGTTGGGACAGGCCAACACTTATGAGTATGACGAGAAACACAAGAGATGGATTGACACCAGCCGGCCATTAGAAGAGCAGCTCAAAGAGGCTGCTCCGCCTCCTCCACCAAAAAAGAAAGTTCAGCCGCAAAGAAAGGATGGCGCACCTCAGGCGCCAACGGCAGCCCCTAAGGCACCTGAAGCACCACCAGGACCAGGCGGCGCCCCTAAAGCTTCAACGCCCGCAAGAAAAGCGCCTTCTGCAGCCGGCCCAGGTACGAAGGGTGCAAAGGCCCTGACGGAATCGAAGCCGAACCTAGCTAATGCGGCGTTGGACGATCTCCTCAGCCTCACTAATTCCAATTTAGGTGCGCCCGCGGGCCGCAGAGGCAAAAGACGCTACGTGAATGTGATGGACAAGAAGTAAGAGGTTGCATGGGGAGAACCAGGGCTGTGGATGTCTATACATAATAATTAGCAACAATGGCATAACCTAAAAGGTTCTTTACAATTTGTCACTCCGTGTCTGTCAGAGTAAAGCAGTATTCTTCGGCCTCCGTCTTACTTGTGAGAGGGAGGAAGAGCTTGTAAAAGGACGGCTTCACTACCTTGCCACCTCGGAGAGACCTGTCGACCGGCGAGTCGGGTGCAAACGTGTAGCCCCTGCGGAAATACCACTGCAACGCCAGCTTGTTGTCTGAAAAAACAGTAAGGCTTGTGCCACGCAACGCAAAGTGGATGCTGGCCGGTACGTCCGATGAGTTAGCGGCGTCGCTCAACAATTGAGCGTACCGGAGGAACGCGTCCATGAGGCCAGAACCGAGCTTGGCGCCCTGGAAGCGCGGAAGAACGTGGATCTCGTACAAGTAGAGGGTCTTTCCGACGGAAGGCTCCATGCACATTTTGAAGGAAATCATGCACGCCTTGACGCCTTGAGTCTCGTACCACACAAACACCATGCCCGGCTCCTCCATCTCGTCGCGCTTCTCCGCCTTCCATTCAGGCCCATTGTGCTCCACGTAAAAGGATCCGAGGCATTTGTCGATTATGTCGATGAAAGAATCGACCTCGCCCGACGTGCAATCGCTGGAATAGTGTCTGGCAAGACTATGGTCGCCGGACTCTGTCACTAGCTCAGCCGGGAACGCATGCGGCACCACGGAGGCCATGGCCCGGCCCAACGGGGCCATTACCGACGCGTCTTCTTCGTTGAATCGCATCTGGCAACACGGCTGATCATGTGGGTAGGCGGTGATGCTCTGCGGCCCAAGTACCGGAAAACTGGGATCGCCCAAACGAGGTAGCGTAAGCGAAAAACAGAATAAAGCTCCGAACCGTCGTCTTCAGCCGTCTTCTTGTATCAAGCGTCGTAAGCTGTCGCCTTTACAGTTGCCGTCTTTAAAGTTGCCGTCTTTAAAGTTGCCGTCTTTAAAGTTGCCGTCTTAGCGTTAAGCCGTCCTTCTGTCTCTATGTTCCCCGGATCCTACGCGTGTCACGTGGCCGACACCATCCATCCGCGTCGCATCACCACACGAAGCGGTCAGCTCAGCATGGACAAAGCATGGAACAGCTCTCCAGCAAGAGCCGGCGGCGCCACGTGTGACGTCGAGCTGCACCAGCGCGAGCGTGCGAAGCAGCTATATCACCCGTTGTCGTCTCCGCTCGCCGCATCAAAGCTCAACAGCGACAAGGCGCGGGTGCGGCAGCAAATGAAACAGGCCCGGAAGGAGCTACGAGAGCTGAAGCTCGAGCTCAACAGGGAGAAGACCACCGAGATCGAGGACTTGGCGCGCCACATCCAGCAGCTCGAGAGACAGGCGGTGGCGTTGGACTACGATGTCGACTTGCTCCTCAGGGAAGTGGAGGAGGAGGAGAACTCGGCACAAACCCTGCAAAGTGGGGCTGCTGGCCAGCCACAGTCCGCGGGACACACGGAGGCAGAGGAAAACCCGGCGTACATTGCGGAGTTGGAGGAGGAGTTGGAGGACTACTTGGTGAGCGAGGAGCTCGAGCTAGAGGCCCAGCTACGAGAGCTACAGCTTTGACGCGGGCAGGAGCGAACGCACGGGACGGACGTCCCTGGGGCCGAACAGCCGTGCCTGCCCAGCAAACTTTAGCTCCAGTGTAACGCCGTTCATTACACACCCGTTGTGTGCAGTACACGAGTGACCGAACCGCTGGCGCCAATTGCGAGCGCCGCATAGAGCCCCTTAAACGGGAAACGGGATGCTCTGCGTCGCGCCAGTATTCCGCCCTCTTCTCGAGATGAGATGCCGAAATCCGTCGCAACCGTCAGGGCGCCAACTAGCCGCTGTGGCAGAAATCGATGCATCTCTGCAGCGTATGTGCAGGTCGCATATTGTACCAGCGTAATCATTGACATCTCCGGTATTGCTGCAGGCAGAAAGCTTAAAAAATCTCTTTCGACATTGGCTCCATAGCACGTAGCTCAATCCTGGGGAATCATGCACGCATATGCTGATGATTCTGATAATGTCTGGTTCATTTTACTTAGCTGGACGCTCCCAAATTACGTCCGGGTTTCAAGTGGGATAAAATGTAGCCAAGACAGAATTGACAGATGACAGCCTTTTCCCGAAATACGAAGAATAACCACAAAGTGTAGGCTAACATGACACTTCCCCAGGCGGGTTTGAAGCCTCTGCCCTCTCTGGAAGCAGCGCTTCCACAGTGCATGGCAAGAGACGGCGTTTTTGCCCGAGTACCCGTTTGAGGCCACATGCGACTTTGCCGATCTACGCTAAACGGTGCTTTCGTGATTCCGTTGTTCCCGGCGCCCGCATCTCCACATACCAACCAGACATGCAGAAATTGATGGTTAAAAACCGATTATGAGCAGCGTACAACTAGTGGAAAGCGTCCCCCTCGGTTAGCCCTGCGTGTCATCATGATCCCAACAGCGAACAGAAGGAAGGTGGTTAACAATCCGCTGCTCGTAATTACAGTGGAGCCAATATAGTGCCATGTCTGCATATGACAACTGCATGCCAGCGAGAGACCCTCTACGCCCGCAGGTGACGGTGGCTTAATGCTCTGCATGAAACATATGCATGCGCATCAGGAACTTAGCCATGTCAAGGCAGCAGCAACCAATGGGCAAAATTTTCACACTGGGGGGTAGGTGTTAGATTCCCTGTTCCGCCAGTGAGAGGGGTTCTGACGCTAATCAAGTAGTTTATGATCTGGCACCGATTGAGTGCTCATAAGTGCGCTGAGCACGTTTGCAGCTAGATCGAGGGCAGCAACAAGTTAGCCACATCTTGATTTGGCATCAGCACGTGTTTCAGAACCTAAAGGCACCACTTGCACAGCTAGGAATTACACGAGAGAGTGCTGTGCAGCTTGCTCGCTGTAAAAAAAGACAAAATTTCTAAATTATGCTTAACCGTGTTAACAATATAAACGTTTACTGGAACTGAAACAAACCTCTGAAGTCTTAAGCCCAGACCTCCAATGCCTCGTAGTAGTCAAGTCTCTTCTCCGTCTTGTCGAGGTTGTTAACAACGTGATATCTAACCTCGTCAGCCATCTGGGGAAGACCACACACAACAAAGGCAGCACTGCTCGTGGCTTCGTCAATGTCTCCCTCTATCATTTCTTTGAGGTTGGGGCGTCCTTCCTTGAAGTCAATGAATGGGAACTCCCTCTTGAGGTGCTCATAAAGATCATTAGTCGTGGTCTTCTCGTCCTTAGTGTCATCGAGCTCCTTCGACTCATCTGTCGAAAGGTCATCGTGACTCAAAAGCGAAGCAAGCTCCTCTGTGCCTCCAAGCAACTCTGGGCGAGTAACATAAACAGTGATCTCTGCGTTGGTGGGCTTGTAGGCCTTGAACTCTTTGTACATCCAAGCAAATGATTTGAGCTCTCTGATGATCCACTTCAACTTCAACTTTTGCTTCTGGTTGCCGTTCTTCGAGACGTGGTTGAACTCAGAGTAGATACCTGGAATACCATTACCACCAGCGATAAAGACAACGTCGCTGTGGCCCTTGACAGGAGCAGACTCTCCGTAGGGGCCCTCGATACCAACCAGCATTTGCATCTTGTTGCCAGGAAGGTTCACCAACTTCTTGTGGAGGGACTTGGTAACACCGCTCTTCACCTTGCAGTAGAATGTAAGCTTGTCGTCCAGGTCAATGTAGGTGAAAGGGTGGGACTGGTAGAACAAGTACAGTCCCAAGAATTGAATGTAAGCGTGACCGCCAGGCGTGGCTTTCCAGTGAGAAGGCTTGCGGACTTCCAAACGAATGGTGTTGTCCGAGAACAAGGAAATGTCGGCCTTAGGGAAGCCAAACCAGAACAAACGGCCAACTCTGACCAATCTGTCGAACATCCACACAGCAAATACAGCATACATGAGTTGAGAGTACCCAAGCTCGTAGATGTGGTACCAAGTGCCAATGATGTAGAATGCAGCCAACACAATGTGAATGATCAAAAAGATCTCGTACCAAGTTCTTCTCAAGACAAGAAGGGCCTGGAAGGCAATACCAATTCCGATAGCAAATGCAGAAACACCCCAGATGATGTAGTCCTGAACCATATAATATTTGATATCACCATCAATGACGAACAAAACAAAGTAGCAAATACTGTGGATGACCATCAAAAGCAAGCAGAATCTGGCCAACCATCTGTGGTAAGTCATGAAGGTTGAGAATTTCCAGTTGGTGATCCAAATCAAGAAGTTGTTTCTGCCACCGAACAAGACCAAAAGCGGCGTGAGCATGACGGTGAGAATACCAGTTCTGTCACCAACGTAACGGTTGACAGCCTCTTTGGCCGAATCAAACACTGGATCGCCCTTAACAGCGTGAAGTCCAGCAGCACAGATTCCAAACAAGAACCAGAAGAATAGGAAAATGATGATGGACTCCATTCTGGAAGGCACAAGACTGAGTGGAATGTTGAGGAAACTTTGTGTAGTGAGCTTCTTTCTCTTCCAAAGAGCGGGCAAAGTGACGTATTTTCTCCAGAGCCTTGAGATCTTTCCGTCAAACACGGTGCGAAGACCAGGAAACAATCTCATGCTCCAGTTTGCAATACCAGCGATGAGAATCACAACACCCCAGAATGCGATGGCACCCGCACCGTAGTAGATGGAGTTGTTGTAGTTGTTCAAAAACATCTCATAACCGTCAATCAGTGATTTGACCACAGATCGTGGAAGAAGAATAGGAGTGGTGGGAATCACCACAGGAGCTGGGACCTCAGAGGCTGCCTCAGAGTCAGAAGTAGTATCTGCCTTGGCTGTGGCATTTTCAAGGTAGTATTGGTAACTGTCAGTGATGTTCTTGTCAGTGAGAACAGTCATGTAGTCTGTCAAACATTCGTTTTTCCAGAAACCAAAGACTTCGGTTGTGTTTCTGTGAGCGCTATACATGCAACCAGCTAATGTTGCCATGGCCTCTTTGTTGCCTCCACAAAACACGGTGTAGTCATAGGATATGTTACTGAAAGGGGAGTAATTCATAATTCCCAAGGAGCATCCGTAGAATGTCATCATACCCGTTGAGTAATACTCAAGTTTAGTGGGCTTATATGCGGCAACTATGCCCACAAAAAAGGCCACCAGAATATAAGTCGAAATCCGCATCGTTTGTAGGTGGTTTTGAACTACGAACAAAGATGGGATTTCCTACTAAATATATAGATGGCAAAAGGCTTGGCAAACCAGTCAAAAAATATTTCCCCATTTACTGAAAATTTCGTTAAGGCGGGAAAGAAAGAACAAAAGAAGGGCTGCAGGAATTAGCAGCCAATGAGTACTGTGCTTATGCCCGTAGATGCTGTAGATAACTCAAACTATCTGCCGTTCGAGGCGGGCGAGAACTTGTATACAGGTGTGTGACTTTGGTGCTGTTGATGTCGCCTTGAAAGGATTCATGGGCGGGATGTAAAGCGAGTGACCCCGCGCCCCAGGAGAGGCGCCTACGTGCGCACAGAGCGTAAATAATACGAATCCGCGGAGAATGGAATCTCTTGCGGCATGGAATGAGCCTGTTGAAACCTAGGATGCAATCAACAGGTCACATGCAGTAACCTGTATGTAACACCATGTATTCAAGTGAGATATTTTTGATTACAACCTTATGCAGCTTTGACTGCTTTGACTGCTCTTTCGCAGGTGTTTCACACGCGAGTATACACACGGGTATCCGCTGGCTCCTTATGCAAATTTGAGACGTCTAAGTCGGGCTGCCGTTTTCAAATTCCTCGGTATCGCTGCGTCATCTAGGGCGTCCCTCGTTTAGGCGGACCGACTCATATGCAAAGGTTGCAAGTCATGTCCTTCATCCTAACCTGTGGTCTTATAACTTTGCATTGCATGATCAGCCAGGAACACACTTATATGCATAGCTTGCAAAGTTTTCACCAATGGGTGATGAATGAAAGGCGGTTGTTGTCGGAAGTTGGCCGCCTCTTCAATTGCCGAAGCCCGTGATGAATAGTAGCCCTTGACAAAATACGAGCCCTACATGTTTTAGAGGGTTATGTGTGGGTTTACAGTCGCATAATTGTGCCGGTGACAGATTCCCTGACTGGGTGTCAATCACCGACTGTGGGACGTATAACAACTTCAACGGTGCGATTCGGGCATCGAATCATGCTGGCGATAATTTTTTTCCTCGGGATTAGACACTTGGCCGACGCTGCAGTGTACACATGTACGAGATCTGTCGATGGCAAATTTTGGGAACATTCCCGATTCTCCAGCCGCTAAGCATCACCCAGCGCCCGGTCAACAATTCCGTTTTCCGTTTTCCGAGATCGAGCCCATGCACATTGCACAATTTCTCGTATTCTCATTCACCGAGATGTGCTAGCTACACTAGTCCGAATATTTTGGACCCTAAGCATGTTGTGGCAGGCGGGATGTCAAGGCTAGAACACAGTATTCCCCACAATTGACACAGGCTTGCCTGGAGTCACTCGAAGGCGCTCGTTGCAGAAACGACTTCAGGTTGCACAACAACGTGGCTCAGGCAGCGAGCTGCCAATAGGAGTCCTCCCATTAAGGCTCTCTATGACCCCCGTCGAAGTTCTTGCGAGTGTTGGCATAGCATTGGATTTGTGGCGCATGCTACGAGGGTAACTGGATTGAAGACGACACAGGATTTGATATCTTGCAACGGCGCCTACTAAACTGTTTCTTTCAAACAGTTTGCCGTTGCTAGAAAGCCACGGGGGAACACAAGCGTCTACGTGGGCGGTTGTCCTTGCCGTGGGGTTGCGGATGGACTGGAGCCAATCAAGAGCTCCGGAAAGACCTCTTGCGACTCAAGCCACCGCGAGCTAAAGAAGCTAAAACCAGAGGCTTAATCAGAGCCAGAACTGAAGCTAATGTCGGAGCCAAACTCAGAGTCAACTCGGAAGCCGGTTCAGAGGCCAACCTAAGCAGGTCACTGTGATGTATTCGACCTCTTTGAAGACTCAATTGAGCCACAGCGCCGCTGAGTCCAGACGGTCTAGAGTCCAGATGGCTCAGACGGTCCAGACAGTCAGATGGTTCGTCACTGAACATGTGCTACGGCTCAAGATCCTCATGAGAGTTTCAACGGCTGCTAGTGTTCGACTGAGGACCAATTCTACCTAGCTACTCCTTCCGCAACCAAAAGAACGAGAGGAACTATGATGGCTTCCGAAAGACGAGGACCGGTATCGCGAGGCACGGCCGCTAAGCACCGACAGCACGTAATTGACTCACTTACCACCAGACCATGCGCTTCTAGCCTGGCATCACGTGAACCGTTAGCACGCAACCGTGGTTTCTAGATGGTGCGCTGTATGCACGAAGCGACGCGAGCTGGCAAGTGAAGCATAGAAAGAATAGAAATGAGCCCAGAACAACAAGCGAACGCAAGCACGGGCAGAGAAAGAACGTAGCGAAAAAAGAAACGGTCGGACGTCCAGCCAGCAAGCGCAACGCGTCTCGGACGCGACGCAACCGGCCCAGTGCCGGCTGTTCGGTTGCATCTGTCGACGGGCGCCGGTGCCGCACCGAATGTGTAACGTGCTGTTGGCTGGGCGGCCGGCGTCGCGAATCAGACACGCCTCGCCCGCGAAAAACAAACATGGTCAGCTCCAGCAGCGCTCGTGTGCACTCCCGGCCCCGGTCTGGGGTGGGGACGAGGCTCCAAAAGGCCGTTTTTATTAGTGCTTTCTCGGACACACCGCATCCGCCCGGCCACCCAGCGACGCTGTAGCCGCCCCAGCCAGGCAATTGTGGCCGTTGTATTCACGTGGGGCTGATCCGGCGGTCTGCACACAGCGCACCGTTCTGGAGAAAAAAATAGGGAACGAAAGTCGCTGGGGCGCGTTCTGCAGGATACTCTCGACTGGACTCATCTTGATCGAAAACACTCCCTTGCTTTTCTTCCTCGTGGAACCCGCTTTCTTCTTTCGGCTGGGCCCCCTAGAAGTCGACCGTCTCTCGCTTGCACCGTTCCGGCCTTCCTTTTCGCCGTTGTACTGCCCTTTTTTGATCTGCTGATCCAACACCCGGCGAAACCTTCGCTGCCTTTTCGACTCCACCCCACCAGAACTGAAGCCTGGGCCCGCCTGCCCCCACACAAATGCCAGCTGTGACCCCCACGTTAGAGGCCCGCAAGTCCAAGACCTCGGATCTGTCGTCGGCCTCGTCGTCGTTCTCGTGCCACGGCAAAAACTCCCACAGCTCCCGGTGCCAGAAGCCCTCCACCAACAACGCGCTCGAAATCGGCCTCGGCGTGGCCATCCCCGTCGTGGTCATCTTCTGCTTCTTGGGCTTCCTCCTCTACAGAAACTACCGCAAGGAGAAGAAGGAGGCGTTGGACCACGACCCGGACTTCGACGAAAACGGCGACGCCACCGCGTTGCCGGACTTCCCTGCCTTCTCCAAGGAGGACCCGTTCGCCAACGGCTCCCCCACGAAAAGAGGAGAAAAAGGCGGCTACCCGTACGCCCACTTCCAGAATAAGTCTGCCAACGACCTCGGCTCCATTGGCTCCCAGGTCAAGGGCGAGGACGGCCAGATCGACGGGTTTGTCTTGCCGTACCAGAACCAGATCGGCTCCAAGGCGTCCTTGCACGAGTTTGCAAGAAGACTGGGCGACTTGGGCGCGATCCACGCCAGAATGGGCTCCGACTACTCGGCCTACAACACCGCCGTGCCGCCCTCAAGAGTCTCGCCTCAGAAGGCCGCTCGCAAATCGACCGCAGATGTTCAGATGATCCGCGGCGGCCACAACGAGGGCAAGGACGGCTTCACCAAGTTGCCCAACAAGTCCACCACGCTGTTCGGCGAGGAGGTGTTTTACAACGCCAGAGAAGCCTCTGACGAAAGCGGCACCTCCAAGTCGTCCAGAAGCGACGACCACTTTGGCGTGGAGTACGAGAACGAGCTGAAGCTCGCCATCAACTCCACTTTGCCCAGCTCCAAGAAGAGCTATGCCCTTGCGTCCAGGCTCGGCGCAGATGACACCGAGAGCACGGAGGACAACTCCGACATCGAGGAAAAGAGCCACCTGAAAAACAAGTCACAGGACCACGACGTGAGTGGCGCCCCCACAGTGCCAACTTTCGACATACTGTCTCCATTTGGTGACAAGTACGAAACCCTGAAGAGCGGCATTCCAAAGCAAGAGGAGCGCGAACTCAGCGCCGAGCAGAGAGCCAACATCCTCACTGACGACTACGCAGAGGAGAGGTTGCCATCCAGCACCACTAAGAAGAGCACCGATGCCCGCGTTGACGACTACACAGAGGAAAGGTTGCCTTCCGGCAAACAGAGAGTCAATGTCCTCCCTGAAAGCTATCAGGACGACAGACTGCCTTCCCACACGACCCAGCAGAGGGCCAATATCCTCGCCGACGACTACAAAGACGACAGGCTGCCTTCCAACTCCACCGAGCAGAGGTCCAACAGCGTCGCTGACAACTATCAAGAAGACAGGTTGTCTTCCACGGCGCACGTTGTGAAGGAGCCCAGAATGTCCGCGTTCGACATGCTCCAAAACGTCAGTGATGACGACGACGACGAAGAGGGCAATCCCTCCAAAAAGAAGATGACCGCGGAGCAGGAGGAGGAGTTGGCCAGAATGAAGTCCGTTTACAAGGTGTACTTTGACAGAAGCAACTCGTTGGCATCTCAGAAGGGAGACGAATCCCGAAATTTCACTCCAGACTCCTCGCATCCATTGCCAACGATTGACGTTGACAACTTGAAAATCAACTCGGAGCTTAAGGGTGACACTTCCTACGACAAGAGGAAAACCACTACATCTTCGATATACGGCGACGGACCCCACCCTGAGTTTGCAGATGGGCAAATCATCCACCCATACCAGCAGTTTAACGTCACTCAACAACCCCAACAACAATACCCATCGCAGTACCAGCAGTACCAGCAGTACCCAGATGGCTACAGGGGCCAGTACCATATGGTTGGTCCCAACACGTCGTCTAATGAGCACTCTTTTAGTCAGGACAGTCAGCAGTCGCCACAAGACTACCTTCCATTAAAGTCTTTGCCACATGCCTCGGACATCAGGAACTCGTCCATCGAGACATTCACGATGTATCAGCCTAAGGTGAAGGTTGCATCGCCGTCCGTCAAGCAGGGAGGCTTTGACAACGACTCGGTCACCTTGCCACACGCACACTCGCAACAGTCATTTAATGGGGGATATTATGCTTCCAGACCTCAGCAGTTTGGCGAGTTGCCGCCTGTGATCCGCGTGGACTCCGACTCTCGCGATAAGCCATCGCCTTCGCAGTTATCGCGTACGTCGGTCGTCATGTTGAACCCAGTCAACGAGATCAAGACGCTGCGTAAGTTCAAGCCGGCAGGCTCGTTGCCCAGCGGCATGGCGCAGGCGAACCCCGAGTACTCCAACGAAGATCTTATTCCCGGCAACAGAAAGAGTGCGGTGAGAAGAATGATGAATTCTAATTTTTAGAGGGTTTGTGCATAGTAATATATTTTCGAGCAACGGTCCGAGTAGATGTTGTCATGCTATTGTTACACTATAGAGTTTATGCTAGGTCGTAGTCGTCGATCTTGTTCTTGTACTTGAGAACGTTTCTCTTGATCTTGGACGAGTCGACCCATGTCAAGTAGTCTTCCAAGTTTCTCGTCACCAAGTACGCCGAGTCGGTGATGACGTTGGGCCCCACCCGCACGTGGCCCTGCTCCACAAAGGTGTTTGCGTCCTTGATGTTCTGGGCCATCCGCAAGCGGCACATCACCACGCCGATTCTTCGCCTGCAAAACGCACTGACGGTGACTTTGTTCTCCAAGTCGGAGATCTTGGATTTCGTGGCCAAAACACCCATGTTGTAGAGCTTTTCGAGGAGGAGCTGCTCATGTTTGATTCTGAAGGGGTCGTCCGGCTGTAGCAACGACAACTTGTTGGCTAGCTTGCGGATCTCTCCGCAGATTTTGTTGTATTTATGGTAGTCCTCTCTGTTTTGGATGTGGTACATGGACATCACCTGTGTGTCCCTGTGGCCCTGGTCCTGCTTCCAGTTGAGGAAGTCGACCTTTTTGAGCAACCTCTGCTCGTGGTGCTTGAGTTTTCTGACCATGTTGGCGTCACCTAGTAAGAAGAGATGAGATGAGAAGCAAGCTGAGCATGCCGGAGCGGACGCGAGGAGAAGAGAAGAGAGAACAAGGGAGAAAAGAGAGAAAAGAAAGAGAAAAGAAAGAGAAAAGAAAGAGAAAAGAAAGAGAAAAGAAAGAGAAAAGAAAGAAAGAAAAGACAGAAAGAAAGAAAAGAGAAAAGAGAAAGGGAAGGAAAGAGAAGAAGGAGGAAAAGAGAAAAAAGAGAAAAGATAGTTCGACAGTAGAAACATACACAGGTAGACAATGGTCGGATTGAGGCTTCTGTTTTCGTGGCATCCACTCTCGCTGTGTGCTTCCAGCACTCCCGTAGCAACAAAGCGCTGGCACAGTAAACCCCGAAAGCACTAGAAGAGATTGCCAGAGATGGTTCGGAAGTGACTAAAGACGGGCCAGGCCGGCGGGGCCAGTACTATTGCAGTGCAGGTACGGGTGCGAACACTCGAAAATTTTCTGGCTAGTAGCACCAAGCATGTTTCGACTTCCGTCCCTAGGAGGCGCCAGGCGCTTGTCGACGACGGCGGTGTGCCGTTCGTTCATCGGCCGGACCCCGGTCAGGCTCGCGGAGAACGTGCAATTTGTCGAGGAGGAGATTCCGGCGGAGTTCTCGCGGTCGTTCACCAAGGGCAGGCAGACGTTCTCGTTGAACAAGCAGATCACAGTGACGGGTCCCAAGGGCACGATACGCGCCCGGGTGCCCGAGTTCGTCAAGACCCGGACGGAGAACAACACGGTGACGGTGATGGTGAGCCGCCCCAAAAACAAGATCCAGCGGGCCATGTGGGGCACCACGCGGGCCATGATCGCCAACAACGTGATCGGCACCACCGAGGGCCACTTGGCCACAATCAAGTTTGTGGGCACCGGGTTCCGGGCGGCGCTCGAGGAGGCGGACGGCCAGAAGTACGTTGCGTTGAAGATCGGGCTTCCCTACACGCCCCGGTTGAAGATCCCCGAGGAGCTCTCGGTCAGCTCGCCCAACCCCACCACGCTCTTGGTGGAGGGCATCGACAAGCAGAAGGTCAAGCTCTTTGCGGCGTTGGTGCGCGAGCAGAAGAAGCCCGAGCCGTACAAGGGCAAGGGCATATTCGTTGACGGCGAGACGATAAAGTTGAAGCAGAAGAAGATCAAGTAGTGTAAATAGCGGCCGAGGCCAGAAGACAAAGAGCAACAGCAGAAAGACAGAGAATCAGAGAAAAAAAGAATAAGAGAATCAGAGAATCAGAGAGAATAGAGAGAACACAGACAGTGAACTGCCTCAGGCCTCAGGCCAGGCCGCGCTGGTGCGCAGTAGTGCAGAAACCGCAGAATTTTCAACTCCACCAACACCACCATGGCATCCCTATTGGCAAAAACAGGCCCGTGCCGTGTTGGCTACGGCGCCGTGTCCCGTGCGTTCACGCGGGGAGCGGCCCAGATCACATCCATCCACGCGGTGCCGCTGATCCGCACGGAGGCACCCACAATCAACCACGCGCTCGAGCGGGCCAACGAGAGAAAGTGCCTATTGGCCCGGCCCGGGCTCCTCGGCATCAAGCGCGAGATGGTGTCGTGGTTCACGCAGAGCGGCGACCAGCACGCGGCCACCATCATCGAGATCGACTCGTGCGAGGTGGTCAGCACCAAGTCGTTCGAGGAGCACGGCTACAGCTCCGTCAAGCTCGGCCACATCGACAAGCTCAAGAACGTGCGGGCCGACGACTTGCGCAGCTGCGAGAAGGCCGGCATCTCGCCCAAGGCCAACTTCGCCGAGTTCCGCGTGCGGACGGACGACGGGCTCATCGCGCCCGGCGTGGAGCTCCGCGCAGACTACTTTGCCGTGGGCCAGCTCGTGGACGTGCAGGGCGTGTCGAAAGGCAAGGGCTTTGCCGGTGTGATGAAGAGACACGGCTTCAAGGGTTTGAACGCCTCGCACGGTGTGTCGGTGTCGCATAGGTCTGCCGGTTCCATGGGCGCCACGCAGGACCCCGGCAGAGTGTTGCCCGGCAAGAAGATGGCCGGCCGCATGGGCGGCAACAAGCGCACCGTCCAGAACAACGAGGTGTTGCACGTGGACGGCGACGCCGGCATCCTTGTCGTCAAGGGCCAGGTCCCGGGACCCAAGGGCGGGTTCTTGAAGATCACCGACGCAAGAAAGCTCTACGGCATGTCCTTGCTCCGGATGAAGAACTGTAAATAGTGAAGCAAGTTAGAGACGAGCTGGTCCGAGACCCTACGTAGAAGTGCCGAGCTAGTCGTGCCGAGCTAGTGCCAAGCCAGTCCGTGCGAGCTAGTTCGTGTGCCGACGAGCTAATCATAGATGATTTAGCTCGCCGAAGGGGGCCCAAAAAATGTTGATGCACCATTAGCAAAGACAGCTCCCGGATGGTTCTGGTAAAAGGCAAGAACCATGTACGTCTGAGAAGCTGATCTTCTGGCCATGGGCTGGGACATCGGGCGAGCGCGCGCTTATATATGTCGGCCGGAGGCCGGGTAACGGAGCCATCGCGCAGTGCGTCTATGTATTGTCTATGATGCCTACTTGGACCTCGTCAACACGCTGTTGGTGAGGAACTCCAACGCGCTGCGGGCGTCGGACTCGGGGAGCGCACGTAGGTTGGCCAACGCCCGCGAGCAGTAGTCCTGGGCCAACTCTCGCGTCTTCTCCACGCCGCCCCAGCGCTCCACCGCCTCGCGCGCCACGTACACGTCGTTGGGCTGGCTGAACTTGCGGGCAATGAGCTCGCCGAGGTGCGGCTCCTCGCGCCACGCGTACAAGATGGGCGCCGTGGCCAAGCCCAACTTGAGGTCCGCCTGGCTGGGCTTGCCGATGGCCTCGTCGCTGGCGGTGTAGTCCAACATGTCGTCCACCACCTGGAAGCACAAGCCCAAGTTCCTGCCAAACTCGTAGCAGTTCTCCACGACGTCGTCTTGCGCGCCGCTCAACACCGCGGCCGCCCGCGACAGCTTGGACATCAACGACGCGGTCTTCAAGTATGTCTTATGCAAATAGTACTCGAAGGCCGCGTCCACGTTGGTGTCGTGGTCGACGTTGCTGCCCGCGCCCACGGAGTACTCGTGCTGCTTCACGGGCACCCTGCCCGTCAGCTCGGGGATTTTCTTGATGTCCCCGTCGTTGGTCACCGTGGACTCGTCCGTGCTGATGACCGTGTTCTTGAGCTGCATGAACTCGCCCTCCACCAAGTTGGCGATGGTGGTCGACAAGAGCTCAATCACCTCGGGGTTGCGCAACCTGGCGATGGCCACCGACGCGCGGCCCAAGAGGAAGTCGCCCGCCAACACCGCCATCTTGTTGGTGAAGGCGATGTTGCCGCTCGGGCGGCCGCGCCGCGCATCCGACAAGTCGATGACGTCGTCGTGGAGCAACGACGCGGTGTGGATCATCTCCACGATCTCCGCCAAGCGCCGCTGCTTGGGTAGAATGCCGTTGGCCGCGTCCAACTCCGGGAGCTCGTCCATCGGCTTGGACAACGGGTCCAAAATCACCCTGGGGTTGATGCCGTGGAGCACCGCCAACGGCGATATGGAATTGTTGACCGAGTTGCCCGCCACAACCGTTTCCCGCGGCACCCCGGCAAACGCCTGCTGCTCCGACACGTCCTGGGTGTCTATGGCTATGCGGTTGCGCTCCTCGAGCGGGATTCTCAGCAACGCCTTTGATAGCAACAAGACGATCAACGGGCGCACGTTCTTGCCCTCCGCCTCGAAGTAGTAGCTCGACACGCGGTTCAACATCGGGTGCCCGGATCCGATGAGGCTTGCAATCAGCTTGGCCAAGTTGGACATTTCATGGCTGACTATGGAGAACGGGTCGCTGAACTTTTTGGTCGGCTGGACAATTTTTTCAGCCGCCTCCACCGCTGCCTTGAAGGTGTCCTTGTTCGCCTGGGACCGCGATGCATGGTGCTGCGACAACCACCGCTGCGAGACACGCCCGCAGACAGCTCGGAAACACAACCGGCGTGTGCTGCTGTCGATTCGGAGCATGTATGGGGATGTTCTGCTAATCGGGCCTACACTGCAAAATCGAATTTCTACTTTTGTCCGGGTGCACGGGTGCGCGTGCGCTTGCTGGACCCTCAGCGCCGGTAGATTGGCTGCGAGGAATGTAAAGGCCTCTATTGGTATGTACGCTACTTGCGTATCTATGTGGTTCTAGGGTGGCCCGGCCGGCTCACACAAAATCCGCGTACAACTTCTTCTGCGTGGGATTCAAGTTGGCCAAAAACGTGTCCGGGGGAACAAGTGCGCCTATGTTTCTCTGAGCGTGCTCGGTGGCATACGTCAAGCCCACCATGTAGCTTGCATTCACCCATCCAAAGCCCTCCAAGGCCACGCCCTGGAAATCGAGGCCCTGGTTTCCGTACTCCGCGTCTACTTTGTGCGGAGCGGCGCCCTCGAGAACATTGTACTTCTCCACCACCACGCCGTTGTAGTCCACGAACGCCCTCGTCATCATGTATAGCCACTTGTACGCCAATCTGCGGGCGGTGCCGAGGTGTCCGTAGTTCTTTAGTCCTTGCCAGGCCAATATCTGGTGTGGCGCCCATCCGAACGGGTAGTCCCATTGTCTGGATGGGCGGTCGAGGTTGATCTTGCCGAGGGACCTGGCGGAGCAGGCCGCCAAGCCACCGTACTCCTCCAACTTGGGGAGCGTGTTTCTCACTATTTTCTCTGCTTGCTCGGCCGACGCCACCCCAGACCAGAGTGCCCAAAACGTGGTGGCAGACTCGTACTTGTTTTGCGCCTTGTCTTTCACGTGGTAATCGTAGTAGATGGAGTCCTCCTCGTTCCACAAGTACTTGTCGATGTTCTGCTGTCTAATCTTAGCCTTCGATCTCCATGTCTCAGGCGTCTCTACCCTGCCGGTGGCAGGGATCTCTAACTTGCCATCGAAGTGCTTTTCGATGACGTCCGCGATGTCGTTCTCGTACTTGTAAAGTAACGAGTTGAGGTCGATGGTGGCCAAGTACGCCGCCTTGCCCTCGAGTCTATAAGTGGTGTCGTGGCCGGACTCTCTGACCGCACGGTCGTGCAAGAAGTACTCGTCTAAGTCGGGCTCGTGGATTTCCCTTTCGTTGTACTTCTCGATGAACTGCTCCTGGGTGATTTGGTACTTTTCCACGTACTTCCGCAAGATCGAGTCAAAGTGCGACGACTCGGTCTCGGGAGGCACCCCGCGGCCCTCGGGGTGGTAGCACGACAAGCCGGTGTCCTTGTCCAAGCGTGGCTCGGCGCACCACACGGTGTTGTACTCCTTGATGGCGGCCAAGATCGAGCGCTTCAAGAAGTCGGTGGCGTCCTGCGTGCTCTCCGGGTTCAACTCCAAGGTCTTCTCGTACACACGGATGGCCATGTCGGTCAAGAACGGAGGCTGGGAGCGGCCCAAGTAGTAGGAGCGGTTGGCGTTCAAGATCTTGTGGTAGTTTGTGATCTCGTAGATGAAGTTCTCGGTCATGCCGCGCGACAACTGGAGGTTTGTCTGGTCCTCTTTGGTGACGCTCGTCAAGAGCCCCAACACGGTCATGTAGGAGTCCCAGCCGTAGAACTCGTTGAAGCGGCCGCCAGGCACGATGTAGGGCTCCTGGATGAGGTTCTTGGGGTCCTTGGGATCGGGCACCGCCTGGAGGGCCAAGAGGCCGGGCTTCTTGTTGATGGAGTAGATGTAGTCCGCGTCCATGACCTCGGGGAGAAGCTGGACGTCGAGCTTGAGGTCAGGGTTGTGTTTCTTGTACGTCAAGAAGTACTCGTACTGGTCTCTGCGCCCGTGCGGAACGTACAAGCGCACGCTGTCCTTGAGCTTGACGTAGTTGCCGTTGGCGTCCTTGACCTGGTCCACCATCTTGGTGTCCTTGGCGATCTCGGCTATGTTGTCCTTGGTGACGACCCGGGTCAAGTTCTTCCAGAACGTGCCGGTGATCAAGCGCTTCATGCGCTTGCCCGGGTTCTCGTTCAACATCTGCTCGTCCAAGACCATGGAGGTTTTGCCGGCACGCTTGGCGATGGTCAACTCCTGCAAGAGGTTCGACAACATGTACGTGCCGCGCACTGTGGAGGTCTTGAAGCCGTCGGAGTTGGCGGTTCCGAGCTGCATGGACTTCGGCCCGCTGTCCTCGATGGTGATCTGGTAGTTGTGGTCGGTGTCCTCGTTCTGCAAGAGCAGCTCGAGCGTGGCGTCGATGTTCTTGATCAAGAACTTCTTGGGCTCGAGGCTGATGCCGTCGAGGGACGCCCTCCTGCGCTCGTGGGGGAGGTGGACGCGGACCTGGGGGTGGTCTGGCTGGATGCTTGGTTGCTCCGTCACGGCCTCGTCGATCTGGATGACCTCGGAGCCCTGGGACGCGGCGGCCGCCTGGGCGGGACCCGCGGTGGCCACCAAGGGCCGCTGGATGGCCTGGCTCATGGAAAAGGCTCTCATGTCGGGGGGTGTTTGTAGTAGCAAGGTCGGCGGCGATGCTGGGTCAGCGGTGCTGGGTCAGGTGACAGCAACAGGTGCAGGGAGTCTTGCGGTAGGGAGCAGCTGAGTTGTTGATGCCGCAGGAGAGAAGCTACCGGTATTTGTGGATGTCCAGGTGGCGACTGGACAAGCAACTAAATATGGAAGTCGGTGACCAGGGCGTGCGACGCAAAAAGATAAGGCGAGGCGAGCTGGCTGGGGCCGACGGTGTATAGTGCAGAACGGCTTACAATTTCAACCGGGGTGTTCGGCAGAGGCACACAGCCGGCGGCGGGCAAACTGACGTGCAAATGGTTTTTGCAGTCAGGCCCGGTTCCGTCGGAGTAGATCTAGTAATGCGGGGTGCGTAGCAATTTCCAGCGCGTTCTATTGGGCTGTGAGCCACAGCAAGCACGCCCGGCTGGAAGAGGTCGGAAAAGGGCCAAATCCTCCGGAAACAGTGACCAGCGGACACGTGGCACTCCCGACAGCGGGCTCACGGGCCACGCTCGCAATCCCGCTACATTGGCAAGGCCAGGCCAGCTTAGCCGCGACTATATGGCCGCGCCCATGGCCGCAATGGCCGCGACAATGGTGGCCGCGAGGCAGGCTCGCCCGTAGGTAACGCCGGGCCAAAAGTCCGCAGTGTGGCCAAAAGTCCGCAGTCAAAAGTCCGCCGTCTCCCCACTCCCCTCCTGGCACAGGGGGGCCGCGGAAGCGGCAAACAAGAGTGTTTTTGCAAGGGTCCCGCGGCCGCAACACCACGATCCACGGATCGTGGCAGCACCGGGCAGTCCCGGCAGGACCCGAGGTGGCAGGCTGCTGTCCCGCGAGGGCCGGGTCCTCGGGCTCGCGCCCCGGGGAAGCACCACATGCAAATCTGGGGTGTGCGAGGCCCCGGACTGTGTAATGCAATGGAGGTTCCCCATACTGGCGTCCCCTATATATAAGGCCGGATCCCTCTCTCCTCCCAGTGGATTTTCCGCAAATCATCGATTGTCGCCAGCTCACGTCCCAGCTGCCGCCGTCCCACTACCTAAGAAACCCTATCCCACAATGGTCAAAGTCACAGTTGCCGGTGCCGCCGGAGGAATCGGCCAGCCCTTGTCGCTCTTGTTGAAGCTCAACAAGAACGTGACGGAGTTGTCCTTGTTCGACGTGGTCAACGTGCCCGGTGTGGGCGCCGACTTGAGCCATATCAACTCGGTGGCCACCACCAAGAGCTTCTTGCCCTCGTCCAAGGAGGACAAGACCGCCTTGGCCGAGTCCTTGAAGGGCTCCGACATCGTGGTGATCCCCGCCGGTGTGCCCAGAAAGCCCGGCATGACCAGAGACGACTTGTTCAACATCAACGCCTCCATCGTGCAGTCGTTGGCCGAGGGCATTGCCGAGAACGCGCCCAAGGCGTTCGTGTTGATCATCTCCAACCCCGTCAACTCCACCGTGCCCATTGTCGCCGAGACCTTGAAGAAGAAGGGCGTGTACGACCCCGCCCGCTTGTTCGGTGTCACCACCTTGGACATTGTGCGTGCCAACACATTCATCTCGCAGCTCTTCCCCGAGGAGACCAAGCCCACCGACTTCGAGATCCCCGTGATCGGCGGCCACTCCGGCGAGACCATCGTGCCCTTGTACTCGATCGGCGCCAAGTCCTACTACGGCAAGTTGACCGAGGAGCAGAAGAAGGCCTTGATCCACAGAGTGCAGTTCGGTGGTGACGAGGTCGTCAAGGCCAAGGACGGTGCCGGCTCGGCCACCTTGTCCATGGCCTACGCCGGCTACCGCTTGGCCGAGGCCTTGTTGGAGGCCGCCAGCGGCAAGGAGGTTGTCGAGTGCACCTTCTTGGACTTGAACTCCGACATCAAGGGCGCCGCCGAGGCCCGCAAGTTGGTCAACAACCTCAACTTCTTCTCCTTGCCCGCCCGCTTGTCCAAGGCCGGTATCGCCGAGGTCAAGTACGACGTGTTGGAGAAGATCGACGCCGACGAGAAGAAGTTGTTGTCCGTTGCCATTGAGCAGTTGGGCAAGAACATCGAGAAGGGTGTGGCTTTCGCTACCAAGTGAATAGCACTAAAATGACGCGCTACAGTCATCCGTCGTAGTATGATCAGCTGTTGTATCTGTAGTTACCCGGCTACGTGATCTGTATCTGTGGTGATCTAGCCACATCTGTAGTGATCTAGCCACGTCAGTCTTATCGTGGCATTTCTACGTTACGAGTTGTTCTATTGTGCCTGTCTCATAATTCGCACCCAACGTGCACCTCCAAATAGGGGCTAGGGTGCACGACCAGCTGAAACCAGTCCCCCAACAGCAGGCCCGGACTAGGACCGGTGTGTTGGGCCGGCGGCTGCTGGCCCCACCGGCGGCGTGCTGGCGGGCCAAGCGGGCCAGGCCGCCAAGCGGGCCAAACTGCCAGCGGGCCTAGGCGGGCCGTGCTACGTCTACTAAGTAAGCCAACGCCACGTACACTGCTCGGCGAACGCCAAGCGCCTACGGACCGGTCTCGGGCGGCTGGCTGGGCTCTGTAGGCTCGCTCGTTTCGTAGCTCTCCGGACGGCACTGTATTTCTGTGCTATTGTTCTCCGTGTCCCCCTCACATTTTTTCTGAGCCTCGCAACAAGCTTTTTTCCCCCGGTTGTTTTTCTCGCTCACGCAACACACGGTTTCTTGCGTTTTCTCCGTTCCTCTGGCGATTGCTGACTAGATTGATTGCACGGCACACGGAGTTTCCCACCATGGAAGCTATTCTAGATTTCTCAACGGAACTCGACCTCGACTTGTTCGATAATGTGGTCGAGACGTTCTACAAGTCCGGGCCCGATCAACACAAGGCCCTGGTGGTGTTGAGCCAGTTCCAGGAAAACCCCGAGTCCTGGAGAAGAGCCGACGCCATCCTCTCCTCGGCGAAAAACCCCCACTCCAAGTACATCGCCTTGTCGTGCTTGAACTCCTTGATCAAGTACCGCTGGAAGACGATACCCGAGGGCGAGCGCCTCGGCATCAAGAACTTCATCGTCAACATGATCATCGCCTTGTGTGACGACGAGAAGATCTTCGAGACCGAGCGCGCCTTGATCAACAAAATCGACTTGACCTTGGTGTCCGTGTTGAAGCAGGAGTGGCCCCACAATTGGCCGCAGTTCATCCCCGAGATCGTCATGAGCTCCCGCTCGTCCTTCAACGTGTGCGAAAACAACATGATCATCTTGAAGTTGATGGGCGAGGAGATCTTCGACTTCTCCCAGGACGAGATGACCCAGGCCAAGGCCAGCACCTTGAAGTCCAGCTTGAACGCGGAGTTCGAGCAGATCTTCAAGTTGTGCTACGAGATCTTGGACAAGACAACAAAGCCCTCGTTGGTCATCGCCACCTTGAGCGCGCTTTTACGCTACATCCACTGGATCCCCTCCAACTACCTCTTCCAAACAGACATTTTGTCGCTATTCACCACCAAGTTCTTGGCCCCCGCCGACACCAGGGACATCACCTTGAAGTGCTTGACCGAGGTGTCCAGCTTGGTCTCGCCAGAGAACGAGGAGAAGTTCATCGTGTTCTTCCGCGAGACCATGGAGCGCATCGTCAACATCGTGCCCTTGGGCACCACCACTTCCTTGAAGAAGTCCTATCTGCAAGCAAACTCCAACGACCAGTCCTTCTTGCAGGACTTGGCCATGTTCTTGTGCACGTTCTTGGGCAACCACTTGGCCGCCTTGGAGAGCTCCGAGGGCTTCAACGAGTTGCTCTTGATCTCCTTGGACTACTTGGTCGAGCTTTCCAGAATCGAGGAGCGCGAGTTGTTCAAGACCTGCTTGGACTACTGGGGCAACTTCGTTCACGGCTTGTTCGAGGAAATCAGAAACTTGCCTGCAAACGAAATGGGCCCCTTGAACCAGCTCTCATACTCCTCCCAGCTAAGACCGGGCGCTAACGGCGCACCGGACCCCGCTATTCTCGCAAAGTTCCCCTTGAGGCAACACAAGTACGCCCAGGTGTTGTCCAAATTGAGATTGGTCATCATCGAGAACATGGTGCGGCCAGAGGAAGTGTTGATTGTTGAGAATGACGAAGGTGAAATCGTCAGAGAGTTTGTCAAGGAGAGTGATACCATCCAGTTGTACAAGTCCATGAGGGAGGTCTTGGTCTACTTGACTCACTTGGACGTTGTGGACACTGAGCAAATCATGAATGAGAAGTTGGCCCGCCAGATTGATGAGAGCGAATGGTCCTGGCACAATATCAACACATTGTGCTGGGCTATTGGCTCCATCTCAGGTACCATGAACGAGGAAATGGAAAAGCGGTTCTTGGTGTCCGTCATCAAAGACTTGTTGTCCTTGACAGAGTTAAAACGCGGTAAGGACAACAAGGCTGTGGTTGCTTCCAACATCATGTACATTGTTGGCCAGTACCCAAGATTCCTCAAGGCCCACTGGAAGTTCTTGAAGACAGTCGTGAACAAGTTGTTCGAGTTCATGCACGAAACTCACGAGGGTGTTCAGGATATGGCCTGTGACACATTCATCAAGATCACGACCAAGTGCAAGCGCCACTTTGTCGTCACCCAACCTTCTGAGGCGGAGCCATTCATTGTGGAGATAATAAAGAACATCCAGTCCATCACAGAAGACTTGCTGCCCCAACAGGTCCACACGTTCTACGAGGCATGCGGTATCATTGTCAGCGCACAAACTCAAAGAGACTTGAGGGACAAGTTGCTCAGTGACTTGATGGCATTGCCCAACGTGGCCTGGAGTGCGATTGTGCAAACCGCGTCCGATGATCCCGAGTTATTGACCAACCCTGAAACAGTCAAAATCATCGCAAACATCATCAAGACCAATGTTGCCGTTTGCAAAGCAATGGGCCCCGGATTCTATTCCCAGCTAGGTTTGATGTATGTCGACATGCTCTCTCTATACAAGGCAGTGAGTGGAATGATTTCCGACTCTGTGGCCAGCGACGGCATTATCGCCACGAAAACTCCAAAGATCAGAGGTTTGAGAACAATCAAGAAAGAGATCTTGAAGATGATCGAAACCTACATCAACCAGGCTGACAATTTGGAGGAGATCGTGCGCGACCTCACTCTGCCTTTGCTCGCTGCTGTCCTAGAAGATTACAAGTCCAACGTTCCAAATGCGAGGGACGCAGAGGTGTTGAACTGTATGACTGCATTAGTTTCCAAGGTGGGACACATGATCCCGAACGAGGTTGTTCTCATCTTGCAGAATGTGTTTGCTTGCACATTGGACATGATCAAGAACGATTTCGTGGAGTACCCCGAGCATAGAGTGGAGTACTACAAGCTCTTGAAGGTCATCAACCACAAGTCTTTCAAGGCCTTGTTGCAGTTATCTGTGGATGCATTCCAGTCGTTGATCAATGCGGCGCTCTGGGCCTTGAAACACAACAACCGAGAGGTTGAAGAGAACGGATTGTTCTTAACGATCGAGTTGATTGAGAATGTCGAGAAGCTCGGAAACACCGCATTCACCAAGGCATTTTACGAGAACTTCTACTTCCAGATCTTGTCGGATACGTTCTACGTGTTGACGCAGCCAGACCACAAGTCGGGCTTCAGGTACCAGGCCCAGCTCCTCGCGCAGTTGGTGCATTTGGTAGAGGACGGCGTGATCAAAGACCCCTTGTACACTAGCGACCAGGCAGCAGAAGGCACGAGTAACTCAGACTACTTGAAGCTGTACTTGGGCAGTCTTCTTTCATCCGCGTTCGAGAACTTGCAAAAGGAGCAATTGATCAACTTCTTGAACGTGTTGACGTCGGTCTACAAGGACTTGAACAAGTTCAGCGGAACGTTGAGAGACTTCCTCGTGCAGATCAAGGAGTTTGGCGGGGACGCCACGGACTACCTTTTTGCACAGGACAAGCAGATCGAGAAGGACGAGCAAATCAAGATCCAAAGAGAGAAGGATCTTCAAGTGGCCGGGTTGATCAAGCCATCGGAGATGGAGGACTAGACACGCTACGGGTCCGAGCACCCTAATCATACAACCGTCATTTCCGGGTTCACCACTGCCACCAGGCACCGATACATATTTCTGTAGTTGTTAGGCAATTAGAGAAGAAATTTCAGCGAGCGATGTAGTTGCGTTCAGAGGCGAAACGGCACATACGCACCGCAGAAAAAAAATAAAAAAACGACACTCTACCCACCCTAGGTACAAACACATCCAGAATGGCTAGCGAAGAAACCAAGACCCCTGTCGAGACCACTGCATCTGCTGCGTCCGAGGCCCCCAAGCCTCCCACCGCCAACGTGTTTCTGATGTTCGGCGCCAAGAAGGAGAAGAAGCCCGAGGACGACAAGAAGGACGACGACAAGGACGACAAAAAGGAAGAAAAGAAGGACGACGACAAGAAGGACGGGTCGGACGCCGAGCAGGAAGAGGAGGCCGACGTGCACTTCGAGCCATTGGTGCAGTTGGAGAAGGTGGAGGTCAAGACCAACGAGGAGGACGAGGACGTGTTGTTCAAGGTCAGGGCCAAGTTGTTCAAGTTCCACGCGGACCTCAAGGAGTGGAAGGAGAGAGGCACAGGTGACGTGAAGTTCTTGAAGCACAGAACGACAAACAAGACCCGTGTGTTGATGAGAAGAGACAAGACGTTGAAGATCTGCGCCAACCACTTGGTGCACAGCGACTACGAGTTGAAGCCCAACATCGGCTCCGACCGCTCGTGGGTGTACACCGTGACCGCCGACGTGTCGGAGGGCGAGCCTGAGGCGCAGACCTTGGCCATCCGTTTCGGCAACAAGGAGAACGCCGACAAGTTCAAGGAGCACTTCGAGGCCGCCAAGGAGTCTGCGAAGAAGAGTCTGTAGATGAATACATAGCACAACTGTACGAGTGTAACAGAGTCGAGTGTAGTTCGAGTGCAGCGAGTGTCTCAGCGAGTGTTCAAGTGCGGTGGGAATGGCAGGCAGAAGTGGTTGGCACAAGTAGTGGCCTGGAACATGTCCGAGGCAGACCTGACCAGTGGCACGTACCAGCCCACGCCACCGTGATGGGGACAACACGGCGGAGCACCGCGTCTGGATGGCCACATGGAGCGACCGGCCTGTGTCCGCCGGCGTTCTGCCTGGCCGTGTCCGCAAGAAACACTACCCAGTCCCGGCCACCCCCGACGCCAACTCCGGTCTCCCCGGAGTCGTAGCGCCGCCAAAACACGTCTACAGCGGCCTCGGCCCGCTACATTGCTGCCCGGCCCAGGCAACACAGTGCTAAATTACTTCCCCAGACTGCGCACTCCACGTGCCCGCGACCGCGTAGTTAAATACGGGCCGCATCGCATGAGGGCCGCAGGGCCCACCGCCTGACAGCGCCATCTCCAGAAATGAAGTTTGGCAAGTATTTGGCGTCTCGCCAGCTCGAGCTCCCGGAGTACTCGGGCCACTTCATCGACTACAAGGCGCTCAAAAAACTCATCAAGCATTTGGGGATGCCCGCGGCGTCGTTGGACTTTGGCGGCACGGCGTCCTCGCCCACGCAGCAGCAGATCCAGGAAAAGCTCAAGGAGAACAAGGCGTCGTTCTTCTTCAAGGTGGAGCGCGAGTTGGACAAGGTCAACTCGCTCTACTTGGAGAAGCAGGCCAACCTCGCGGTCAACTTGGACATCTTGTTGATCAAGAAGAAGGAACTCCTAGCCAAGACCGCGCAGTTGGCGCTCCAGTCGTCGGACTACTCGTCCTTCAACTACAAGAACTCCATTGTGTACTTGAACCTCTACCAGAGCTTCAAGAAGCTCCACCAGGACTTGTCGCGCTTGCAGCAGTTCATTGAGTTGAACGAGGCCGGCTTCCTGAAGGTCGTCAAGAAATGGGACAAGCGCTCCAAGTCCCACACCAAGGAGCTCTTCATCCAGACCGCCGTCAGCGTGCAGCCCGCGTTCCACAAGAACGAGATCAACGACTTGAGCGACAGCGTCATCCTGTCGTTGTTTGAGTTGGAGTCCATCATGGACGGGGACTACTCCGTGTTGAAGTCCGTCCAGTCCCCGGACGTGGCCCGCGACCCGGCCAAGGCCATAGACAACGCCAGCACGTCCGCGCCCGACTCCGGCTCCAGGGAGGCGCCGTCCAACCTCCGCTCGTTGCGCCTGAACTCCACCGCGGGCTTCAACAACGGCGAGATCGACGACTTGTTCTCCAGTTTTGTCATTGTCGCCACAACGAAGACCCCCGACACGGCGCTCCTCGAGAAGTGGTTCGACACTGTTGGCTCCTCCTTGCAAGACGGCTCGGCGCGCGAGAAGCTCTCCAAGATCTTCCTTCTTTCCGTCGCAAACACAAAGATCTCCGACTCGTTCTTGGAGGCGTTCTTGAAGCTCGTCAACTACGACATCGACTTCACTATCGACACCATCGACTTCAACACGAAGCCCGTCATCCACGAGTGCTGCTCTGTGCCCCTCGTATCGGCCACAGAGAACGATCTGCATGCGATCATCAACAATGGCGTCAAGGTCGTCAACTCCAGCGACAGCATCAGCCACACCAGGGTGTTTGTGGTGAAGCACGTTGTCGACACTATGAGCCCCGAATCCTTGAACGACGTCCTCACCTGCACCGACTTCAATGGCAAGACCTGCTTACACTACGCCGCTCAGAACAACAGGCTAGATCTCCTCGACATCATACTCCCCAAGTTTCCCAAGAGCCACATCGACGACCTAGATAAGGACTCCATGTCTGCGCTCCTCCTAGCAATCAAATTCGGGCACTTTGATGCAATCAAGTTGTTGCTCAAATATGGAAGCAACCTCTATCCTGAGACTACCGAGCTCAAGCTACAGTATCTTCCAATCAATTATGCATGTCAGTTTGGCGATTACAAAACCTTGGAATACCTCTTGAGCTCCAGCAACGCCACCCCTGAAATGATCAACCGCCAGGACGTCGAGGGCTTGTTTCCTCTCCACGTTATTGCACGCTCCGGCAACTACCAGCTTATAAAGTTGCTCACCCAATACGGCGCCACAATCAATAATTTGGACGGCTTGAACAAGTGGCCCCCCATCTTCTACTCCGCTCTGGAAGGTCACGCAAAGACCACAAACGAGTTGATCAAGTTTGGTGCTCGTTTGGATTTGGTCGATGACGACGGCTACAATGTCTTGTATTACTGTGTGGCAGAGGGCCATGTGGAAGTCTTAAACCATTTACTATCTTACAAAATGGACTTTACGCCATCTGTGGATAGTACCGATGCTCAAGGTTCCTTTAAGGTGGACAAGGACGCTCTGGTCAACCTGGAAAATGTCTCGACTTCCATTCTCGATGAAGGTGACGATCTGGAAGATAGTGGCGAGATCGAAAAAAATAATGATGCCATTCCACACTTGGAGCTCCCTCCTCCAATCCTTCCTTTACGAAGATACGGCCATAGTTTCCTCGAGCAAAAGGTGCTTATCGAGTTAACTTTCCCCGTTGATTCCCATTACATTCACTTGTTTGATGTTGGCACTGAATTGAAACCAGGGCGGATCACAATCAGTTGCAATCTATCAGACATTGTTCCCAGAAACATTCTTCTTCCTGCGTCTGACGGCCAAAAGGGAACTACTAACTGCATGTTTCAGACAGAGGTGGATTCTTTGAACGACTTCAGAATCGATTTTGAAATTTTTCCGAAGTTTGGAACTCGCCTCATTGCCAAAACCACCGCTCTCAATTTCTTGGACATCGACACCTCATCGTCCGAGATCAACTCTTGCCTGTTGCCTCTCTTTGATATCAGATTGCGGAACATTGGTGAATTACGTTTAAACTACCAAGTCATCTTTCCTTTTTCAGGAAACTTGCTTGAGACCACAAAATATGACACTTATTGGAAGTCCTCCACTAACTTTGTCAAGAACAGACCGTCTGTCAAGTTTAACGCTGCTGGTGGTCTTTCACCAAATAACTTCTTATCTCCGAACAGCTTTTACGTTAACGGCTCGGCTCAGTCTGGTAAACAAAAAGACTCCAACTTTCCAGCTCCCGTTGCACTCAGTAACTCGATGTCTCCCAAGTCGTCCTTTGTCACCGCAACATCTCTCAGCGGCGAGTATCTCAAGATAAAGGTTTGTCTTTTGAACGACGGTACTCCGGTTGTTTGTCCTCATTGGTCTATTTCTGTTGCTGAGAACATCGAGCTTTTCCTTCCCAATTTGTCCTTGAAGCAGCTCACTACTTTAACATCCAGCCTTTTTGACTATGACAGGGTCATCAGGGATTTGGCAAGCATGGAGCTTAAGGACATAAACTTGGTCAAGAAACTATTGAAGATCACGTATGTTCCATTGGACTTACTCTTGAGCACCTTGAGCCCAAGTATCAACATTGGTGTTGAAATACTTTTCCCATCATTGCTCGAACTTGAAAATCTTCCATTCGCAGGGAACATCCAGCTGAACTTGAATAAGTTTATTGATCACACGTTAAATCAAGTGTTTGAGCACATCAGGTCAATGAAGCAGCGCAACAATGGAACCAGCAGGTCTTTGATTTTCTTGTCCTCGAACTCGATAGTTTGCAAGATTCTCAATTGGAAGCAGCCCAATTTCCCTGTGTTCTTGATTATGAATGGTATCGTTTTCAACAAATCAAAAGGAATTTTCGAGGCAAGGACGGCGAATGGTCTTCTCTTGGACGAGTTAACCAACAAGCTGGATCAATCTGAGAAACCAAATGAACACCATTCCACCAATAAAGTGAGGCATCTGTTGGCTGCTGAGGACCAAGAGCTCATTATCAGATCGATCAAGGATGCAACAAGTTTCATCATGGATAACAACTTGATTGGAGTCATTGCTTCCATACATCTTCTTAATCTTGTTCCGAAGCTAATTCCATTGATTCGCTCCAGAGGACTCGTTTTGGTTGCATCAAATGACTTGTTTGATCCTAATGAAAACGGACAAATGTCTTACAAGGAGTTGGATACTTACACAAAAACAGAGATTAATGGGTTGAGGTTCGACGATGTGCTTAGTTTCAAAAGTGAAAGTTAAATTAATCTGAATATACATCAAATAAAAGTTAAGATTATCTTCTTCTCCTGGGTGGGGGAGGTGGCGGAGGTGGGGCTTTTTTGCAACGGGCTTTCTCGTGAAGAGAGTTTACCGCTTTTCTAGGTGCTGGTCGAGCATTACTTGGCAAAGGAGGAAGCTTCTTTTTGGAGATGTACTCTTTGGGAAGATCCAAAAGCCGCAACGTCTGTTTTGACGGAGAATCTGGGTTTCGAGATTGTAGTGTGCGTGTGGAAGACCTGCCACTCGAAGACCGGAGCACATTTGTCTGGAAAACGTTCAGATTGTTCGCCTCGAAAATATTAACTGGAGCTTCCTCGTCATCCACCTCCTCGCCCTCGAGAGCCAAATTATGAGAAGTAGTATGCTTGTTATAGTCACTAAGGGAAGATGCTGTCACAGATGCTATGTTGGTGACCAAGAATGAGTCTGACGACATGGACGGATCAGTGTCGAGTCTTAAACTGGATATTCTCGAATTAAGCGAGGACGCCGATGTTAAGCTGTCCTGACTCGAATTCTGAATGTCGTAAATGGAGCGATCCCTATTCATAGACTTGCTTCTGTGCGCTTTGAGCCACGAAATCGAAAGACACTTACTGGCAGTTTTGACAATGGACTGCATCACTGATGCGGTGGACAGCTGCAGCCCTGCTGGCGGCAACTGCTGGGGATTTATGTCGCAATTCACAATGACATTGGAAAGAAGTTCCCAGAGCTGAGGACATTTGTACTTGGGTGAAATGTCGTTGAGCTGGCTGTTCACAAGCAAAGGGTACAAGATTTTGAGGTAGGTGAGAGCCAAAAGACTCTTTTCCTGTGTCTCATCGTCGGACGCGTAGTCAAGGTCATTCAACTCTCGGATTATCACGTCCACCAAGATCTTGAGGTCGTTGAGGTAGGCGAGCTTTGCTGTGCGGCTAGACGTGAGGATCAAGTATAGGAATTTGAGCATCTGGATCTTGATTATGCGGGACTCCTCCCGATTCAAATGATAAACCAATAAGTTCGTGAAGCCGCAGACGCCATTCAGGGCGCCATCGCGGTCGGAAAGCAAGCCATCGATCACCGCGTTCTTGGAAGTCTTTGCAGACATCGCCTTCATCATGTACTGCTCATTGATAAGAAGCAAGAGCTTGAACTCTTCGTACGCAATGAGTTTGCTGACGTCGTCAAAATCCTCGCCCGTCAAGTCATAATGGTTGAAGTTCTCGTTAGAAAGCAAATCGCCGATAACAGTGGGCACGAGATCGCACAGGGTCAATTGATCGAATTCGGTGTCGGACAAAAGAATGGCATGGTAGAGGTACTGGAAGAAGATGTTGCAGCTGAAGTTTAGCAAGACGTATGAAGAATGAGTTCCGCCTGAGGAACGCACATGTTCGGCCAAGAACAGCGAGAGCACCTCCACAAAGGCCAAGTCATGCAAGGTGCCGAGCAAGTCGGCGACGCTTACGGCTCTCAGAAGCACAGAAGGGCCGTTCTGTCCCCCGAGCAACTTGAAGAGCAAGAGCATGGTTATCACGAGGATTTCCTTGAGCATCAAGGAGTCTTCAGCGCAGTCGCCAGCGACAGAATCACTGAACACGGCCATGAGCCCCAAGATCTTGCCGAGGCATAGGCGGAAGTTTTTCACAAACAAGTTCAGGTTGAGGAGCTCGAGCGCAAGGAGCGAGCATGTGTGATAGGTCTCGTCTTGGCCCTTGAGGTAGTCGGTGACCAACTTGAGGAACTGCGAGAAGTTCTTGTTGCACTCGTCGGCATCGCTGACAATGAGGATGGGGCGTAGTTGTTCGAGCAAGAGGTCAAAGTCAGAGAGGTCTTGGGGCTCCTCTGGGGTGGAGCTGCGTGCAATCAAGAAAGAGGTGACTGGAAGTGAGTCCTGCCGTGTAACCTTGGACATTGCAACAACTGAGCCACAGCGAGCCTGGCCGGCGGGGATCCAGAGAGCGGAGGCGACAGCAACGAACTGGACTGAAAACGACGGACAGGCACTTGTGTCTTCAACACGACCCGATTTGCACGGAGTATCTTCTGAGTCTGGCTCAATTGGAGAGCCGATTACGGTGCGACCAATGTGCGGAACAACTATCGCGGAGTTTCTGTGCAAGGCGGGACACTGCGAACTATATGCGAGCCTCAGGAAGCCGTAATTCATATATGCCTATAAACGGGGTGGTTACTGGCCCACAGTCTTCAAATACACGTCGGTGCCCCAGCCCCAGTAGCTCTGGACGCTCAACAGGCCCTTGACTGCGTCGTCGGCCGGGACGGTGTCGTTGAAGATCTCGATGTAGCTCTTCAGGAGCGGCAAGCCGTAGCCCATGCCGGCCACGGTGTTTCCGCCGAGACCCGGCGGCACGTTGAGCGTCTTGTAGCTGTCGCCCTCTCCGCCGTCGTACGTCGTGAAGGAGTAGTCGAACATGTGCGGCACGATCTTGGGGTTGATGCCTTTGCCTCTGTCGCGGATCCTCATCTCCAAGAACGACGGGTTCTCGCACGTGGACAAGGTGACCTGGACGGGCTCGGTGACGTTGTTCTCGACCTGGGCGCGGAACGAGTTCTTGAAGAGCTCCTGCAAGATGTAGCTTAGGTGGTACTCGATGTACGGAAACAAGACCCTGTCCGGCCTGTGCTCGGGCATCGCGTTGGGCGGCTCGAGCAGCGTCCAGAAGCCCGAGGGCCGTAGGTTCCAGTCCACAGCAACCTCCAATGACTGGTCGTACTTCATCATGAAGAGGTCGTTGACGTGCTCCACGTTCTTGGCGATCACGTCCTCGATGTCGAGCAACTTGATGACCCCGTTGTAGGGGTTGCCCTTCTCGTACGTGCCGGAGGCTAGCGACTCCGTGAGCTGCACATGCTGGTGGGCGATGAGCCGCATGCTGATTCTCTCGCGCAAGTGCTGGTCCAAGAAGGCCTTGACCCGGTCGCGGGACACCAAGTGCGTGACCTCGCTGAAGCCCTTGGACAAGGTGGGGAGCGCGTCCGCGTGGAGCTCGATGAGCTCGGCCACGATGTCGTGGGTGAACTTCTCGTTCTCGGCGAGCGACGTGGGCGGGTTCAACGACGCCCGGAGCAACGCGGACATCGACTGCAAGTACGTGCTGTACAGCTCGGAAATGGCGGGGTTCAACATCACCAAGTAGGGCAAGTCGCGGAACTTGGTGAGCTGGCTGGCGTTGTAGCTCAACAACGAGTCGATGGTGGTCTTGGCGATGTCGAGCACCAGGCTCGAGTCCAACTGCCGGGACTGGTCGTAGAGCAGCTGCATCGAGCACTTTCGGAGCGGCTGGTTGGCGTAGTGGTAGATGAGCCGCTCCAACGACGAGCGGATCTTGTACTCGTGGGCAAAGTCGTGCTCCGTCTGCTTGGGCGCAGACGAGTATCGCCGGAGGGCCCACGTCAGGCGACGAGGGCCGGCGAGAATGCGCCGGGCGTACGGCGTCGTGCCACAAAACATGGAGCGAGAGATGCGGCGGGTTTGGTGACGGTGGATGGATTTAGTGCCCCGTTGTCCGAAAGAGAAGCAGGCCCAGATCATCCGCATTCCGGTCAGATGGAGGCTGGCAGTTCGGCCATCTATACTGTACGCACTCATACGCGAGCGTTTTGTGGGGCCACCAATCTCCATCTTTCGCAGACCGCATCCGATGAAGCGAAAAGACTCGGACAATTGCCCCGTGTGCAGCGGGCTATCGCCCAGCGAGGCGGACGTCTCGGACGCCGAGAGCCTCTCGTGGGTCAGGTGCGACGTGTGCCGGCAGTGGTTCCATAGCTTGTGCCTATCGCTCACCGCGAGCGAGCTCCGCCAGATCTCGTCGTTCCATTGCCTGGCGTGCGAGGAGGCCCACGGCCCGTCCCACCGCAAGCGCCAGCTGAAGCGGGCACGCGCCAGGATCGACTACGTGGCGCTCGACCAGGGCGAGACGTTTGCGGTGGACAAGTCGGTGCACCCGCATGTCGGCAGCTTCCTCGAGTTCGGGCCGGACGTCGACCGGAGCGACCGCAAAAACGGCCATGTGGAGATCCTCGAGAGCCCGCAGCTCACCGAGGCGTACGTCTTGCTGACGGGCCTTCCCCGGCCCGTGTTGGTGCCGGACGTCACCTCCGAGTCGGGCTTGGTGCTTCCGGCGCCGCGCGAAGACATCTCCGTCAAGTACATCGCCGAGAAGTGCGGCGCGGACGAGCCCGTCGAGGTCATGGACGTGCTCTCGCAGCAGAGCGAGGCCCCGGCATGGACGCTCCGGCGCTGGAAGGACTACTTCTACACGCCCGAGCTGGACCGCGACCGCATCCGCAACGTCATCTCGCTAGAGGTGTCGCAGGTGGACGGCTTGGGCAGACACTTCACGCGCCCGCAGATGGTCACCGACATGGACTTGGTGGACAAGGTGTGGGTGGCCGCGGACGGCGAGCGGCCGCAGGTCACCACGTACTGCCTCATGTCGGTCCGTGGCTCCTACACCGACTTCCACATCGACTTCTCCGGCACCCCGGTCTATTACACCGTGTGCCACGGCACAAAGACCTTCCTCATGTATCCGCCCTCTGAGCAGAACTTGGCGTTGTACGAGAGCTGGTGCCTGGAGCCCAACCAGAACTTCACGTGGTTCTGCGAGTACACCAAGCGCATCAACGGCTCCGTCGTCAAGCCCAGCGGCGGCTTCAAAGTGACCTTGCACACGGGCGACCTCTTCATAATCCCCAGTGGCTGGATCCACTCGGTCTACACCCCCGAAGACGCTGTCATAATCGGCGGAAACTACTTGACGCTCCACGACCTACCGATGCATTTGAAAATATACGAGCTTGAGCGCAGAACAAGGGTCCCATCCAAATACCGCTTTCCGCTGTTCAACAAGGTTCTCTGGCTCACCAGCTGGTACTACCTCAACCACAAGGACGAGTTCCTCAGGGATTTCGGCGCCCCTCTGCCGGTCAAGCAGGAAAGCTTACACGACGGGCTGGCTGTGCTCTCCCCCAAAGAGGAACATGCGCCTGAGCCGCCTGCCGAGGAAGCCTCGCAAGACACGCGGGTGGGCGAGGCAATAGAAGCATTGCTGCTGCTCATTGAGCATCTAAAGAGACACTACAAGCTCAGTCAAACGCAGGCAATAGCGAAGAAGAGCATACCGTTCAAGTTGATCGGCAGAAACGTTGAAGACTATTTCTCAAAAACACAAAGCTGGTTGCAGGAACTTCAAAGTGGGAAAGAATAATTGAGTGGCTGATTTCCGCTCGCAATCAAAACAGATTACACGTCCAGCTTCTAGCGCCTTCTTTGTCCTTGTAAATGCAAGCCACTCTATAAATCCAACTTCTTTCCCTTTTCTCTGGCAGCCTCGCCGTACTTCTTGATTCTGATGGATTGCACAGCGATGAATCCAGTGGTGTCCTCGGGGGAGAACCCGGTCAACTCGTCCATGGAGGACTCCGTCTCGTCGTACAACTTTTCGGTGTCCGAGAAACGGCCCAAGATGGAGACGGAGCCCTTGTAGGCCCTAGCTCTGACGGTACCGTTGACGGTCTTTTGCGAGGGAGGGATCATCGACCTGACGTACTCACACTCGGGGGTAAAGTACATACCGTTGTACAACAACTTGGCGTAGGTGACGGTCACGAACTGGTCCCTCAATGCTCTGACTTCTCTGTCCAAAGTCAAGCCCTCCAAGTCGATGTGGGCCGTTCTCAAGATCGTCAAACCTGGGGTCTCGTAGCAGCCTCTGGACTTGATACCGATGAATCTGTTCTCGACAATGTCGATACGGCCAACACCGTTTCTTCTGGCCAAGGCGTTGGCCTCGATGAACAACTCCACGGGGTCCGTCACAACCTTCTTGCCTCCGTCGAGAACCAACTTGACTGGCAATCCCTTCTCGAACACGACCGAAAAGTCCTCTGGGGTCTCTGGGGCGTCGGTGGGGTCGACGGTCAACTTCCACATGTCCTTGGGTGGAGTGGTGTTGGGGTCCTCCAAGATTCCGGCCTCGAAAGAAATGTGGGCCATGTTCTCGTCGGTGGACCAAGGCTTGGCCTTGGTCTGGGCAACTGGGATGTTCTTGGAGGCGGCGTAGTCCAACAAGTCCTTTCTACCAGCGAATCTGTTGAAAAAAGCGGGGTCTCTCCATGGCGCAATGACCACCACGTCGGGCTTCAATGCGTAGAACGACAACTCGAATCTGACCTGGTCGTTACCCTTACCCGTGCAGCCGTGCGACACGGCAAAGCAGTTCTCCTGCTCGGCAACCTGGATCTGTGCCTGGGCAATCACAGGCCTAGCCAACGAGGTTCCCAAAAGGTACACGTTCTCGTAGATGGCGTTGGCCTGGATGGCAGGGAAGCACACGCTCTCGACGAATTGCTTTCTCACGTCCACAACCACGAACTTGGTGGCACCAATAGCCAAAGCCTTTTTCTCTGCAGCCTCGAAGTCCTCCTCCTGGCCGATGTTGGCCAAGAACGCAATGACTTCGTAGTCTTGCTCGAGCAACCAAGCGAGAATCACAGAGGTGTCCAAACCACCGGAGTATGCCAAACAAACCTTTCCTTTCGACATTTTGTTCGTTTTATTCTTTATCAGCGAGAAAAAATATCGTCGTCCAATGGGCAGGGGACCGCCTTTATAGCGATCTTCGACCGCGCTAAAAAATTTCAGTTGCCCTATCGGGACGAGGGCCTGCAGACAAGGTGACTCATTTCTCTACCTCGTGGCATGCCAGACCATCGTGCCCTCTGGCCTACACATTCCAGAGTGTCTACGTCTCTGTCTGAATGGCGCTTATCAATGCTCTACATGCGCTCGTGCCAACGCTCTTCTGTAATCTCCAATGTTCTCTATCGCCCAGTTACGGACCGCATGCACGGCAGTTGCTGAGAAAAAGGGCCTCTGTTTGCTGCAGTTCCATGCTAATGGGCCCCAAAGCCTCTGAAGTTCTCTTTTGCAGCCTTTGCCGGGCTCGTTCCAGTGGAATCAAGACAACTGGCACAGAGTAGGATGACTCTGAATCACGCCCGTGGACAGGCCATATGCACTACTTTCTCGCGCCAATAGTCATGATGACCATGAATCATCTGGCTCCTAGTCATCCATGAGCGATCTGAAAAAGGGCGGTGTTACGCACGCCATTCGAGAAAAGCTAGGGTTCGAGGATGAAAGGCTATGGAGGCGGTTCCTGGCACGACGATTGGAACTCATAGACTCGCTTGATTTGAGCTCCAAGAAGGCCAGAGAGCAGGAGGACGAGATCAAACGAGTAGCGGAGATCCTTCGCCTGGAGTTCCACTACGGCCCAGAATGCTACCAGGATTTCGACAAATTGGTAAGAGCGGCTATTCAAAGCGTCCGTCGCAATCGCAAACGAGGCACAAAGACGGGCAGGCACAACGTGAAACGGCGCACTCTATCGCTGGACCGGCTGTCCTCTGCCGAGCAAGAAGCCGATGTCCGCAGACCCAATGACTACGAGAAGCCTGAGTTCATATCGGAGTTTGTCAAGTTGAAGTTCGACGGCACGGACTCGATCTACGACATGAACTACTCCACCTCCCGGATAGTGCGCGAAGAAGATCAATCTCGAATTGCAATTGACTCCATTATCCGTCCGGCCAAAGTCGGTGCCATCAACTCCTCCAGGAATAATTTGCACTTGCATACCTTGCCTGGCATGGACAGCGGTGCAAACACGTTTGAGCTTGAGAAGTCGCTACAAACCACCCGGTACTCTTTGCTTTGGCTCATAAAGCGGTCGAAGCTGTGCATGCTACTGGCCACTCTGCATAACAACACTTCATTCAGACTAATCGGAGAGACCTCGATAGCGGCCACTTCGGCGTTGATGCTAGAATCCTCCTTTTCTGGACTAAGTCCGACTTCATTCGGATACCTAAAGGAACGGATCAACCTGGCTTCGTTCCAGGCCAGGTTTTACCGCACCCTAGAGGCCGGCAACTCGGTGGCCGAATCTCTTGATAACAACACGGCTGTGGCGACGCTTCAGATCTTGATTGGCTGCTGCATTAAAGATTTCGGTTTTGATGCGATTGTCTATCAGCTTGGGAGGGCCTTCTATCTCTCCATACTACTAGACTTTCCTTTCATACTGCGCTCTGCGGTGCCTTTTGAAAAGCCAATCGCTGACTTTGCTCCTAAGTCTCAAGGAGAAGAAAACACGGAGTCTTCGTCGTTGTCTGACTTAGCCACGGTTGCTTCTGGGATTTTCGGCGACACAAAATCCTCCACCGCGTCCGTGCAGACCGCTGCCACCTCCCCGGATCTCCCGAAGTTGCCAGGACTGGAGCCTGCGTATGTCGCGAGTGTCCGAAGCAGGTCGGCCTCCAGAGAGGAGACGAAACTGGTTAAGTTGAGATTTTTGTCGTCGACACTTGACTTCATATTTCCTACTTCGAATTCTGCTCCTCCCAGACTAGTCGAAGTCTTGGACAACGCAAAGGAGGCATTCAAACTCAACAGCAACCACATCTACCGGTTACGCAACTGTGCAAATGGCCAAGATATCCAGTCGGACTTGGATTTGGAAAGACTCTTTGCCCAGGATCCCACTATTGAGCTTGAGATCTACTCAGAGAGAATTCTGCCCATTGCTATACATGAGCTAACATCAGCAGTCACACTGGATGTGGTCAGCGCCAACAAGAAACCGATTGCGTTACCTGAGCCCATTCACCCGAAGTTGTCCAGCTCCACCACGCCCATTCCCAGAGACTTGCTGCCACGCTCGGGTCATTTGCCGCTTCTTCCTAAGTTCCAGCCTTTACTATAGCACAAGCTGGCTAGACTTGTTCCTCCTTGTAGCCTCAAGATGTTCAGCCTTGTGGAACAGGGCATCATACTGCAGTAATCAACTACAAACAATGTACAGTATAGTTAGCGTATCTGGTAGCCTGAGAGCGAAAAGGGTCCCGATGTGCCCTGGTGAAAAGTGCACTGCGGCGCGCACCTCGTCTGGGGAAGACGAGAGCCGAGAGAATTCTAACTAAGCCCTGAGCCAGCAAAAGAACCCACACATTGCGAGCGATGCATCCGTCTGTCGCTCCAGATAAGGCACAGGAACCTGCGGCAAATGCTGCCCAGTCTGTGTCCTCTCAGCATCAAGACGTGAGCCACACGTCTCGAGAAGTCGGTCGGGCGGTAGATCCCCCCAGACCAAAGTACGTCCCACCACTAAATTTCTCGTTGGTTGAGGATGGTGTCTACCGAAGCGGGTTCCCCATGCCCATAAACTACTCCTTTTTGGAACGACTCAAACTAAAAACGATCATTTACTTGGGAGACTTGGGCGAGGAAAAGCTGAAGAAGAAGTTCGAGGCAGGCGACAGACACAAGGCAAAGCTAGATGGGCAGTCTGGTGAACACAAGCCAAGGAAGGAAAAGCAAAGCACTGCAGAAATATTCGAAAACTACAAGGCCTGGATAGCGACCACCAACATCCAGTTTCATCATTTGGTGGTGCACTCCTCGCTGGAGCCTTTCATACTGAACACACAAGAAGAAACCCAGAAAGCGCTAGTGGAGGCTCTACATCTCATTCTTGATAAACAGAACTTCCCCATCTTGATCCACTCAAACAAGGGAAAGCACCGGACAGGCGTCTTGGTCGGGTTGATGCGCAAAATACTCCAGCGGTGGTGCATGAGCGGCATTTTCGAGGAATACGAGAAGTTTGCTATGGGAAAGTCGGAGTACGACTTGGAGTTCATCGAGCTCTGGCAGCCCGACTTGCTATACGAGAAAAGCCAGCTTCCAGACTTTGTGAAAATATAGTATATTGTGTTATTACAGGAGATATAGAGCTCCGGGCTCTGTTCGTTACATATTGTTCTTCATCTCTCTCAACTGGTGCATCACCTCCACTGGATCAGAAGCGCCAGTTGCCTTGATGACCTGAGGGTCTTGTAAGCGCATGAAAGGGTTGAATTCTAGCTCGTCGCCAATGGTGGAGCACCCAGCAGTATACGTGCCTTTGTTCTCCAACTTCGACAAGGCCTCGTTTTGCAAGACGGTCTTGCTGAATGCAATGTTCGATTTGGTGTACTCGTGGCCAGCGTAAACAACCGTGTCTCGTGGCAATTTAGCGAGCACCTTGTTGAGCGACGAGTTCATTTGCTCGGCGGTTCCCTCAAAAAACCGCCCGCAGCCGCTCACAAAAAGCGTGTCGCCAGTGAATACAGCTCTCTGCCCGGTCTTGGGATCCACTGCGTAGTACGAGATCGAGTCTTGGGTGTGGCACGGGGTGAAGAGCGCCCTGATGGAGACACTGTCTCCCAAGTCGATCACCTCCCCGTGGGACGGGGTGTAAGTGACCAATTCAGAGTCCTTACCCGCGATGATTGGCAAATCGGGGTACTTCTTGCTGAAAGCCTTGTTTCCCCCGGCGTGGTCCCAGTGGTGATGGGTATTGACGATTGCTTTCAACTCGAAGGTGGGCTTTTCCTTCGCAAGAAAGTCAAGGACGTCGTCCGGGAACGCAGGGTCGATCAACCACGCATGCTTGGTGGAGTCGTCCACGAGAAGGTAGGCGTAGTTGTTCGAGCTGCCCACAGAGCACGGGATTGGCGTGACATGCATTGTTCTGTGACTTTGTGTGTTGGAAAGCAGAGGACCAGAGTGAGTGCGGAGAGCAAAAGCCTTGGCGCCAGCAGGGTCAGGAATTCGATTGTTTGCGAGAGCAGAAAACGATCTGTGAAGTGGGGGAAATTCTTTTGTTGTTCTTGGCTTAAGATTGAACGCAAGTAAGCACGGGGGTGTTCCTGTTGGGATAGTCTTCAAGGCTTTCAACATATAAGCTGAATAAGCGGGAGGCGGGATTGGCAGGAGCGCGACTAACGGATAAACTGGCCACCAGTGCCGCCGACGGCACCACCGGATAAACCGCAGGCACTTCGGCTTGAAGGAAAATGAGGGTTTAATTCCAGCAGACCGTAGAGGAGAGCTAAAAAAGCCCGGCTGAATCTCTGGAAGCGAGCATATTGGACCTCTTGTGCGCTGGCCACCGCTGCGATAAGAACGCTGGCCTCTAAATTAGTGATCTAGTGTTATTGGGAGCTTGCAAACTCGTATAATTGTTTTAGAGTGCCTTTTCGAACAAGCGTGCTATCGCCGGCCTTGTATCTATCTTTTCTGATTTTTGGTGATGTGTTTTCACTTTTGCTATTGCAGTCTTAAACGGATGCGAAATTCGTGGTGCTATGCTTAGGGTGGAGTTCAAGATGAAATGAAAAAGAGATTTAAGTCCTTTGATGATATATCCAATTTGCCGAGTAAAGGAAGATCCTAGAACTTTATGAATAGAATCGGCTGTCTTTCTCTATAATAGCACACTATAAGCGAACACCTTACCTCACCATAGTAAAGCGACACGCTACCCTCCGGAGAGTCGCGCTACCCTACCACTGGCCACAGCCTCTCGACACCTGTACTCAAGTTGTGAACACACAAAGGTTTCAAGCTATGAGGATTCTATCGTTCTTCCTATGGGTGTCATGGGTCGGTCTATCGGTAGTAGCCGCCATGGACTTTCCATTCGACCTCAACGCGGTCGAGCTAGTCGGTGAAAATTCGACCGAATCAACGCACGACCAAGCGGCACGAGACTCCCTTCTCTGGGGCCCCTACAGATCCGGAAACTACCTCGGAATACGGCCGCGTATTCCGAACTCGCTCATTTCGGGACTCTTGTGGTTCAATGCCAATAGCCAGGCCGGATTCAGGTCGTTGAGACATTCCTACGAGCAGGGCCACGACCTCGGAAAAGCTAACTGGGTAGACTTTGACCCACGCTTGGGAGGGCGCCAGGTGATCATAGATAACGAAAACCACATCACCCTCACAATTGACTTTGTCAAGCGCAACAATGGACGAAACTGGGGTGTCAAAGTCCGTGCAAAACCACACAAAGGGTACGAGAACATCATTACCTCGTTTGTGTGGTACTCCGGATTGGAAAGCGAAGAATACGATGACGTGGCTGACGACGTCAAGGCCACAGGATTCTTGAAGCTAGATAACGCAAAAAACCCCAATGGATATCGCAACGTCCATTTATCGGGATACTCCAATGAGCTCGGCCTTTTCGAGATCGAAATCAATGACGGCGGAGAGAAAGTCAGAAACAAGCACCCCAATCCGGGGAGTCTTACTAGAAAAGACTTGGACCCTAGCCGTGCTCACCACGTCAGCCTACGTGTTCCCAACGGGAACGTATGGCTTGCATCGGACATATTCGTCACTTTGTTGCAAGATTCGGTCAAAGAATTAGCCACAGAGCTCGGAGAGCAAGCTTCTCAAATTCCCTTTCACCAAGCCTTCATGATAAGAGACTTGAACCATTACGAGGGCAATTTGCACATCATCCAGAAGACCTTTCTTGGTCGTTGTGAGTTTGACATCACTTTTAACGAGGCCAACTCCAATGGTCTAGAGAAAATCACGTCTAAAAATATCAACTCGCACATCGACTTCATGCTCAAAGAAAACGAAAGAAAGTTTCGGACACACTTCCCCCTTCAGGAGTACTCGAAGAGTCATCGGAGGTTTGCAAAAGAGCTTCTCTCGGGCCTTTTAGGGGGCCTTTCTTACTTTCACGGAGACCACCTAGTTGATAGATCAACATCTTTGGACGACGAGGAACTTCCAGTCAATGTGAACGGAGATGTGCATCTTCCAAAATTTGTTGGCAGTCCCGAGGGTCCTTTCGAGCTATTTACTCTTGTTCCGTCGAGGCCCTTTTTTCCCAGAGGATTTTATTGGGATGAAGGATTTCATCTACTTCCAATTCTTGACTATGACCCGGATTTAGTCCTCGAAATCTTCAAGTCTTGGGTGAACCTCGTAGATGAGCTGGGATGGATTGCAAGAGAGCAGATTTTGGGTGACGAGGCTAGAAGTAGAGTGCCGGAGGACTTTGTTGTCCAAAGCAGTGCGGTGGTGAATCCTCCAACCTTATTGCTTGCATTCAGTCAACTCTTGGACAACGCACGAGGAAACCCTTTTCAGCAACATATCGACGAGAATATTCCTGATGCTCTTGGACAGACAATAATCAACAACCCCGAGTTGCTTGCGAACTACACCCGAGACTTGTATCCAAAATTGAAGCGTCACTTCAACAGCTTCCGTGAGAGCCAGAGAGGTGAGACGGAAGAGTTTGAGAGAGACCACGGGCTAGAGATATACAGATGGAGAGGCAGGACTCCCACTCACAGCTTGGCATGTGGACTTGACGACTATCCTCGCGTTCTTCCTATGGATATAGCCGAGCTCAATGTAGACCTTCTTTGCTGGGTGGGAGTGATGACAAGATCCATGAGAAAGGTCGCGGAAACTTTGAAGATTGACGAAGACATCGAATATTATACAGAGTTGGAGGGACAAATCACGAAGAACATTGAAGAAATCCATTGGTCAGAAGCTGATGCAACTTACTGCGACGTTTCCGTTGACGACTCAGATGAGCCAGTGTTTGCATGTTTCAAGGGGTACATTTCATTGTTTCCCTTCCTAACTAAGTTCATTCCACCTACAAGCGTTGATAAGTTGGAACACGTTGTGGATCTTATTTCTGATCCGGAAGAATTGTGGAGTGATTTCGGTATCAGATCGCTTTCCAAATCAAGCGAGTTTTACCGCACCGCCGAAAACTATTGGAGGTCCCCGGTATGGATCAACATCAACTACTTGATACTAGAGAGCATGCTCTACTACCAAGACGCGTCTCTGGCTTACTCCTCCGACAAGCTAAAGAAGAAAATAGACGACACGTACGTGAAACTCCGCAAAAACTTGATCGACAATGTCAAGCGGGAATGGGAGAGAACAGGGTTTGTTTGGGAGCAATATGATGACGAAACCGGGTCCGGAAAAGGTGCCAAGAACTTCATGGGATGGACCAGCTTGATTCTTCCCATCATGTCTATGCCCGACAGCACGCGCAAGGTTTGATGGGCTGACCTAGAGTGATACAGACAAAAGATACAGACTACTACATAAAAGAGTACGGGACAAGCAATTCTCTACACGTAATTCATTTCAGGAGATTTATCTTAAGCAGCTTTCTACCCCACAGAATACCCATACTTGCTACTGCCCTACTGCACTTAGTAATATAGGAAGACTCGCATAGTATGCGCACATACGTACCGTTATCAAGTGAGGACAGAAAAGGAACCCCCAAAACAACAGGATGTCTTCTTTAGAGTCATATACCCTGTTCCGCTTGTCGCAAACGCCTCAAAGCAAGCGAATGGCACAAAAAACGCGGTCCAAGCAGAAAATCACGAATGTGATCTTGAACTACTTCATCCAGGAAGGATTCCAGACGTCTGCATTGAGTTTGTCTAAGGAAGCAGGAATTCCATTAGAAAACTCCCTAGGTGAATCCAAGGGTCAAAAAGGAAGTGTGCTTTTGCCTGCGGACGCAGAAGACACGACTTCTCTAAGCAGTATGTCGTCTGTCGGTGGTAGCAACCCGTTCTTTGACCGCTCCATCAAGGGTTTCACCTCCATTGAGAAAAGGCGACTCATCAAGCACCTCATACTCAGGGGCGATATTGCAGAAGCCATTGAAGCTGTCAGCACGTACTTTCCAACCATTTTGGACACCAACAATTTGCTATTGTTCAAACTCCTACGTCTAAATTTGATAGAAATGATCCGGACACACAAGCTCGTGGCCCTCAAAACAAAGGCCGAGACAGGCGAAGAGGAGAGTGTGGAAAATGAAAAGAAGTTCTTGAGTCAGGTATTGACTTTCGTGCGAGAGAAATTGATCAATAAAGTGACCCTCTCGATGGATCTTCTCAAAGAATTAGAGATAACCATGAGTTTGCTTTGCTTTGACTTTGATCCCTCTCAACCCTTGAGTGAAATGACAGAATTGCCAAAAGAGTTGCAGCAGCTACTCAACTCGTCACTACGAAACGAATGCTACCGCGCAGTCAACAAAGTGATTCTTGATTTGGAGTCGTGCAATGTTCCCGAGCTCCAGTACAAAGGGGTGTACTTCGAAAGCATCAGCCCCAGTCTGCTAGAGGCAATGTCAATTGCGAAGCCACTTGATGACTCGGATGATTCTGGTGCCGAGGACGTCGATGTCGACTATGGCTCAGACGTTGCCCAATCCATCGAAAACATGATATCTTTTGCCCCTGAGTCGAAGCCCGAAGTCCAGTTTGGGTCTACAAGCCAAATACTTCAGAGCAATAACGACGCAGAAAGCCAGTCATACAGGTCTCAATTAGAGGAAATCTTCAAGTTGTGGGTAGCTACAGAGCTGATTTTACTACGGAAGAAACTCATCACCAGGAAGCAATATGTTCAGAGTGACTCAGACGAGAAGCTTCAACTCTAGTCTCCCTAAGCTATATGAGAATGACTGACTCGATCACATTTCCGGTTTCGATGTGAATTTTACTCAAGTAAGTTTTGTTGTGATCAGCGGCGACTTCCTGGGTTTTGTTATTGAAAATGAGGACGTCTTCCGAGGAAAGCTCAGGAAGAGTAGGGTGATACTTCGCCCGAAAGCTGGACTCAAGGAAGGTGGCTAGGGTCCTTTGCCGAAGCTGAGCAATGGTCGATCCTAGCTCGGGGTCCGAATTGTTCTCAAAGTCTTCGGGGCCAAACTCAAAGTGATATGTGACGAATTTGTCGAGCTTGAATATATCGGCCGCTTGCTGATTGAGGACATTCCACTTCCATAAGTTGTAAGGCGAGTCTTTCTTGAGTTGATAGTAAGCTCTGACCTTATGGAGGTCCTCCTTCTTGGCAGTATTGACTTTGACGTATACGTGTGCACAGTGGACGGGCACTTCTTTGAAGATCTCTCTCGCGTGGTATTGCCATAAACCCAAATAAATTCCCGACCAGTAGAGTAGCTCGTACCAGAAGAGCACCACGAATGCAACAAAGAGCGTCTCCGTTATGTACTTTGAAGTCGCATTATGAATTAAACTCCTCGTAAAGGCGCTTTTGGACAACGTCTCTGTAAAACGAGCGTCGAAGTTCTTGATGAGTTCCATGCAAGTTATTCGGAGAGTCATTGGGCAGGCTAGACGTATAACGAAGAACGTGGAGTGATCGCAGAGCACTTCATTGCACAGGAAATCCGATCGTCGCTCAGAATCGCGCATGGCACTAAACGACTATACGGGAAATGCAAGCCTTGGAATAGACGTATCGTGGAGGCCCCATATCGAGGCAAGACTACTAGAAAAAGCACGGAAAACAGTATGTTTCCCAACAAGCGATCTTATTGCAAGGATGCTTTATTGTGCACAAGTGTTCATGTTGTATTTCTCTTGTATTAAGTATTTCGGTCCCAGGAACCTTCGCTGTCAGCGAGAAACTAGCTGACTGGACTAGGGATGAATTGTAGAGTTAGAAAGTCACGTAAAGTGAGCCCGTGGGTGGATCGACCTCGAACAGAGCATGCGAGGTGGAAATCTCCTCCATGAGCTTAATCTTTCTGTCCACCGGCCAGATGCTTGGGTAGGACTTCTCATTGTCATCCAGGCCAGCTGGAAGGAGATTAGGCGAGGCTACCGACGTGGGATGCCCAGATTGGTCACGAACACTAGACGTGCTCTGGTCACCAGCAAACTCAGCGCTCTGAGTGCTCGAGGCTTTGTTGTTCGCCGTGTCTTGCTCGTGAGTACTCTGGGAAAGAAAGGTGGAGACGTCGATGAGATTCTCGCTCAAGTCGTTCACTATGCCATTGAGTTCGTTCTGGCGCTGCTGCTGCTTCAAAAGAGTCTCTTGCATGTCCACATCCGAGTTGATGTCGCGGTTGCCCAATAGCGAGGTACGCTCGTTCTCGTCGGAGTCATCTTCCCCTAGACCGAGACACGAAAAGCAGGCGCCCATGTCCGAAAAGTAGTACCGTAATGGTGCACGTCTAGTGCCTGGCACAAGCAAAAGGCTGGCTGAGACGAGCGGTCACGTGACACGCACAATGCGTTTTAGATAGGTCGCAGCAAGGAGGCAACCGGGCCCCCGAAGCATTTGGCATTGTGGAACACAGAGTATCTTTACCGCAATGTCGAAGGCATTAGCTTTTCTTGCATTCGATTCCTTGGTCTCGCAGTTCAGTCGCACTGCTCCAAAGCGGCTCCTGGATTTTGAGCTGGCGGCTGCAACCCCAGGCGACACCAAGTACCCTGCCAATGCTGCGCTCTTTGTTACGTGGAACAAGAAAAACCGCTTGAGAGGCTGTATCGGCACCTTCCAAAGCATAGAGATAGAGAAGGGCGTGCGCAGGTATGCGTTGATTAGTGCATTTGAGGACACTCGCTTCCATCCCATCAAGGAGTCTGAGATCCCCTCATTATCCGCTAGCATAACGGTGTTGGATAATTTCACGCCCATTGAAGATCAATACGACTGGGAAATAGGGAAGCACGGATTGAAAGTACTGTTCACGAGAAACGGCAACCATTACCTGGGAACATTCTTGCCACTGGTGGCACCCGAGCAGGACTGGGACAAGGACCAGACTTTATGGAATTTGCTCAGGAAAGCCGGCTTTGGTGGCGTATCCGAGAGGGACACGCCCAATTTCTATAGCTTTGCGCTCTCAAACGGCGATATGACTCTAACCAGGTACGAGGGGCTCAAATTCGAGGCAACGTACGATGAGTATCTCAGGGCCGTGGGGAAATGATCCTTGCGTGCCACACTGTTATGCAGACAACGAATTTAACGATAAGCAGAGCATAGGTTTCGCCACGTATGTACCCTTCATGACAAGACGCAACCCAAAATGAAAGCGTAGCACACTAAATCTCTCCGGGCTGGCGGTGCCAAAAACTTTTTTTTTCGTAGAAGCGCAAGTGGTTTAGTGGTAAAATCCAACGTTGCCATCGTTGGGCCCCCGGTTCGATTCCGGGCTTGCGCATACTGCTTAAAATACGCCTTAAAGGTGAACCGCGCCAAGGAGACTTGGTTCGGAAATTTTTTTCCCCTTAATGTAGGCTAGCCGTCGATCGCGACACCTTTTGTCCAGCTTGCGGCTGCCTACTTTCGGCTAAGTTCCTTTGCCCCGAAACTTGACTCTGCTTTGGAAACAACTACCAAAACTAGTTCGCTAGTCAACCACAGCACTCGTGGAAGCCGACACCTTAGTAGTTCTTTTCGCAGCCTAGAATGAAGGAGACTTGGTACGAAAATTTTTTCCCCTTAATGTAGGTGTAGGTCTAGCCGTCGATCTTCGCGACAACCTTTTGTCCAGCTTGCGGCTGCCTCCTTTCAGTCAAGTTCCTTTGCCCCGAAACTTTACTCTGCTATGGAAACAACTACCAGACTTAGTTCATTGGTCAACCACAGCACTCGTGGAAACACGACGGCACCTTAGTAGTTCTTTTCGCAGCCTAGAATGAAATAGCCGGTTCGCTCCGCCACGCTAAGTATGCAGAGACGCATGGCGCGCTTGTTCTGTTCGATGAGATTGATGCAAGGCAAATTCAGTTAAAAATATCAGTTCCATCGCCATTGTTCCAGCTTGCATGTATTCGTTATATGCTGGAGGTGGGCTGAGCAAGAAGCTCTTTGTTCGCCTATTTGTTTTGTCTTGTTGCACTGTAGCCTTCTTCGACACGGGTTGGACCCTTCAGTTGCAGCAATTAGCAGCCATACGAAGGCTGACGCCGCCCGAAACACCAAAGGGCTTGCCAAACAACTCTGCCAAAGCTCTCCTTGTCCCCCCTAACTCAATTACTCTTTTTCATGACTCACATCCCAAAAGGTAAGCGGGGTTGCGATAACCATTGTCTCCGCTCGGAAGGATGGAACGCGCGCGCAACCCCGGAGAAAATTGATCAGTTTAAAAACGAACATTCTCGCTTCGCAAGGCTGAAGGCATCTCAACGGCCAAACAGTTTCTGGACACCGAACGACTCACAGCACCTGAAATCTGCTGAATTTACTCTCGCTTAATAAGACGAGCCAACAGAAAAAAACCAGCCGTGAAAAAAAGAAAAGCAAGCAATTTCCATGGCTCTGGATACATGCAGCTCAGAGAGCGCCTTCAATGGCCAGTTCATGAAGGCCCGGATAGCGTCGGTCTTTGTGTTGCTCTTTTTGTCGGCCGCGGGATCGTTCTTCCCGCTCTTGGCCATCAAATGCCTGTTCCTTAGAATCCCCGACTTCATAATCTTTTCTGTGCGGTACTTCGGAAGCGGGGTGATCTGTGCTACAGCTTTCATTCATTTGCTAGGCGAGGCAGAGACCAGTCTCAGCCACAGCTGCTTGAGCGAAATTTTCCACAAGTATTCGTGGGCGTCGGCGTTTTCCTTGATGGGTTGTGTGACCATGTTCACCATCGAAGCGGTCACGCATCGCGCCATGGACCAAAGACAACGCCGCCGTATGCTAGCCTGCTGCGGTCCTATGGGAAGCGACGTAGACGTCCCCGCAGGAAATGAAGACGTGATTGAGACCGACGATAAGCGCTCAGACAGGTCTCGCTCGAACTCGGTTTCTAGCGAGAGCCGCGAGGCCACGGCTAGAAAGAAGAACGAGGTGGTGAAGGCCTTGTTGAGCATCTACCTTTTGGAGTTCGGCATCGTGTTCCACTCGGTGTTCGTTGGGCTCTCGTTGGCCATCGCAGGCGAGCAGTTCATCACCCTCTTCGTCGCCATCTCCTTCCACCAGTTCTTCGAGGGCATGGGACTTGGGGCCAGGTTCGCCACGGCAAAGTGGCCCGACCACTTACACAGAATGCCCTGGTACCTCTCCGCGGTGTACAGCGTGACCACACCCTTGGGCATTGCCGTCGGGCTTGGCGTGCGCAACTTGTACCTGGAGACCAGCCCCACGTCGTTGATCGTCGTGGGTGTTTTTGATGGTTTCTGCTCGGGGCTCTTGATCTACAACTCCGCCGTGGAGCTCATGGCCCGTGACTTCATCCTGGACCCGGCCTTGAAGGGCGCCAGCAACCGCCGCTTCGCGCTTGCCTACTTCGCATACATACTGGGGGCCGCATTGATGGCCCTCGTGGGAAAATGGGCGTAGACGCCGCACTAATAGAGTAATATAGAATTTTGAACTTTGCGCCAGATTCGGTAGAACGGCTTCAGAGATCCCATAACGGGAAAAACCGGAACGAAGCAAAACCGACTCCTATCGCCTCGCGTAGCTGTATGCGACCCAACTATCTCCTGCGCATATCGCTGCAGTGCCCCGCGCTAGACAAGCCACTAGTGCCTCCACTCGACAAACCAGATCTATCTCCGGCCACCATGACTGTAGGCGGCGTTGACGAGCTCGCCGAAGCAGGCTTGAAGCTCTACGGCATGGAGAATTTTGGCAACACCTGCTACTGCAATTCCATTCTCCAGTGCCTATACCACACCAACAGTTTCCGGAGGAACATCTTGGCCCACAATAGAAAGAAACACGAGCCCAGACTCGACATGCCGGGAGTGAACCCGCATGCCTACACGGTCAAGTACGAGCTGCTACTAGCCAAGAAGCAGAGAGAGCGGGGCAAGCCGCCGTCATCCGCGGGCCTGGAGACGTCTGCGAACGGAGCCGGCGCGCCATTGGCAAAGGCGTCCATCCGGAGTTCGTTATTCGGGAAGTTCACCCAATCAAACAACCTGCCGACCGCAGACGACGCTGCGGCGGCCTCTTCAAAACACCACAACTGCATCCAGGAGGCAGGCCAGTGCGACGTCCTTAGTGTGGAGCAGCGCATGATCATCAAGAAGAACCCCGGGTACGCCCGCCTCCCGCTTCTCATCACCCGCCCCACCTCCAACACCTCCACGGAGACGATCAATGACCTGTCCGCGCAGTCCACGACGCTCCTCGATTCTGCCACCAGCTCCAGCAACGCCAACCTGAGCTCGGACTACGGGCCCATCACGACGAGGTCGAGTTTCGTGGTGGTCGGCATTCCGACGCCCGAGCCCGGGCTCGCCGTGCCAATCAACCCCTTCAGCGCCAACCCCTCTTCGGACCACCGCAAGCGGTCTGCGTTGATCAACGGGCCCATCCTCAACGTGGACCACCTGCTACTGAGCTCGTCGGAGCTGAGCGAGTCCTGCCTCTTGTACTCCTTGGGAGATATCTTTGAGGCAATGAGCGAAAACTCGTCGCAGATTGGCGTGGTGTCGCCCCTGTACTTCATCAAGAAAGTGAAGGAGAGAAACGTGTTGTTCCGACAAGCAAACATGCACCATGACGCGCACGAGTTCTGCAACTACTTGATAAACGAGATCATCGAGACCTTGGTGTTGGAGCTGAAGACGCAGCAGAACTGGTGCACCGACATGTTCCAGGGAATCATCACCAACGAGACGAAGTGCTTGTTTTGCGAATCCGTCACGTCGAAGGACGAAACGTTCCTCGACTTGTCCATAGACATTCCGCCCGGGGAGAGCGCATACTCCTTGACTTTCTCCTTGAACAACTTCTCCAAGCTGGAGACGCTCAACCACCAAAACAAGTTTTACTGCAACACATGCCTGTCGTTGCAGGAGGCTGTGAAAACGATCAAGTTGAAACGGACGCCGGAGGTTCTTGTCATCAACTTCAAGAGATTCAAGTACGACGAGAAATTGGACCGTTTGGTCAAGTTGTTCGACTCGATTCTGTATCCTTTGAAGCTACGCTTGTTCAACACCACGTCGGCAAGCTCTAGCAAAGAGACCAAGGAGGGAACGGAGTCTCAACCGAGAAAACACGCTGACGATTTTTCTCTCTACGGTCTCTACGCGCTTGTGGTGCACATCGGAGGCGGGCCCTCTCATGGTCACTACGTTGCCTTGTGCAAATCCCAGGCGGGCCTTTGGTTTTTGTTCGACGACGAGACTGTTGAGATGGTAGACGATTCGTATGTCCTTCGTTTCTTCGGCAATGGACCGGGGCTAGCGAGCGCATACATCTTGTTTTACGAGAAACTAGAGAGTCAGGTAGACGACGACAGCCCCGATTTTGGCATTGACATCAACGACATCTACGACGGAGAAGACTATTGCTTGGCAACCAAAGTATCAACCAAAGACGACGAGCTGGCCGACAAAACATTGGACAGCAAATCAGAAACTAGAGACGATCTCGGCGAGGTTGGACCCACAGACAAGGGTGTCGGTCGAACCACGTCGATATTAAAGAAAACATTCATGTTTGATGCCAAAGACAGCGAGAAGGCCCGAGATGCCTCAGGTGGCGCGGGTGCGAAAACTTCCAAGACCGGAAACCCCGACGCATTGTCGACTCCACAGCGGCCCGGATTGTGGGGCGAGAAAAAATCGTGGGTAGACGGCTTCAAGCGGCGCGAGCTGCGGCCCGAGTTCAGCACCGAGGAGCGAAAGGCCCTGGTGGGAAGTGTGCATTCCACCACCAGCACAAATACCAATCCTGGTGCTAATGGTGCCGAGGACAGCAGCAACGACCGATTGAAGCGGAAGAACAGTATATTCTCCTTCATGAAGAAGAATAAGCCTTGAGTCGGGCATTGTGGGTCTGCACATAGAGCCGCCTCGGACCCCATTATCTGTGCGATGGCAGCTCGCCACATCACATGACCGATCTGACAAATACCTGTAATGCATTGGCGTCTGGCATCGTAATTTTCAAGTACCATGGGCATCGTTTCACCAACATTGGAGAGGACTTCGACGTCCAAGCTTGTCACAGTCGCAGCCGGTTGCTTCTGGGGTGTGGAGAAGGTGATTGCAAAGTACTTCGAGGGCAAAGGGCTTGTCGATGCCAAGGTCGGGTACGCAAACGGATCTCCGTCCATTCACGACGTGAATTACCGTGCCGTTTGCTCCGGCAGCACCGGGTTTGCAGAGAGCGTGCAATTGTCCTACGAGCCCAGTCAGGTGTCTTTGAGGGAAATTCTCGACATATTCTTCCGTATCCACGATCCCACCTCCGTCAACGCCCAGGGCCCAGACCACGGAACACAGTACCGCAGTGCCATCTTCACACACTCCGAGGAGGATCTTGCGGTTGCCAGGGAATCCAGAGATTATTTCCAGAAGGAATGGTACCCAAAGCACAGGATTGCTACCCAAATCGAGCCCATCAAGAACTGGTACGACGCAGAGGACTACCACCAGCGCTACTTGCAGAAGAACCCGGGCGGATACGAGTGCCCTACCCACTTCTTGAGGGTCAAGCCCAAGGTTTGAGACGGTGGTGCTACAGTGAGACTACGGTACTGGGCCATGATTCCCTGAAGTGTTGAGTACTCTGAGAGGCTGGGACCGCTAAGAACTCCCAAAGTCAGTGAGGGCATTCAGCTTAAATAGAAAATTAATTATCCAAATAGCTATTGAGTTCAGCACTTTTACATGTATCCTCGCCTATGTATGTCTATGGGTTTTTCGCCCACCGCGCGCACCGCGTCTCAAGACCGTTCTCCAGACGCATCACCACTCACCATCAATGTCTTTGTGGGTCGATAAGTACAGGCCGAAGAACCTCGACGGGCTTTCGTACCACGAGAATGTCACACAGTCGCTCAAGGCGTTGGCGTCCACGGGCGACTTCCCGCACTTGTTGGTGTATGGCCCCAACGGGGCAGGCAAGAAGACCAGAATATACGGAACGTTGAACGAGTTGTTTGGCGGGCAGGTGGAGAAGTTGAAGATCGATGTGAAAACGTTCACGACGTCGTCCAGCCGCAAGCTCGAGTTCAACGTGCTCAGCTCGCCGTACCATTTGGAGATCACCCCGTCCGACATGGGCAACAATGACCGTGTGGTGATCCAGGACTTGTTGAAGGAGGTGGCATCCACGGAGCAGGTGGACTTTTCCAACCAGGCCAAGGCGTCGTCCAAGCACCGGTTCAAGGTGGTGATCATCAACGAGGCCGAGTCCTTGAGCAGAGACGCCCAGGCCGCGTTGAGAAGAACCATGGAGAAGTACTCGTCCAACATCCGGCTCATCTTGGTGTGCAACACCATCTCGAACATAATCGCGCCCATCAAGTCCAGAACGCTCTTGATGCGGATCCTGGCGCCGTCGCCGGCGGAGATCACCGACATCTTGCTGCGGATAGCGCACAAGGAATCGGTGAAGTTCTCTCTGAGCGACCCCGCCGCCCAGGCCCGTTTCCTCACGGCCGTGGCGCAGGCGTCGGACCAGAACTTGAGGCGTGCCCTCCTCAGCTTCGAGACAATTTGCATGCAATCCGAGACCATCGATGTGCTGAACCTAGGCCTGGCGGCGATTGTCTTGGACTGGGAGCAGATTATCCGGAGCATCGCGGTGACCATCCGCAAAGACAAGTCCGTGGCCAACCTAGCCAAGCTCCGAGTGACCTTCTACGAGTTGCTCTCGCACTGCATCCCGGCAAGGCTTATCTTGAAGACGCTAGCGTTGCAGTTGGCGGAGTTGGAGGCCGCCAAGTCTGCGGAGATCATTGCGGTGGCTGCGGTGTTTGACGAGAGGCTCAGCTTGGGGCAGAAGGCGATCTTCCACTTGGAGGGCTTTGCCGCGAAGACCATGGTGGCATTGTCGTGAGGGTCTACAGCCGAGGGTGCGTCCAATATATCAGTCGTTGCGCTACAAGCAGCCAAATATAATCGTTATACTAAGTTTGCAAACATAATCGTAAGTCCTTGGTTTTGCAGCCGACCTAACTCTGCACCTTGTTGTCGCCAAACTTGATGTCGGCGGCAGGGGCAGCAGCGCCAGCTGAGCTGCCCTCGATTTCCTCGTACGTGGGGGGAAGGCCCTCTGTCTCAGCTGCGACGGGGGCGGCCGAAGGCTTCGTGTCAGGCTTTGCCTGGGGCACCACGACGGCCGACTCAGGCTCACTAGGCGCACTGCCACCACGGAGCCCGCCCTGGGTGGCTGCCTGGTGCTCCACGTCACCGACACGGAAGTAGCCGTCGGTTCCTGCTTGGATTCTGGCGATCGGATACACCAGCAAAATGAAGTAGACCGAGTAGAAGAAGCCTATGGCGTAGAACGGAATCGTGAGGAGGAGACAGATAAAAAACTCCTTGGTCCTCACGGTGTAGTGGGGCCGGGTCAAGAGGAAAATCGGCAAGGGGGGCACAAAGAAGGCAAGCAAAACCAACAACACCTTCTGGGTGCCCGAGGGCATCTGGCTGTCGAAGAACGCGGGGGAAAGGGCCATGGTGCAGTGGGGAGCAGACGTGATGGCGCAGGCTGTCTGTCTCGGGAGGCGAGGAGTTGCGAGCACGTGACGGCCACTCACTACTGCGCGGCTCACCACCGAGGCGTGAGAGGCAAGGCTGCCACTGCTGGCAAAAGGCAAGAGGCCCGCACAGCGCAGACCGCGGGGCTGGCACAGCGGCAGACCGGCCACCAGCCGAGTCGTGGCCAGTGGCCGTCGTGTGCTAGCGGAAAACACGACCCTGCGGCGGTGGCGGCTCCGCCGACGGCTCCGGCGACGGATCCGGCGGCAGTGTGCCTAAAAATAGATGTTAGACAACGCCTGCCCAACAGCAAGGTCGGCCATTTGGTGGGGCACGCCGCATTTCAGCAACGGCGGGCTCAGGGCGCCCGCCTAGTTAGACTTTGTATGGGATGCGGCGGCATTCTCCTCTGACGCACCATCACCGCCGCCGCTGTCAGGGCCGCGTGGAATCTTGCTTGCACGGTACCTGGGGTGCTCCCCTGCGCAGACGCGCAAGCCTCGGCGCTGATCCAGCACAACAACCCCGGACCACAGCCCACGCACAGACGCCCGTACCCGGCCCCAGGGCAGCGCTACACAGGGGCCGGTGCCGTCTGGCGCTGCCTGGCACTGTCTGGCGCGTTTTTCGTGGGCTGGCCGGCGGTGCCTGGCGGGCGGTGGCCGGGGCCCGTTTTCGCAGTAGCGCCGGCTGCAATATTCCCTACAGCACCTAGCGATCGTAAATCTGGCCCCTTTTCCCACCGTCCGTCGCCCACCGCCAGGGCGCCGGCCATCCCCTGCAGCACACAGCAGAGCCGGCGAGCTTATAAGCGGCCCCGATCTGGTTGGTGTGTGCACCGTATTTCCGTTTTTTTCTTCGTTTCTCGCCCCGGCCCCAGGCCTCACATTCCTCTGCAGTTTCACACTACTGCACCATCTCGATTCTGAAACCCCTTCAGGCCTCTCTCACCTTTGCTCCCCCCAGGCACCCGACCCCAACCAGCCCGTTTTCCGAGCCTCGACACCCGGCCGCCACACCCCTGCCTTTGCCCGCCCGGCCCCGAGCCGCCCCCGTCGACCCGCCCCGCTATTTTTATCCTGAGCTGGCCCTTTTGCGCGTGTTTTCTCGACCTATGCCCCCTACAGCCTCGCCCATGGACTCCAAACTCCATGCCTTTGGCGGGCCGCAGACCGCAGACCTCTCCGCGTCCTTCAAGCCGCCGCCGCCCGCGCTCTACGACTCGTCCACCGGCTCGCCCTCGCCGTCGTCCAGCTTGGGCTCCATGAACTACTCGCCCAAGCACTCGCGTAAGCCCAGCTCGCTCCTGAGCTCCCGCAACATCAACATCCAGCGCTTGCTGCTCAACAACAGCCCGCAGGCGCCCGGCTCCGCGTCTCTGACCGTGCTGCCGCCGCGCCGTGGCAAGCCCTTGGCCTTGTACATACCCCCCACGGCCTCGCCCTCCGGATCCGTCCACCCCAACGTGGCCACCCCGACGTCTGGCTCTTTCCACGCGGCCCTGGGCCCGCCGAACGCTGCGCCCGAGGACCAGGCCTTTGCCGACACCGATCTGCTGCACGAGTCGTCGGTGTCGGTCGCGTCGTCCAAGAAGCTCGCGTTTCTACGAAGCCCGCTCAACATGCAGCAGAGCCCGTCCAACGACTCGCTCGGCCACGTCCTGGACGGCTCGGACGCCGACTCGTTCGAGAACCCACCCTCGCAGCCCGATCCGCGCGGGCCAAACTCGCCGTTCCGCCCTCGCCACAGCCGCTCCACCGCTTCCAACAATGCATCTTACGACCTGGCCGCTTCCGGCGACTTGCTCGACAAATACACCCTCACGGTCCCCGAGGAGCTCCAGGAAAGCACCTCGGTGTACGCGTACCCCAACGGGCCCGCCAACGTGTTGAATTCGATCATATACTTGTACTCGGATCCAAACAGCCCGGACGGCCCGATAGACATCAACGACTACGACTTGGTGGTCAACGTGGCCAAGGAGTGCAAGGACTTGTCCCACGAGTTCGACGAGCAGAACGGCCGCAAGCAGTACCTCCGAGTTCCGTGGTCCCACACGTCTCCCATTCTGAGAGACTTGCCCAAGATAGTCAGCACCATCTCTAAAATGGACGTGCCCGGCAAAAAGATCCTCATCCACTGCCAGTGCGGCGTCCTGAGGTCAGCATGCGTCGTGGTTGCGTACTTCATGGTCAAGTTCAAGATCTCTGTCAACGAGGCATACGAGCTCCTAAAGTCGGGCACAAAGGGCGTCACCGACACCAGCACCCGCCGCATCGGCGAGGCGGGCTACACCGTGGAGGCGTGCGAGCGTATTTGCCCCAACATGAGCTTGATCTTCGAGTTGATGGACTTTGGCGAGCGCGCCAAGCTCCCCAAGTCCACCGTCTCTTGACGACAGCCTGCCTACTAACACCCACATGTGTTGCAAAGCACCCGCCTAGTCTCCCTTTAGACATTCCATCCTCTTTGTGTGCGTGGGGTGCCGTTTCTCGTCGCGATGAGCATGCTTCGCGAAGCCACCTCCACCTACAGCTACACCTACTTCCCATCATGGAATGCGTGTGTCCAGATACCACATGCCATAAATAATGAATTACGAGTACCCAATGGTCATTCCACCCGTCAGCGCCTCTTCCCACAGCTCCACGCTGTGTTGTAGCAGCTAAGTATCAGCATGGCCCTATATGTAAGACTCAACCAGCATTTTCGCACTATCAAAAAACCACAGAAAATACACTCCAACACCTCATCCAACCCAATTAAGCGTACACACGTTGCCAGACAAGGGGGACATGACAGGTGGAAGTCCCAGCTTTGGCGGAGCCGGCAGCTCCTCAAGCGCCGACAAACCAAGAGACCGAGATAGAGGCAGCAGGCTCGACAGACCAGACAGGCGTGAACGATACGACCGACAGGACAGATTGGAGCGCCATGACGCCCCCGAGCGGCCCGACAGAACAGACAGGCTCTTCAAGAATGGCCACAAGAACCTGCTGAAGTGGTATCCAGGTTACCTGGAGCCAGCAGCAGGCCCTTCTTCCCGGCGTTCCAACGATTACTACGGGTACAGAAGCCACGGCAGGGGAGAGGACGGCGACAGAATGCAGGGCCTGTTGGGGCAGCCGCCACAAAGACGCCGGCCGCCTAATCCCCAGTACAACCTGTTCCAGGGCAGCAAGTACCGCCCGTCTGCAAAGCGGAAGAGCTCTTCTCTGTGGAACTCGGGGTCCAGCTTCAAACCAGAAGGCGCTTCTGACGAGCAGAATGACTACCACGAAGAGAGGCGCCCGTTCAACAGAGGCTACAGCAGAGACCTGTCGTCATACGGAAAGTCTCGTCAACAGCACAGGTCGTCACACGGCGTTCGGGACCACTACGACCCCAGCCTCAAGGTCACGGCCAGCTCGGAAACCAAGTCGGAAAACAAATCGCAGGACAACTCAAAGGACAAGCTGCGAGAAGAAAGTACTGAAAGAGAAGCACCGAAGAAGAATGATGAACTGGAGGGCACCGAACACAATAGCCAGCTGAGGAGGAACAGCGACGACCAGCGCTCGCGAAAGAGATCCCTCACACCTTCTAAGGACGACGACTCGGCGCCGAAGAAGTTGAAGGCTGAATCTGAAGAATCGACTGGGTCCCAGCAGCAAGCTCTTGAAGAGAACGGAGCGGACCGTCTTGCGAAGGACGGCGAGTCTACAGAGACTCCACCTCCAAGCACAGAGCCTTCTAAAGAGGCGCCTAAAGAAGAAGTCCCCTCCAGAAACGAGAATATAGACCACCCACCAGATTCCCCCACAGCCCTCGATACCTCCATGTTGTCTCCAGTCGGGTCCATTGCATCGGACGAAAACTTGGAAGACAAGTTCGGCTCAGAGCAAGAAGCAAACCAGTCTGAGGACTACGAAGACAATCTGTCCGAAGCGGAGACCGTCATCAACGACTCGCCTGTCTCGATGGAGGGCCCAAGGTCTCTACTCCGCAAGAGAGGCCGCGGTGTTGGGCACAGGGAGAAAAAGAGGGTCATCACGTCAGACGACGAAAACTCGGACGACGAAAGCAACGAGGTATCAGACAAATCTTCCTCGTTGGCTCCCAGCAAGACTAATTCCCGCACAGATACCACAGGCACGGAGCACAAAGACGGTCTCGCAAAGGCGGAGAAGGACGAAAGAGGCTCAGGAAGCTCTTCCAAGAAATCCTTCAAGGTTAAGCGAGACTCGACCGGCCGCTCTCAATTGCAGAGGGCTTGCAAGAAAGGCGACTTGGCAGAAGTCAAGAAACTCATCTCGCAAGGCGCGAGCCCCGAGGAGTCTGACTTTGGTGGCTTCACTTGCCTTCATGAAGCTGCTCTAGCTGGACATGCGGACATAGTAGAGTACCTCATTGAGAAGGGCGCAGACGTGAACAGGCAGGCTCTGGAAGCTGGCGATTACGAGACCCCATTGATGGACGCTGCTGAAAACAAGCATCTCGAGACAGTCAGCGTTCTTTTGAAGCACGGGGCAGACCCACACGTGTGCAACGTTGACGGATACTCCACAATGACCAAGCTTTATCAGCTACGGGAAGAAGACCCCGAGTACCAAGAGGTCTTGAACATGTTGATGGACTACTCCCCCAAAGAGGGCAAGGCTGACCTAAGCCCGCGCAAAATCATCGAAGACCCATCCGAGTCATACTTCTCTGCTCTAGTGAAGAAGAAATCTCATCTGATGATATACCGATACGCTGCTCAAGGCAATCGCGAGTCTGCTGCAGAGGATTTCGTGACTCACTCAATGTCTCTCCTGGAACTGCCGGATATCTTGAATCTTGCAGCTCGCAATGGACATGTCGAATTGGTTGACATCTTGCTAGGACTCAATCCAGGAAAGTTTGATATCAACCACTTGAACTCCATCGGTGTCAGCGTGTTATTGGCAACGGTGGGCAGAGGCTACTACGATGTCGTGAAGTTTTTATTATCGAAAGGCGCTGACCCCAAGTTGAAGAGAGCCAAGGACGGATTGAATGCCTTGGATATTGCTAAGCACTCAGCCCATTATGACCCGCGTGAAGTGTCGATACTTGAAGAGACTATCAACGGAGAAAGGAAGGTTGCAAAAAGCAAAAGCCCCTTGCAACACCGCTCCCCTTCGCCCGCGGATGACTCTTTTCGTAAAGAGTCACCTCTGCCAATCACTTCCGAGGCGTCGGGAAGAGACAATATCAAAGCAGAGTCGAAAAGCCCCCTGCAAGATAAAAAGCCAAGGCCAAGCAAGTCTGACGAATCTACCGGTAAGACAATCAAGACGAAAGAAGAAAAGGTGCCGGAAGTCCCAACTAAGAAAGTCTCTCCTGTTGATTCGAGGTCAAACTCCACAGATGAGCCTACTATTTCTTCCCTAGTGAAGGGTGGAGATGATCGGGTACCGAAGTTGGAACCGGAGCACTCTCGCGAGGAAAGACAGGGATCTCCCGAAAAAGAAGAACGTATGAATTCCGAGGAAAGAAGGAGTGAGCACGTTTCTGACGCGGGTGTCCATAAATCGCCTTCCTCGCCAACAAAGGGGTCAGTGAGCCGTTTGCCAAAAATCCTGGAGGAACAGAAGATCAAAGCTGCCGAGCAAGCTAAGGTCTGGCAAGAAAAGAATCAGGCCAAGAAGAAGGCAAGGAAGGAGATGTTCTTGCAAGCTGAAAAATTGAAGGAGAAAATGCGGCAAGAAGAAGAGGAGAGGAAAGCAGAAGAGTTGAAAAGACGCGAAGAAGAGCTCAAAGCACAGAAGCTTAGAGAAGAGACAGAAGCAAAAGAACGTGCGGAACTGCTCGAGGCTAAGAGGAAAAACCTTGAAGCAGAGTACATCCTTCAAATGTATCCAATTGGATTACAAGAAGCAGTTTTTGACGGAACTGTGGTCGGGAGCGAGCGGCTCAAGTACACGCCGTTGTACGTTTTCGAGATTGATAACGAGCGGTGGGTGGCCGACTTTCAAGTTTCCTTGATAATCTCGGCGCCAGTACCCGACATCTATGCACAGTGCCCTGGAATCGAGAGCAGGGTGATAGGCGATGAGGCAAAAGACAAGCTTTGGGCACTATTCTTTAACATGATTGGAATCGGAAAGAGCAACGTGATTGAGCAGAATGGACTGGAGAAGTTCAAAAGCCTCCAATTGCGGTTCTTGCGGCTCGCTGATGTCACGAAGTATGTCGCACAAAAGCATCCCGAGGCCTACACGTTGGTGTGGGAGAATCACCTCATAGCGGACGTGGACCTAGATGGCTTTCAGAGAGCAGCACAGCCCCAGCCAGGAACTGCGGATGCTGTTTCGAACGCGAGTGGAAATGTGGGGTTTGTGCCCCCAAAGCTAAGAGAGAGGCGAGACGTGTTACGCACGGTGCAGGCTGCCAGCACCCCGTTGTGGTGAACGAAAGGCCTTTGATGATGAACGATTGTATTATAGTGGACACGAAATGAATATATGTATTACTAGCAAATCTTTAATTGATATCAGCCGTGTTTGGTCCCCATGCGGCTGCGAAGATGCAGTCGAGTGCGATGAGGTTTAGCGAAGTGAACTAGTGAGCCTCAAACTACCACGCCATCAATGTCCAGGAAGGAATTTGAAATGTACGTTGCTTGGAACCGCTACTTTATACACAGCTACTAACGACCACAGAGTATCCCGCTCGCAGCTCTATGAATCTGACAACGAGAGCGCTTCGGGCGACGAAGACACCACCACGTACGTCCCCGATTTAGAGTTTGTCGAGGTTGCTGCCGAACAAGCGAGCACGGCAGCCGAAGATGTCTTGGACGAGGCTGGGCTGGAGCCCGAGGAGTACGCCTTTCCTCTCTTTGCAAGTGCCGGGGACTCTTCGGGTGCGACAATGCATGTCTCAATGAAAGAAGCCCCGGAGGAGGTGATTGTGAACGAGCGGCCCGAGCTGTACTACAGAGCACTTGTGTCGAGTGAGCTAAGACGTGAGTACGAGATAGCAGCAGTGACGTACGATGCTGTTCTAGCGAGTGTGCATGGCCCATCGATAGACACACATCCTTGGAGGGTCATGAGCCTAGCGGAGCACAACGAGAGGATAGAGCGAGAAAAGGCAAAGAGGAAGTCGCGGCGGCCGGGAAAGAGAAAGCGGGAGAGCAAGATCGTGAGCCGGGAGAGGAGAGTAGAGCGTGAGAAGCTCGCCAAGAAGTTGCACAAGGAGGAAATGAAGGCGAAGTACAAGCGGAAGGCGCCGTGGAAGACGTCGCTGGGCAGCAAGAGAGCAAAAAAGGGCCCAGATCTGGCGTCCCGGCCCAAGTTCAGGACCGAATGAGAGTGGAGACAATGCGAACGAATGAAGATGATTGAGGAAGAATAAGAAGAGAAATAAAGAGTAGAAAGAAGAGAATCTAGGGGCTAGTAAAGCGAAGGTAGACCATTAGCTTGCACTCCTCTCTCCAGCTTGCAGACGAAGAGTGCTGGGAGTTTGCCTAGAGCCCGCTCAGAGCCCGCTGCTTGAGCGCACCTCGCAGTCAACAGTGTGCAGAAACTCACGTCCAGTCAACGCCCGCTGAACTCGCCATGTCGGATCTCGAAGACTTCGAGGCGTTCATTGAGGACGGGTTCGACCCCGTGGCGTTCGCTGCGGCGCTTCTCCAGGCCACCAATGTCGTGGACGACAACGAGCTCGATCTCTCGACACCGATCAAGAAGCTCCAGTTTGATGCCAACGAATGTGACAAGAGGATCCGTGCCCAGGCCAGCGCCCACCACGAGCAGCTTTTGGAGAGCCTCGAGACCATCGAGACCAACAAGAAGCAAATGGACGAGCTCATCAGTCCTCTGGCGGCCCGGTTGAGAAACGCCTACAAGAGACTCAACAACGAGGTGATCACGCCGTACCAGGACGCCACCAAGCTCAACGACGCGTTGAAGAGACTACATCAGACGTCCATGCTTCTCCGAGGCGCCGGCTTTTTCATTGTCTTCCTACAGCAGCTCCAGGATTGCGAGAAATCGCTACTGCTGGGCGACTACGACCGCGAGGTGATCCGGAAGGCCAAGTTGCTCAAGCAGATCTCCTCCTTCTACTCCCTGCAGAAGCCAGACGCAAAGAATCCCTCCTTCAACCTCTTGTCCATCAAATTGGTGCGGGAGTACGCGCCGCTCGCCGAGTCTAAGTCGGCCGAGTTCATCGAGGAATTGTCCTCCAGCATATTCAACGACTTGGGCCACCACAGCTCTTTTGTCGCCAAGAACACCACGTTACAGAACAACTTGTTGGCGCTCTACGTCATGAACCCGGAAGAGTTCGTCTCGGTCGTCGACAGGGGGGCCATCACGAAGTCGTTGCAGATCGCTTTGGCACTGTTGACACGGTCCCTCCAATCGCCCCGTGTGTTGACCTCGTCTTTTGCCGAAGTCAAGGAGAGCACCAGAGTTTTTTCCACCAAGCTATCCTCCCTTCTCGAGAGGTGTGATGTCACAAGAACTGAACTGGACTGTGCCGAGAAAACGCTTTTGCAGGTGTTTCTAAATTCGTTGCAGGAAGAGGACCTTCCGACCATAGAGGAGATTTACTGGCTGCGGTTGGCACTCAAGTTCAAGAAAAGCGTTGCTGCCACAATGGCCAGAGGAGGGCCCATTGCCAAAAACTTGCGATCCCAACATAAAGTGTTGGTTGACTCGGTCACCAGCGTGTTGGACGAGAAGTCCGCCCCCCTCATCACTGACGCCCTTAGTATCATCAGTTTAGGCCAGTGATGCCCGCGTGAATAGTCAGGTTTATGCCGAAAATGATATTAAAAGAACTTTTTTTCTAAAATACTATCAATGTCATCACATTACTACTCAAACAGTGATTTTGGTCCTCAAACTAGTCAAGAACTCTCTGTAGCCCTGTTCAAATTGTGACTTGTCCTCAACCAAACAGCTCAATGCCCACAATCTCAATGCCATCAAATCGCGCTGTTGTGTCATCTCGATTGGCTCATTCGAAGAGCCACCAATGATCACGTACAAGCTCTTCCACACAATGGTGTCTTTTTGCTCTCTGATCTTGCCGATGATTTGGCGCACCTTGTAATTGAACTCGGATTCCTCGATCGAAAATTCTGGCAACTCTGTCTTTCCAGTCTGGATCAAGTAAAGGTCGTCAGTTCCGAACAAGTCCTGGACTAGACCAGGAACAACGTCTCCCGATACCCACAAAAACAACTCAGAGCCGTTGTCAATCAAGTACAAGCCATAATTCTCCCAAGATGCCTTGGTATCATTGATGGGGTCGGGCAATAAAATCTCCGGTGATGTCGTAACTTCTTCTTCGCCGTTCTCGTTCACCAGGACAATCTGTTGCGGCAAACCGCACTCATCGGGCATGTTGTGCAAAGAGTACACGGTAGGGTAGATGGACTTGATCAACTGAGGAAGTGGGAAAGATCCCAAGTTGTTCAATGCGATAGCCCTGTGATCAGCGGGAACCCTCTGCTCTCTGAATCCCAAGTGTTTAGTCAAAGAAAACAACAACAATGGAAGCATTCTCAAGTTGGTGGACAACTGAAGTGGGGACGATCCAGTAACATTTCCTGGAACAAGATCTTTTCTGTAGACGTTCAAGATGTCAACCACAGACTTGATCAAGAAATCTCTAGCAGCAGACAATGAGCTGGATAATCCTTTTTCAATAGCGCGGTGTGCGAAGTAGTTGGTGATAGCCAACTGGTCAGCGGATGCATAAATATCGTCCAATTTTGAGGATGTGGGGATTGCCAAATTCATGACTCTGATTCTTCTCTCTCCGAAGCACGTCGAATGTAGAACGGCAGCCTGGAAGTACACAACAGGCTTGGAGAAGGTTTCCTCAATGTTCACTTCGATCACATAACTTTGGTCTCTTGGGAAAGTAGGGAACGAGCACAAGTCCGACGACCTGTTGAAAAAGTTACCGAAAAAGGCACTCATTCTGAACCCAGTAGAGCATCTGACCCTTAAAACGGCCTCCAACGCGATATCCATGGACAAATGCTCACTGATTTCCTTGGACAATTTGTTCACGTCTTCTATCTTGGTACACAACCACGAAGGATAGAAATGAGTCTGGCCAGCAGTGTAACGAGGCAAGTTCGACAACGTCGCAACGTCTTGGTATTTCGATCCTGTCAAAAACAAGTCAATAGTAACCTGTGCCGAGTTACATTCAACCGCAAAAGACTTGTAAAAAGAGTCCGCGGCGCTCAACAACGCCTGGGCCTCCTTTGGTTTTCCGGAGTGGGCGGACTCGTCCCTCACCGTCAACTTGCCCTCGCCGACAGATGGCAATGTGGAAGAGAACACAACGAGCTTTCCACCAATGCTCGAAATCAACTTGTGACCCGCACGCAATGCAGGGCCCAAAGCAAAGTGCTTGTTAGCGGTGCCTTCGAAATAGCTGGAGAAGTCGAGCAACAACTTCTCAATGGCCTTCCTGTTCTCCTCGAGGTTGACCAATAGTCCTTCTGGCGAAGGTAAAAATGGCTCATCAATATCCGAAACAATCAACATGTCAGGGGCGTCCTCCAACCCTTCTTTAAATCTGAAGTAATGCAAAGAAGAGTCTACACCTATGATGGAGATCCTGGCCGTCGAGTTCTGGTTAGGGATTCTGTCCAAGCTCTCCAATATGGTTCTTGCAACAGTGGAGGTCATTCCAGAGTTAACAGCATCGGCCGAAACGTCTATGATGAAGGTGTAGATGATGGGCTGAGGCGTTCTGGCCATGTATTCCTTTGGAGCAACAAACTCGACAACTGAATGGTTCAACTCGACCCTCTCGTATCTGTCGGCGGCTCTTTGAGTTAACTCGTCAAAGTCAAAAGCCGTTGGGATGTCGTTTTGCAACCCACAGAAGTTACATCTCCATCGTCTGCCGCCCTCCGTCAACGAGATGAACGGGTTGATGTAGCCACGACAACGACGGCATCTCGAGACAATGGTATCTTTCGTGACAGGGACGGGCTCCGTCTCGTCGTGTAGACTGACGTACGGTCTCACCACAAATGCAAACGGCAATTTTGACTTCTTCAAGAGCGACGCGCTGGTGGGAACAACATTCAAGGTCGATCTGAAGTACTCTGGAGACGAGTTGGCCGACTCTGCCGAGGGGATAAGCTGGTTTGTGCTTGGCAACATGATTGGTGGCGGAGGCAACGACAAGTCGCTGATCGAAGGAGGCAACTCCTTGGAAAGATCGGTGGTGTACAACTCATTCAAGGGCAATGTTTGCGTGGTGCCGGTCCGTGCCGCGCCGGCAGCGTAGCCGTAGCCTGTGCTGGCCGAAGTGCTTGCAGCAGCTCCGTTGGAATCTGCAGCTCCGTAGCCGCCATAGGCGCCGTACTGGGCACCTTGTCCGTACTGAGCTGGCTGGCCGTACGGCGCGGGCTGGCCATATGGCGCGGGCTGACCGTACTGCTGAGGTTGCACGGGATCAGCAGGCTGGGCAGCAGGAGCAGCGGCAGCGCCGTATTGCTGGGGGTAGTTGCCGTTTCCGAGGGCGGCTCCGTTGGAGTAGCCGGCCGGATCATTGCCCACGGCGTTTTGCTGGATGTTCATGCCGCCGAAATTTTGGTTCAATTGATCCACGCCGTACCCCTGACCGAACTGGGCGTTCAGCGGAGCAGCGGCAGGCGCCGCGTATTGTGGCGTTGGGTAGGCCCTTCTTCTGGACATTGGTGATCAAACGAGAATTTTCAGAACGTGTTCAGATCTCAGTGGGCGACGTTTACGTGTTGTCGAGAACAGGTGCGCGTGAAGCGGTTTACCCCTCAGCGGGCGTTTCCAGTGTATATGTGAGCACAGACGTGTCACCGTGTGCTTCGGCAATGAAATCAACCTAAGTTGTGGAGCTCTTCATGCTGGGCAGTGATTAGACTCACGACACATTATTTCACAAAAGAAGAAAATTTAGTGAAGTAGAGGCCAAATATCCATTGTTTCAACGCGGCATATCGAGCTGGTGAGATCTTTTGGCCCTGTAAGAAGTGAAGTAGTGAAGCCGCTCAATTGCTTTTCGAAGTGTTTAAATTAAGCAGCGCTATATTGTTCATTTTGTTGTCTCGTGGGTCATTGTGGGTCATTTTGTGTCATTTGTGTGTCATTTTGTGTGGCCATTTTGAACGTCCAATTGAGTATCCGGGTTGAACACCAGTATGAATATGTAGTCTGATGCTTCACATAATTGCAGGTGACAATCGAGCGGTGCTTAGCTAGATCGTTCGACACCACCGTCAGCAGGGCCAACTCCATTGTGGTGAGCGAGTGTGACTGGAAGACTGGGGATATGGTACTGAGAAGTATCCACATGTGTGCGAAATGCCGACAGATTCCTGGTATCATTTATACAATAGAGTCTTTCCCGAAACTGAGACAACGCTGAGAGGCAAAACATTGCTGTTCCCCAAGTACAACCTCGGGTATACACCTGTTAAATCTTATTATTTCATAAGAGGTTGCATAGTGTAGTGGTTATCACTTTCGGTTCTGATCCGAACAACCCCGGTTCGAATCCGGGTGTGACCTATTTTTGCGGCGCCCGCCGTTTTTTTGGAAAAGCCACCGCGTCGACCACGTCGACCAGTGGCCCCGGAGGACGAGGCCCCGTCGCTCGACTCCTGCCTACTGCTGCCTGGGCTACCGGGCGCTAGTCTGGCTAGTTGGCACCGCTGGCAGGCTAGTTGCGGGTAACCGGTGCGCTCTGCAGTACCTCTTCGCGAGGCGTATAAAACGAGTTGAAATTCTTCTACAGTCTTCTCACACTACTTCTTGCGGCACTGGGCCCGACACTTTTCAGCATAGGCTTATGGCTATCAGCTTTCTGTCCGCCAGGAACTGAAGATGATGAAATTAAGTCTTCTTCTTTCCCAGTCTGATTCGACTATGACGACAGGGTTGAAAACCGCTCTTTGTGCATTTACGCTGTCTTCGCGGGCAGCAGTATAAGGAGCTTATACTTGCCAGTATTTAGCAGTTCTGATTCACATTCCGGAGCGCAACAAGCTGATAACTGAAAGCATATGCTGGAGAGCGTCGTGCCGCAGTGCCCACAGCCTGCCTCGGCTGAGGCTCTTGTTTTCTATGATGAAATATCCCATAACATTCGCAGTTTCCTCGGTAGCATACGTCAGAACCCAATCTAGTATGCCGGTGACCGCTTATAGACCTTCCATGGATGTCTGATGAAAACAAGCGCCTCTGGCCGGAGCCGGATCCCTACTGTAGCTACACCGCAACTCGCCCCGGTTCCGTACGTGAACCAACTGTATTATTCGAGGCTACCTAAATCTTACCCTTGACTGGCTTGGTGACTGGCCACTGGTACGAGCCCTCGGTTTCGAAGGCGTACCCGTGGTCGGCCAAGAACTTCCGCACGGCAGTCGGACCGTTGGAGCCGTATGGATAGATGTGGAGCTCGGGCGCGTCGGGGCCCTCGATCTTCTGCAACAACGGCGTGAACAACTGCCACGAGACGTCCAACTCGTCGTCTCTGACGAAGTTGGCGTGGTTTCCCAAGAAGCAGTCTCTGATCAAAGCCTCGTACGCCTGCGGCACCCAGAAGTCCTTGGAGTATCTGCTGGCGTAGGTCAAGTCCAACTCCGTGACCGACGTCTCGTTGGAGATGCCCGGCACCTTGGAGTTGATCTTCATGTACACGGCCTCGTCGGGCTGGATGCGGATCACCAACTCGTTTCTGGAGATGTCCTTGAAAATGCCCTTGGCCACGGCCTTGAACTGGATCCTGACCTCCACCTTCGACGCGTTGAGCGCCTTGCCGCCCCGCAACACAATGGGCACGCCGTCCCACCGCTCGTTCTCGATGTGCAAGCCCAAGGCCGCGTAGGTGACGCACTTGGAGCCCTTCTTCACGGTCTCGTCGTCCAAGTAGCCCGGCTTCAGGCCGTCCTCGGAGGGGCCGTACTGGCCGATCAAGATGTCCTCGTGCTTGACGGGCGCAATGGCCTTGAGCACCTTCACCTTCTCGTCGCGCACGGCCTCGGGGTCGAAGGACACGGGTCTCTCCATGGTCAAGAGCGTCAAGACCTGCAACAAGTGGTTCTGCATCACGTCTCTGACAATGCCGATCTCGTCGAAGTACCCGCCGCGGCCCTCGGTGCCGAAGGCCTCCTTGAACGAGATCTGCACCGAGGATATGTGCTTGTGGTTCCAGATGCCCGAGAACATGGCGTTGCCGAAGCGCAAGAACAACAAGTTCTTGACCATCTCCTTGCCGAGGTAGTGGTCGATTCTGTACAACTCCTCCTCGGTGAAGAGCGGCGCCAAGTCCTTCTGCAACTGCCGGGCGGACTCCAAGTCGTGGCCGAACGGCTTCTCCACAATGAGTCTGACCCTGCCCTTCTCGCCGGGGTGGCAGTATTTCTTGATGTGGGCGCCCACGGTGGTGAACACCGAGGGCGGCAATGCCAAGTAGTACAAGCGCTCAGAGCGCGTGACGTTGTACTTGGCGTCGTAGTCGTTGATGCTTTTCTCGAGTGTCTCGTAGCCCTCCGGCTTGTCGTATGGCCCCAGGATGTACGAGATCAATTGCAAAAAGCCGTCCACCTTGGAGGCGGCCTTTTCGTCGTCCAACTTCAAGTTGTCCTTGATTCTCTGTCTCAATTCGTCGATCTGCAACTTCGACCGGGCGTAGCCGATGATATTCACATGATCGGGTAACTGGCCCTCCCGGTACAAGCCAAAGAGCGCTGGAAAAGTTTTCTTTTTTGCCAAGTCGCCCGAGGCCCCGAAAACAACAATCGACACGTGCTGGCCAAATGAGTCTGCGGACATTGTGGATGGAGGAGTGTATCGAGAAGAAACGCTAACAAGCTTGCTAAAAAAGCAGTGGGGTTTTTCGTTGGTGCCTCTCGTGCGAACTATATAGCTGCATGATGCGACCGATGTCGCACAAGCGATAAAGTCGGGGTGGAAAGCAAATGAGATCTACTATTCCGCAGGCGTTACGGGGAATTGGGCGAGGCAAAGCCTGATTTTTTTTTTCTGCGCTCCGCCGCTCTGCTACGGTTTCCGGGCCCTACAAAGCCGGCTCTTGTCGTTTTTCCCTGCTGGCGACCACGCTGGGCCGCCACTCGGTTTGTAAGCAGCCGTGGGTAGCGCGGCCCAGTTTTAGTTGCTCCGCACAACGTTGTGCCACTGGCCCGAAGACATCGCTTAATTACCTGGGCCTGCGCGCACACATGCAGGAGGAGCATTCGGAAATATCACGTGACGGCTCTGGACCTCTGGCATTTGTAAGACGTTGGGATTTGTCAGACGCTGGCGGCGTGGACTCGGAGCAACGCCGTCCAGGCCGCTGCCGCTGCTTCGGTGTTTGAGCATGCGTTGGCACGCTCCGCGCCGGCTTTTCCTGGTGTGGGGTATTGCCCAACAACCGAGCGAGCGTGAATAGACCATGTTTGGGTGAGCGTGAATAGACTATGTTATGATGAGCGTGTCTCGGCTACTCTACGTCACAGTATTCTGTTCTGTCTGTTATATGAATATCGTACAGTCTCTAGGCACCTCACGCGACTCATAAATAGTGGCCTGTGCACTGTGGCAAGCCGGAATCGCCTGTATGATTATATGCTAGTTCCTCCCTGCGCTTGCGGTGTCGCTTTCGCCGTCATGGGACTCTGCCCCGGTGCTGGGCTCGTCTTCCACTCGGTTGGCCGGGGGAGACGCGTCGGTTTTGTCGTGCTCGTCGTCATCCTCCCCAACCTGAAAAGCATCGTCTTCGTAGTCTGGAAGGCTGTCCGCATTGAAGTCGTCAAAGAGCCTTTCCCTCTCGATGTCCTGCTGTGTACGAGTGCGGAGCTCGTAAGACTCTAGCTCCTCCTCACTGTCGCTGTAGTCCTCTCCCGGGATGATGTCAAACTCAAAGTCACCTCTTCTCCTTCTTGAGCCGGTCTGGTTTCGGTGCCACTTCATCATTGCAAGCACAAAGATGAAGCCAACAACAGCCAACAACATAAAGTATTGGCCAGCGTGGTCCGTGGTGTAGTGTTTGTTCGAGCCCTCGTGCTTGCCTTCGCCCTCTTTTTCATCGTCACTAGGCTTTTCAGGCACAGCCGATGACTCGGCAGGACCAGCGCTGCTTGAGCTTGAGCTTGAGCTTGATGCAGCCGTCAGTGTTGAGCTCAAGGCCGTCGAAGACACAGCCTGGCTGGATGAAGAGACTGCAAGTGTGCTTGATGATGAAGGGGAAACACTGGAAGAGTGCTGAAGGGACGACGATGACGGAGCTGCCGACGACGAAGACAGGGTCGAGGACGATGTCAGGCCCGAGAGCCTGTCCTTTCTCACCTTCACATAGTCTTTGCTGAGATCAAATTTTTCGGCCTTGTCAGCATCGATGGACTCGCCATAGAAATCGAGTTGCCAGTCCTTGAGGTCAATCTCGTTGCCAGGCTCACAAGTCACGCTTAATGTCCAATTACCAACACCCGACTCTCCCCAATGAGCCACGGACATGAACAACCAATTCAGAAGGCCACCTGGCGTTGTGTCTATCTCGCGTTTACCCGCAAGCTTAGATGTCATGCCGAAGGGGGAGGTCAACTTCACTTCGAGCGCCCCACGGGTTTGCGACTGAATATTGATCTTCACGTTCACGTGTTCGATTCTTTCCAAGTTCATAACTTGTAAGTACTCCTTGGGTATGTTGATGGTGCTTTCCACAGTCTGTTCAGTTTCGCCACCTGGCACAGAAAGCTTCTTGTTGACGGTTTGGATGTCAGAGAAGTGCCACGCCTGAGGCTTGACGTTCTTCCATGCCTTTGCTTCTTTGACCAACAACTCGGCATCGATCTTTCCGAAGCCGTACTTGTTGGAGTAAAGCTGCCCAAACGCAGTCTTTTTGTAGTTGCCACCCTCCTTGTCCACAGGGACGGCGGCAACCGCGTTGACGTACTGCAAGTCTCTCCACGTGAGGTCGGGATTGGCTTGTAACACCAATGCAAATATTCCAGCCGCCAAAGGTGCAGCCGCAGAAGTTCCGCCATGGAGAGCAGAGCACTTGTTGTGGATATCCGTGGTGTGTATGTGCTCGCCCGACCCAGAGCTATAGGTCACAACCATGACCGCGGAGCACGCTTCGGCATACGAAGGGTGCAAGCCCTTGTAGTCTATTGCGCCGACGGTGATGGAGTAGATCGAGTTTGTGTAGCCGTCGAAGTTACATTGGTCGCCCACACGTCCGCCATTCCCGCTTGCAAACACGTAAATGGCGCCCTTTTGGTCACGGCCCTCTTGAGTGCCCTTGATCATGGCCTTCTTGACCAAGCTGTCTGGAGCAGCAACAGTGCGGCCGTTGTCGGTGGGGCCCCAGGAGCAGGAGTAGATGTCGTTGTGCTCCAAGCCGTAGATCATCGCAGCAGCCTCCTCCTCCGAGGTGATGGGCCCCGAGAGGATTCTGATGCCAGCAACCTTACTCTCGTAGGCAACACCAATGCCGCAAACGTCGTTCTTGACCGCGGCCACCTCGCCCGCACATCTGGTGCCGTGGTAGTCGTCGAAAAGCCGGGGCTTTGGCAACGCGTTGTCGTTGTTGAAGTCCCACAGGCCCTCTTTGCTGAAGTTGTCCAGCAAGTCCGGGGACTCGTAGTCCAAGCCATCGTCAATGATGGCAACCGTGATGCCCTTGCCGCGGATGCCGTCGTACCACAAGTTCTTGACATTGACGTCGTTTCCGGGGTACTGCGTGTTGACCAAGTGCCACTGCTGGAGGAAAAGCGGGTCCTCGATGGAGAGCTTGTCGCTCACGTCCTTGGCCGGCTGCTGGGACGAGTCCACGATGTCGAGACGACGGACCGGGTCCAGGTCCGCGGGATCTAGGTAGACGGGCATTCTTCTCTCGAGGCGCTTCGGGAAGAGCATGTGGATCAGGCGCAAGCTCGGGAACGAGACCAACTCGTCGTGCTGGTGCTCCCAGCCCTCCGCTCGCTTGATGCGCATTTCTGGGTTGGAGTTGTGGTTGCCCAAGTAGTTCATGTGCTGATCCGCCTTGTTTACTGAAAAAACAAAGTGATCGTCCATGCCTCTCGCCGGGTGCTCGAAGTGGAAGGTGCCGTTGTACTTCAGGATGAAGCTGCTCAATGGCTCGAGCGAGTGCAGGGTGTCCAACTCCACGACGAAGTACTGTTTTTCGGCATAGTTTCTTTCTGGTACCGTCAAGCCGGTGGCACACGCCACGGCTAGAAGCAACGAGACCAACAGCCTCATTTGGACCACGAAGTTCGGCGGTGTCTGCCGATGCAAGGTTAATAACGAGACGGCTCAGTAGCGGTCTAGCAAAGAGAACACCGTGTAGAGGTCCAGGAAACGCTTGTGCGTGGTAGGCGTGAAGAATTGCTTGGCTGGAGCGGAAAGAAGAATCAGTGGTGCGGGAATGCAGATAACGTGGACCAGACAAAATTCTGCCGCAGGAGCGGCCCAGACGGCACCAAAAGGTGGGGATCGACGTGGCGCGGCTGTGCTCCCGCTGGGGCACACCATGCCTCTTGAGCTTTGTTCATGTCCCAGTTTTCCCTGGCCAGTCCCCGTTTTTGATTATGTTTCCGCCGTGGTCCCCGAGATCAAAAGGCGGAGTAAGTCGCGCCTGCGCGTGAAAGCCATTTGCAATCGAGTCTGCAGACCTTCTGCTTTTGGCCACGACATGCAACGCTGTACAATCTGTAGTGCTATAATTATGAGCTAGCTGTAAGACTGGATTTCCGTGAGAGTCTGAATTTTTGTTCATTTCTTATGCTCCGCCTCGATTCTGTGGCCACGTTGCATCTTTGAGGTGGCACCTCACGTGGCACCTGCCTCTTCGAGTGGCTCACTACGACTACTCAGAACCCGGCTTACTGGCATCCTTTGCTTGGCCGTCGCGTCCCCAACAGGCAGACTTGACATGTGTGCCAGAACAACGAAACGATCTTTGCTAAATAACAAACCACGTAGGTGCTGGGTACAATATGGGTCTGGCCTTACGTATGGCGGAGCCTATTCCTCGCGTGGGCCGTGTCGCACACGGCACTAGAACACACTAGAACACACGCTGAAAATTTTGGCTCACCAGACTCGCTGCTAATATTCCGTCGGTTGTACATAATACTGTCGTTTGTGCGTTCTTGCCCTGCGTCGGCTTGGTCGAATCGTACAGCCTGCTCTGTTGTTACTACCGTTCCCGGCTACGGCGTGGACTGATCTAGCCGGAATCGCGCTCCACAATACCGGCCCGGATTAAATGCGCGAGCAGCACTGCAAGCACCAACAACCAGGCACAACAGTCCAGCGTCAACATCACAAAACACATATCCGGTTTCTACTATGCTAAGCAGTCGCGGCACACGCCTTTTCCAGCTGGTGGTCGTGGTGGCACTCGTGGCCGGCGCCATGGCTGACATGGACATGGATGCTCCGAAGGAGTTCCATCCGGTGAACCCCGAGTCCAAGACGTTCCACTGGATCCTCACGCTCGCGGCGCTCTTCTTGGTGCCTAGCGTGTCGTCGGTGCTAGCGTTCGCGGAGATCTACCACATCGCGTCGGTGCTCCACATCGCCTCGTTCGCCTACTCGCTTTTCGAGGCTATGTTCCTCGACTTCCCCGACAACACAGACAACCACGAGAACAGAACGTCCAAGGGCACAAGCTGGTTCCTCACGTTTGCCTTGGGCGCCACCGTCTTCTTTGGCACGTTGATCAACGGCAACAACGTCATCATCAACAGATGGCGCGCCTCGCACGAGTCGTCCGGTGCGTTTCTGCGCTATGTGCCCCGCGTGTACAAAACATTGGCTTTTGTTGTGGTGCTCGTGGGCTGGGTGCGCGTGTGCCTCGCACCCGTGGCCCTCTTTGGCTTCTGCTACGGGAAGGCCACCGGGCAGTGCATCGCCCACGGGATCATGGGCTCGTCGTTTGTGCTGTACGGGTTCCTCCTAGCGTGGGTCCTCGTCGTTCCGTGGATCCGCAACCACCTGCTTGCGAGCGGCGCCGCCCCGCGCAAGAGCCAGGAGTTTTGGGACTCCACCCTCATGTGCGTGTGGGGCATAGTCAACACCTTCACCGAGCACCGCTGGGGCAGGGAAGACTGGTCGCACGGCGACTACCAGCACACGTCCATGGGGATCATCTGGTGGTGCGGCGGGCTCTTGGGCATGTGGCTCTCGCGGAAGCCCGGCACCCGCAACGTCATCCCCGCGTTGCTCTTGATATACACCGGCTACGCTATGTCTGAGCACTCGCAGCACTTGAAGATCTCCACCAAGGTGCACGCGATGTTTGGGTTGACCTTGATCATGGCGGGCGTCTGCCGCATCATCGAGATCTGCATCCTCTTGCGAGACGGCGCGTCGAGCAGCTCCGGCCAGCTTTTGTCGTTCCAGCACCTCCCTCCCTTGGGCTTGGTGATGTCGGGGGTTTTGTTCATGTCGGCCAACGAGGAGCAGCTCCAGCTTGTGCACGACCTCGGCGCCGACCACTCGTCTTACATCCTTGTTGTGTGTGGAGCGGGCTTCATGATCTATCTCTGGATGCAGCTAATGCTTGCGCTTTACTTGCGCTTGGTGGGATACGATGAGAATGGCGAGCTCCAGCAGGGCAAGGGCTACGAGAGTGTGGGGCGCGTGGACGCAGAGGACTTTGAGTTGGGCGACTTGAGCGAAGACTGATAGCTGTTGCGTCAGGCGAATGGGGCATGCTGTGTCTCTAAAGTTCGAGGGGGTATAGAAAGAACGTAAAAATAAAATAGCTCGCTTTCGGAAGTTCGTGGCACCGCTTGCATGTGTCGCAGAGGATTTCGCAGCCGTTTGTGGCAGCTTGTTCCTCCACTAACACAGACCCAGTTCGCCTTCTCAGGATCCCACGATCTACCGCTTGCAAAACGCAGGTGAATGGCCAGCCGAACATAAACATTCTTCTCCACAAACACTCACAGGACAATGAACCCAAGGATCTGGCGACGCACAAGCCCAGAGCCTCCGCACGGAGCATGCTCGGCTTTGGCCTACGACCTTGCCGCAATCAAGCTGCTCTTCCAGGACGACGTGACTTTACTTGCCAGGTACGTATACAGCCGCTTGGTCCCTGAGCGCATACTAACGGAAGCTACAACTGCGTGATGCAATCGCTCCTGGCGGACAATCCGTCTACAGACACTGCCCTCAGGCACATGCTACTCCACCTCCACACAACGAGACAATCGGACCTCCCACCGCATGCCAAGAGCTCGCTCCACAGAGTCGTGGAGGCACTCACCGCGTGGCTCACCGCCAACATGGAGAGCGGCCAGGAAAACTACGACTTTATCTTGAAGATCGCCTAAACCCCAGAGGCCGCCGCTCACGTGACAGCGGGCTCGTCCAATGTGCTCTCGGCGGCCGCCTGGGTTCTTGAGTCCGAAGCTGCGAGGCAGCCTTCACGTGAGCGGACCTCCGCTGAGCCGAAGTGTTTTACTGCACATTGCCCGACGCCAGGCTCGCGTCACTGTCGAGCCAGATAGGCGGTTTTTGCCCTTGCAAACTGTTTGCGGTACCGTAGACGACCAGAGCCGGGCCCGCTGTGGGCTCTGGCGTGAAGCGGAGCTTTTCCGGTCGTTGTAGCTTCCGGGTGTGCTTTTCCCCGGGACAACCACTGTTCGCAATGTATACTGTACGAACGCTAGCATGCTGCGCACCCCGGAGCCTCGGATAATTGACAGACGCGTAGCTGCAATGCCAAGTCTAGCCAGAGCAAGCGGTGGAAAAAACACAGAGCGATCCTCCAGGCACCAGGGCGGCTCCGCCCATGGCAGCCGCCGTGTGCGTCCCGGCAGGTGTGCAATTCCGTTGTGGGCCGGGCCCAACCGGGCGGCGCCCTCGTAGTGTTCCCCAGATTCCATGCGCGCGACAGCCAAAGCAAACCGGGGCAGGACGGACTGGGGAAGGCGTGGTTGAAATACAGCGGGCTCGAAACACAGGCGGGCGGCAGATAGTGAAGGCGGCCTTGCGCTGTCCCGTGCCGCTCGCTGCGGCGCCGACCCCGGATCGGAGCGCTGCAGAATATGCTTTCCCCAGCGCTGATTCACAGTTGGGCACTCACATGTACAGGTTATATGCAGCAGCGAGTCGCTCGGGGAAAAGGAGCCTGGGCGATATTTTTCGCTGTTGTTTTGTGGGGTATATAAAGATGGCCGCTTTTCCGGAGCACCGCTTTTTTACGACGCAAAAAAGCTGTTCTTTGGTTTGCCCATCTTATTTAATTGCTCGATCTAGTCGCTGGAGACCGATTGCTGACATCATCCGTTGCCTTAGAATTGCACACGAAACTCTACTCTCTTTCACATAAAAAAGCACTCCATGTCGTCACAACAAAAAAAGGGCGGGTCCATCGTGGACTTGGTTGCAGGTGGAACTGCCGGTCTTTTCGAGGCCCTCTGTTGCCACCCCTTGGACACCGTTAAGGTCAGAATGCAGTTGTACAGAAAGTCCGGCCAAAAGCCCCCCGGATTCATCAGAACCGGTATCAACATTGTCCAGAAGGAGACCTTCTTGTCCTTGTACAAGGGTTTGGGTGCCGTCGTCTTGGGTATTGTGCCTAAGATGGGTATCCGTTTCCAGTCCTACGAGTTCTACCGTTCCCTCTTGAAGGACAAGGATGGCAACATCTCCACCGGAAGCACCTTCATTGCTGGTGTCGGAGCTGGTACCACCGAGGCCGTGTTGGTTGTCAACCCCATGGAGGTCGTCAAGATCAGATTGCAGGCCCAGCATCACTCCATGGCCGACCCCTTGGACGTTCCTAAGTACAGAAACGCCCCACATGCCGCTTACGTCATTTGCAAGGAGGAGGGTTTCAGCACGTTGTACCGTGGTGTCTCCTTGACTGCTGCCAGACAGGCCTCCAACCAGGGTGTTAACTTCACCGTCTACTCCAAGCTCAAGGAGAAGTTGCAGGCATACCACAACACCGAGGTGTTGCCAAGTTGGGAGACTTCCTTGATTGGTTTGTTCTCCGGTGCTTTGGGTCCATTGTCGAACGCTCCTTTGGACACCATCAAGACCAGATTGCAGAAGACCTCATACGCATCGAACGAGTCGGGCTGGGTGAGAATTGTCAAGATCGGAAGACAGTTGGTTAAGGAGGAGGGTGTGCACGCTCTTTACAAGGGTATCACCCCAAGAATCATGAGAGTTGCACCCGGCCAGGCCGTGACCTTCACTGTCTACGAGTTCATGAAGGGTGTCTTGAGTGGCAACACCGCCATTCCAGGCACCAACAAGAAGCTTCAGTGAGCGGATGTTAAGTAAATAAGACGAGGCATTGTGCCGGCACATCTATAGATGAAAGAATAAATTAAGCTGACACTGCAAAGATTAGCGCACTAGTGTAATTGGTAGCGCGCACTCGCACCATATATTGATTTCCGTTTTCTCATACTTCCAGCCACTAAGGTACCACAGCAAAAACCAAGATGATGCACGCCACCGGCCGGTCGTCTTTGCACCGGTTCGCTGGCATGGCAACGAGGACGTACGGGGTCTCGGCGCGAGCCTCGGGACACTGCTCGCCAGGGCTTAAGCCATTGCAAGGTCGCCATTGGGCTATGGGTGGGGCCAGGGGGATCTCCAGCTCAATCGCCAATTGCAGGGTCAGGAGAGCCAAGGAAATCTCCGCCGAGGAAGTGAGAAGGTTCAAAGAAGCCAGTTCGTCGGGAAGTTCGAACCCATTCTATTACTCCGAGAACCCGTCGACCGACGCAGGAGGCTACCAGAACGATGCCAGTCAGTTCCGGACGGTGTTCGAGATGCCGCCTAACGAGAACGGCATCATCACACCCCAGGACGGCATCTACGAGCTCCTCAAAGAGCCCACGTTAGTCATTGAAAGGCAGATCGAGTTCATGAACGTTATGCTTGGCTTCGAACAAGCCAACAGATACAAGATCATGAACTCGCTTGGCGAGCAGGTTGGGTACATGGAGGAGAAGGATTTCGGAATAGGAAAGGCGATCGGACGGCAGTTCTTCCGGCTTCACAGACCGTTTGACATCGACGTGTTCAACAACTACGGCGACTTGCTCTTGACGATCAAGCGGCCGTTCTCCTTCATTAACTCTCACATCAAGTGCCTCTTGCCTGGGTACGACCAGTTCGGAAACCACATGTACGAGGTGGTAGGGGAGTCTGTGCAAAGCTGGCATCTTTGGCGCAGAAAGTACAACTTGTTCAAGCTCGACGACGAGACCACCGACGAGTACAACCAGTTTGGGGCAATCGATGCACCGTTCTTGTCGTTTGACTTTCCCGTGACAAACGAGAGCGGTGAGGTGATTGCATCGGTGGACCGTAACTGGGTGGGGTTGGGCCGCGAGTTCTTCACGGACACGGGGGTGTACATCATCCGCATGGACCCGGCCAGTTTCGAGGGCTTGGGGGCGCTCTACCCGAGGGTGGCGGGGCCGCTTACGCTCGACCAGAGGGCCGTGTTGCTCGGAAATGCCATCAGCATTGACTTCGACTACTTCTCCAGACATAGCAGGCAGGGCGGGGGCTTCTTCAGCTTCGGCTCGTACGAGTAGGAGACGTAATACAGGTCCAAATGACTAGGAGCGATTCTCTAGCCTCTGCTTCGTTTTGGCGCGGGCGTCGTCGAGTAGCTTGTTCCACTCGTCGTCCGACATGGAGCCGGAGATGTTCTTGAGGAGCTCCACGGTGAGCCGCGTGTAGTCGTGCCGCCTGAAGCGGTTGCTCTTGGCCCACGCCTGCCGCTTCTGCAACTCCTGCTGGTAGGCGGTGTCGTCGCCCAAGCGCTTGTACTGCGCCAACTTGTCGTTGGTGATGGCGAGCAACGAAAAGCGGATCTCGCTGGAGTACTTGGAGATGCGGCGGTGGAGCACCTCGGGGAGCCGGTCGTAGAACTCGTCCGCGGACAGCAAGGCGTCGTGCTTGATGGGGTACCGCTGGAGGCCGTCCAACTCGTAGATGGTGTTGTGGATGTTGAGGTAGGTGACGTAGTGGAACAAGCCGTTGTCCCTCTCGGCCACGGCTGGCCGCGACGAGTGGTCGCTGTCGATGAGCGACGGCACGCTGAACGAGTTGTGCACGGTGCGGATGACCTCGCTGTTGGAGATGGCCTCGCCGCACATGTCTGGGTCGAAGCCGGCCACAAAGGACTGGAGGTTCAGCAACTCGCTGCCGATGCTGACGTGCGCCGTCAAGTTGAGGAGCGCGTTGAGCACCGCCTGTGTGGCGCAGGCGTTCTGGACCGTCTGGTGGGCGAAGAAGATGCCCTTGTCGCTGTAGTCCGTGTCGTACGCGCCGTCCAACGGCGTGCCGGAGGCGCTGGCGTTGCTGTCGAGCGAGCCGTACTTGAACAAGAAGATCACCGCGTGCACCGGGGCCTGCGCCCGGAGCGAGGCGGCGTCGATGGAGTAGAGCTCCTCGATCTGCACGTCCTCGGCGCCCAACTTGGCCACGAGCTCCGTGAACACGCCGGCGTCGGACACGATCGTCTGCCACCCGGAGGACATGGTTGTCTGGCTAAGAGCTGGTGGTTGACGTGCGCGGCTGGCCCGTGCCTCCACGGTGCGATCAGTGCGAAGCTTGACGCGAAGCTGTGCTCCACGTTGCCCGAGCCTACCACCATGTCGCAGCCCGAATCCCACTACGCCGGCCTCGTCGAGGACTTTCGCAACAACTCCGTGGCCATCTTGCCCAGCAAGTGGGGCCAGTACCAGCTGTTGATCACGGTGGTGCTCGCCGTCTTGTGTACGTATCCAAGTGTGTCCGCCAGCAGTGCCCAGTACTAACCGCAGCCTTCGCCCTTCTCTCGCTGACGCTCCTCAACAGGAAGGCCAACGTGGCCGTCTACTCGTTCATCGCGCTTCTTTCGTCGGTGTCTGTTGCGTTGGCGGTCATCTACGCATGCAACTTCTTTGGCGTGTACATATAGGGTAAATAGATAATGTAACAGCTGGGCGCTGTCCTGCCCGCTCCTGACTCCCTGCTTGCGTTTCGCTGTGTGCTTTTGGCCTTTTCGCTGTCTGCATTTGGCCTTTTCGCCCTTCGGCCTTGGCTGTCTGCTCACGTTTTGGCGCTCACGTTTCGTCTCGCTTCTCTCGGTCCGCACCGGCCAGCGCGACATACACCAGCCAACGAATCGAGCCACGAACAGCGCCAACAACATGTGGATCTTGCGCTTGGTCCTCTTGGCCGTCCTCCCGGCCGTGCTCGCTGCCTCCGACTTCTACGCCTCGGACGCAAACGTCTACGAGCTCACGCCGAAGAACTTCGACAAGGTCATCACCCACTCCAACTACACCTCCATCGTGGAGTTCTACGCGCCATGGTGTGGCTACTGCAAGCAGCTCAAGCCGGTCTACCACAAGTTGGCGCGGTTCCTCGGCAAGGACGCCAGCTACGCCGTGCACGTCGGCGCCGTCAACTGCGACAAGGAGGCCAACAAGCCGCTCTGCTCCCAGTACCGCGTGCAAGGCTTCCCCACCATCATGGTGTTCCGGCCGCCCAAGTTCCAGCGGCACCGCAAGTCGTCTGCCAGGCACATCCCCGAGACCTACAACGGCCAGCGCGAGCTCCCGGCGCTAGTGGAGCACGTCACGTCGCGCCTCAAGAACTACGTCAAGAAGTTCCACCACTTGACGTCCGACAGCTTTGCGCTGTGGCTCCACGCCGACGACGGCTTGGCCAAGGTTGTGCTCCTATCCAACGCCACCAACATCTCGCCGCTCCTCAAGTCCTTGGCCATCGACTTCCTTGACTCCGCCAGCGTCGCCACGGTGTCCATCAAACAGGCTGCCGATGACGTGGCCATCGAGTACGAGGACGCCGAGATCAAGGTGCCCATGTCCGCCCAAGACGCGCTCCCCATCCTCTTGGTCTACAACAAGGAGGAGCGTCTGTTCGTGCGCTACAAGGGCAAGAAGCTCAAGAACATGCGCAAGATCGAGGCGTTTGTGCGGGACGCCACGGGCTTGGAGCCCAGCGAGGGCCCGTTGTCCAAGCGGGAGAAAAAGCTCCGGAAGTACCGCGGCGTCAAGGACACCAAGGACGAGCTTTAGCTGCCATATAGAACTAGAACATGCTCTCTCCGTGCTGTCTCGTAGCAGGCTTGTCTATTACAGGATATGTCTATAAGTCTTCATCCGCCAAGCTTGTCCATCATGGCTAGGAGGTCGTCCACGCTCTGCTCCGGTGCGGGACCACTCTTCTTCTCGGGAGTCTCGCCAGCCACGCTCTGTATCCAGTTGGTGACCTTCTCCACCATCACCTTCGAGTTCGGCACAAAGTGCCCGCCCGGGTGTGTGAGGAGGTCCGAGTTCTTCTTGGTGATGTCGTACAACGTGTACGCCCGGTCGTCCCCCACCACCGTGTCTAGCTCTCCCACAACGTGCAACAAACGGGCACTGGTCGAGGCGCCGTTGTCGGCCGTGTAGAGCGAACCGTACTGCGGCACCACCTTGGTATCCAACTTGAACCCCGAGTACATAATGGCAAACTGGAGAGGCACACCAAACCGCTTCTCGAACTGGTCCACCAACGCACCAACCAACGCAGCGCCCTGCGAAAACCCCACGAGCCCGACGATCGGCGGTAGGCCGCTGCCCTCGTCCTTTGTCCTGCCCGCGTTGGCCCTCTCGTCCTCCGGAGACCCAACTATGATTCTGTCCTCGTCGATGTACAGGCGGATCGTGTCGATGGCCGAGTCGAGCTCGAACTTGCCGTCTGCGTCCTTCGTCCACCAGGCCCTGTAGTTCTGCTCCTCCTCGGGCTCCGCTCTGACGGAGCTGAACTTGGAGAGATCATCTGTGGTGGGAAGCTGTGCCGGGGTCAACGAGACAGGCCCGTTAAGGTACACAGACTCGTATTTCAAGGCCTTGAGCTTCTTGCGGAGCGCCAGCGTCTTGGCGTAGAAGATCGACGAGCTCTGGGTGAAGCCATGAATGAAGAGAATGCGGCCCTTGTACTCGATTTGTTTCTTTGTCAGCATGCTACTGTGGAGGCGATGCGATGGTCAATGCGCGAGTCTCGGTGTAAGTGAGACGAAAACGCAAATGTACGAAGCGCACGGATATCTGGTGCTCTATTGGTTCTACAAATATTTTTCTAAATCTAGGATCAGACGGATAATCTGAATCTTGCTCTTATCTCCTTCGCCGTAGTACTTGGCAAAATCGTCCTTCTTCTTCAACAGCTGGTACTCCGCCTCGATCTCCACGTAGTGGAACACCCTGCCGAACCCGAGATCGTGTGCCGCCTTGACGTTGATCTCGGAGTCGTCCACGAAATGCAATTGTGCCATCTCCCGCTCGCTCGTGCGGTCGACGCCGACGGTCTCCAAGCACCGGAAATAGAACTCCTTCATGGGCTTGCACACAATTGGCAGCTCGGAGTAGTCACAGAACGTCAAGCCGTCAAACACGTCGCCGATCCCCAACAATGACACCACTCGGAGCGCGTGGTTCTTGTACGCGTTGGTCACAAGCCACAACGCATCGAACTCCCCGGACGCCTTGATGCGGAGCAACATCTCCCGGAGCGCGGTGTTGTACGACAACACCAGCTTCAAGTCGAGCGAGTCGTCCACCTTCAGGTTGTATTCCAAGGCGTCGACCTTGTGGTTGCGAACGAGGCCCTCAAGGGCCAATCCGTACGTGCGGTAGTAGTTTAGGTGCAATTCGTTGGCGTCTTCGTCATTCAACTTGAGCTCGTCCTTGAAGTACTGGTGTATCTTCACCTGCATCATGTCGTGGATCTTCGTGGATCTCTCGTAAAGACAGTTGTCGATGTCAAAGAGGAACACCTTTCCATGCGAGGTATCCTTTCTGGGGCCAAACCCGTACTTGAGGTAGACCTTGGTGCCCGGGCGCTGCTCGCTGTCCTTTAGCTCCGGATTTGTGTACGTCAATGGCGATGCTTCACTTTGTGTCATGGTGTTGTCATAGACAGTGACTGATCCTGGCTCTTCCGGTAGTGCCTGTCATGCGCAGTATGGAGTTGCTGACCGCGCACAATACGCGGAGTGCGCCGAGAACGTGGGGCCCAACGGGAAGAATGTGAAAGGTTGAGCCAATGAAATTTTGTCACCATTGCTTTTACTTAGAGAGGCTCAGATGTGCTGCTAACATTGCGCGGCTCAGCCTGCGCTGGGAAACTCGCCGTCTGCGTAGAAGAAGTCTCGCTCTAGGAACAAGCTGCTCTTGTCCATGAGCGCAACTAGGTAGTCCATCACATGGTACGTGTCGCTGAGAAACATGGAAAGACGCACCTTCTCTGGGCCGTCGATGTGTGTGGCGTACAGAAGCTGCCCAATGGCCACTTGGTAGACGCCTTTGCACGTCAGCAACGTCTTGTGGTACAGATAGAGCCCTTCTTTCTCCGCTATGGGCTCCCGGCACACCATTGAGTGTATGTACACGGACACCAACAATGCCTTGTAGTAGTTCTTGTAGATGCTAGTTCTGTCGCCGTCGGCCCAGTTGAGTCTGGCAAAACCCTCGGTGATTTCGGTCAACTGGCGTAGTCCCGCAACGTGGGGTGGGGGCGACTCGCAAAACCGCATGGCGAGCTCGGTGGCCACCTCGAACGCACGCGTACCCTTGGGAACCAGAGAAAGAAGACTGAGTACCATGTTGAAGTGCAACTCGTAGCTTTTCTGTGGCTGTGCTTTCGACTCGCCGTACGGCACCGCCCTCGCCAGCGAGAAGCAGTCGTGTAGGATGTTGCCGAAAGAGCCGAGTTCCTCGTGGTCCAAGCTCCAGCCCACCATGAGCTCAAACACCGGACCCACGAATGCGCTGAGCAATAGGTTCTTCTCGCGTTTGTTGAGGAGAAAGTCCGAGCCCGCCAAGAAGAAGTAGGTCGCCAAGAGCCTAAACTCCAGCTTGGAGGGGCCCATGCAAATAATGAAACGGAACACTATGCTCAATTTGAGTACCGTCTGCTGCAATTGACTGTTGTAGTGCACCAATTTGAGCGTCATCTCGGGCGGATGCTCCGCACTCGCGTTGCCGGCGCCAAGGGCCGACATAAGGCCCCGTAAAAGGTCGCCAACAGCCCCGGCCTGCTCTTGGGCTTGTTTGCGGAGCTCCTCAAAGTCCCGCTCGCCGTCTTCGGCCCCGGTGGGGTGCGAGCATATCTCCTGCAAGAGACGGTCCACCAGGAGTAGCACGGGTTCGGCGCTGGCGAGTGCCACGCTCAGCGATACAACGTCAGCCAAGCAGTAAGGCGAGCGGTTGATTCTTCTGGCCAAGAGCCGAGGCTGCGCAAGGATCGGCCCGGACAAGCGCAATGCCGACGAGAGGCTCGCTAGCTTCAGCATGTCGAGATGCGCGGTGGAGGAGGCGCCAAAAAAGTAGAACTGGCGCTGGAGAAGCAGTGGCTCCTCCAGCTGCGGGCCGTGCATGTACCTCGACACGATGTCTGCGTTGTTCTTCCACGAGAACGCAAACTGGGTGCCGTTGTCGTTGAGCTCGCGGAGAACGGCGGCCCTCTGCGTCTCGAACGCCTGCTGCCTGCTTCTGGCCTTCTCGTCTTCCTGCTCCAACTGCAACGCGATCTCGTGGCTCTGCTTGAGCAACCGCCTGTTTTTCTCTCCTTGCGTGAGGAACACGCTGGGGATGTCGATTGTGTCGTGGCCAGACAGTGGGAGCGTGTTCCTTGCCGGGCGGGGCCCGGGCTGCTGCTTCGCCGCATCTGCGCCGAGAAACTCGGCTAGTAAGTCCTCTTCTTCGGCGGATGAGGAGTCGCTTGGCTCCGACATGGCATCGTGCGGCTTGTCTGGTAGCTGGAGATGAGCCTGAGCGCGGTCCAGTGCGGCTCGGCCGATGAGAGGTCGGACCAGCGTGCTTGTAGACTCCACAAAATTCTCGATGTTTCGATATAACTGTATTTCTACGTTTCTATTTTGAGCACCGCTTCTGGTGGTTCTGTGTTCTACGTTCTCGGGCCTCAATTGCGCCTACCCTAACCTTCCGTCCAGTGAGAGCACGGCAAAAGGCAATGCCGCATGGCACGGCTAAAAGCCATCCGGGACACGCGGCCAGCAGCGAGCTGTCTTTCCAAATCGCCTCTTCTCTCTATTCTCAATTTTGCTTCTCTATATCCTCTGCTCTCGTTCCCTTCTGTTCTCTCGCCTGTTCTCCCCTCTGTGCTCTGTTCATTTCCTGTTCACATTCTGTATTCCTGCTCTGCCTAGGATCCGCGCGATCAAGTGGCGCCGCTCATCCACACTAACTCCCGGCAACCTTTTCACTCACTCTGTATTGCAAGATGTCTTTTGAAAAACTCGCATTGGAGCCATTGTTCTCGAAAATCGACGAATTGAAGCCTGCCTTCATCGACAGGTTGGCCAAGGCGGTCGCCATCCCCTCTGTCAGCTCGGACGAGTCGCTCAGACCCCGCGTGGTGGACATGGCGGGCTTTTTGGTCAACGAGCTCACCAACTTGGGCTTCTCCGACATCCAGCTCAAGGACTTGGGCAAGCAGCCACCCCCGGTCGCGGACGCCAACCTCCAGTTGCCGCCCGTGGTGTTGGCCCGCCACGGCAGCGACCCTCTGAAGAAGACCGTGTTGGTGTACGGGCACTACGACGTGCAGCCTGCCCTTCTCGAGAACGGCTGGTCTACCGACCCGTTCAAGTTGCACCACGACACCGCCGCGGACGTGTTGTACGGGAGAGGCTCCACTGATGACAAGGGCCCCGTGATGGGCTGGTTGAACGTTGTTGAGGCGCACAATGCGTTGGGCTGGGAGCTCCCCATCAACTTGGTGTGCTGCTTCGAGGGCATGGAAGAGTCCGGCTCGCTTGGCTTGGAGGACTTGATTGCGAGAGAGGCCAAGGAGTACTTCAAGACCGTCGACACCGTGTGTATCTCCGACAACTACTGGCTCGGAACGACGAAGCCCGTGTTGACGTACGGCTTGCGGGGCTGCAACTACTACCAGGTGGCCATCAAGGGTCCCGGCGCAGACTTGCACTCCGGAATCTTTGGCGGTGTGATCGCCGAGCCCATGACCGACTTGGTGCAGGTGTTGGCTTCTTTGGTTGACTCCAGCGGCAAGATCTTGATCCCCGGCGTGCTGGACATGATCGCTCCGTTGACCGAGAAGGAGGACGCGCTCTACGACGACATTGCCTTTTCTGTGGACGAGTTGCACGATGCTGCGGGCGCCAAGACCGGCTTGCACGACAACAAGAAGGACATCTTGAAGCACAGGTGGAGATACCCATCGTTGTCGATCCACGGGTTGGAGGGCGCCTTCTCGGGCGCCGGCGCCAAGACGGTGATCCCCTCCAAGGTGGTGGGCAAGTTCTCCATCAGAACGGTGCCGGACTTCGACAGCAAGAAGTTGGACGAGTTGGTTTTCGCCCACGTCAAGAAGGTGTTCCTGGGCTTGAACTCCAAGAACCAGTTGCAGGTCGAGCTCATCCACGACGGCGCATACTGGGTCTCGGACCCTTTCAACGAGTCCTTCACCGCAGCCTCCAGGGCCACCGAGCACGTGTGGAACGTCAAGCCCGACTTCACCAGAGAGGGCGGGTCCATCCCAATCACGTTGACCTTCGAGGAGCAGCTCGGCACCCAGGTGTTGTTGTTGCCCATGGGCAGAGGCGACGACGGCGCACACTCCATCAACGAGAAGTTGGACGTGAGCAACTACATTAACGGGTGCAAGACGCTTGGCGGCTACTTGCACTACTACAGTAAGATATAGACGTTTGCTCGCTTATAGTGAATGTCTCACAGTCCGAACGGACGAGAGGAATAGTGGCCGCAGGTTCGCAGCCAAGCGGAATTCTGTAGCTTTCTCGCCAGCGTATCTCTCCGAGACGAGTATCGCTGCACCGCTTATTGCTCGCACACGACTCAGAAAAATTTTAGTTTAGGTGGAAACAACTCCACATAGCTAACCAGCCCAGTGCATTTTTCTAATTAGTACAACCCGATTTTCCAAAACCCCACGTCACCACCCAGGCTTATCTGTGAAACCCCAAGTTGAATTTGGCCATTTTTCTCGTCCCTCCACGGCCCTCGGCTTTACTGATTCGCTCATCTTCTCTAGACAGTGCACTTGCACTGAAACATTTGTCTTTTCCACGTACATACAACGAGACGGGCCATTATCCACGGAGAGCACATATCCCGCTCTGAACGGAAACATCCAAAAGAGAGCATTCAAAAAGGAAAATCCTCCACTCTATAGCATATACCAGACACTCAGCATCGCTGTCCCGGCACTGACTCAGGTTAACCACCCGGACACATTCCGCCTGTCTCACAAATTCTAAGGGCAAACATATCAAGCAGCACTATTGCATACATCAGACAGCTTCCACCAACATGTCGGAGAATTTGAAGCGTGCGGAGTCGCTCTTCAACCGGATCATGAACCAGAACAAGCCGCAAGGCTCGGGCGAGACAACGGGCAAGACCTACCACAGATCGTCCAACTACCTGACGGGAAACAACAACCACCACCTGAATTCTTCCAGCCACTCGAACGGGTACAACCACTCCAACGGCCATTGGAACGAGAACTCCCACAGCCACCACCGCCACGGCAACAGAGCTCAGCATAAGCACTCTCAAGCGTCCAGCCATCTGGCCAGCGTGCCCAACCTCGACCTACCACAGCGAGACCCGGTCAACGAGGCGCGCGAGGCTGTTGCGGCGCTTGTCGGCAAGCAGCATGTTTTGCCCTACTGCTGGACCATCTGGTTCCACTCGAGAAATAAGACCAAGGCTGTGCCGGCTGCGGACGAGGCGTCGGCGAACGGAAGTTCACCCGCTGACGGCGCCAAGCCCGCAGCAGCCGTGCACTCATACTTGCAGGCCGCCACCGAGATAGAGTTCCCGGCCTTCGGAAACCCCTCGCAGATGGTGAAGCCAATCGCGTCTCTCGAGCAGATGTGGTTGAGCTTGTCGTCGGTGAAGAAGTCGCACGAGTTGTACCCCGGGAGCGAGCTCTTGATCTTCAAAACGGGTGTCAATCCCGTGTGGGAGGACCCGGTCAACTCGAAGGGAGGACGGTGGATCTTCAGGTTCGGCCACCGGGTCACCCCGGGCGGCACACTCGCTGCCGGCGCCGAGTCGCAGGAAACTGTCCAGGCCAACCGCCGCAGAGCCACGTTGATCTGGGAGCGGTTGGTGCTCAAGACCTTGACGGGCTCGTTGCTCATGGGCAAGAAAGAGAGCTACGACTCGTTGTTGAACGACGTGGTGGGGTTGGTCTTGAGCGTACGGAAGGACGAAGAGATCATCAGCGTGTGGAACGCAAGCTTGCACTTCGGCAAGAAGAAGAACGACGAGGACGAGAAGAAAGGCACGGTCACGGCGTTCCAGGCGAGACGGATCTACTGCGACGCCATATTGAGGGTGATTCGCGAGGTGGATGCCATCTTGCAGGGCTCGGATTGTATCGACACACAGTTGTCTTCTTCCAACGAGAGGGTCAGCGGAGTGACGTTCGAGTACAGGGCCCACTCAGACAACTCGCACGCCAGCGGCGGCCACGAGCGACCCAGAAGAGGAAAAAACTACTACCATCATTACCCGAAGGACGAGAGGGAGAAGAGAAACGAGGCTAGCATACAACAATAGGAACATTCCACACGACGGCACATAACACCCCATGCGGGGGCTTCACAGTAGTTCGCACTTAGAGTCTGCATGGTGCACACCAGCTCTTGACGATTTCGGGGGTGTAGCGATCCTCGGCAGTAGCGCCAGGCGCTCTACGGCGGCCACCAACGTCGGCCTCACCCACCCCGGCCCTGCCACAGCTGCTGCTGCAGAGACCAGGGCATCGGTCGGGTTCAGCGAGGCTGCCCCGTCGGATGTAGAACGCTCGGCCCTACGTAGGCACCCGTACATCCCGTAAAATTCGCAAGAGCTAAAAAATGAGCCATCAAGAGCTAACCGAGTCTGACTTCACGCACGTTGCACCGCCAAGACTCGAAGAATAGATACCTTCGGCCCAAGCTCCAGCAGAGTCCTCCCACGCGAAGCACCACGTCCCGGAACCCTGCCAGCTCATCCCAAAAACAGCCCGAAGCCAACCACGGAACCACAGACTTAAAAAACGAGGAACTAGTCATCTTTCGTTGAAACGCAACCTGATGTCGAACCTGCTCCTGGTCTCAGAACAGGCCAAAGCGGAGTTGGCGGACGGCCCCTCGATCATGGAACTCTTTTCCCAGGCGAAGCGCCTCTTGGCGCTCCAGCCCCGTGTGGAGAACAGGCACCAACGCAAGGATAACATCAGAGTCCAGAGGGAGCAAGGCGCCACCACAAACTCTTCCCCAAAGCAGGCAGGACAGCCTGGCGGCTCCAACTCGGGCCCGAAACCAAAGGTCCTCGATCTCTTGTCTCCCCTTTCTGTGGACGACTTGCGCAGCACGGTCTCGACCAGCTCGGTCACCGTGGGAAAGGTGACCAAGTTCAAGAGAGAGCCCTTGGCGAAAATGGCCACCACACCACTGTCTTTGGGAGACAGTCCGTTCCAATCGGACGACGTGTCACAGTCACATAGTGCAAGCCGAAGTGCAAGCCAAGGCTCCAACGTGTTCAAACCAAGTGTGAAGGAAGAGGCAGCGCCCGAGGCAAAGGCGCATAATATCACGACGGGGTACGAGAAGGTATCCGTGTCGCCAGCAAGAAACTCGGACGTTTCCCAACTCCCCCCATCTAGACAATCCAACTTGACCTCGTCGCTAAAACAGATCAAGAAGGAACCGGACTCGGCGGTTGCCGGCCCCACAGCACCCTCTGGAGGAAGTGCTTCCGGGGAAAAGTCATCTGATGGTGCGGCTACGAAGAAGGTGACCGAGTGTAACAACTGTGGCACCATAAAGACCCCCTTGTGGCGGAAGGACCCAGACGGCAACACGCTTTGCAACGCCTGCGGTTTGTTTTTGAAGCTCCACGGCACTACGCGGCCGCTCTCTCTAAAAACGGATGTCATTCGGAAGAGAAGCTCTCGCAGAGGCTCGTCCATCCCCCGTGTCTCGGGGCTGGCCTCATCCTATCTGGCGACCACGCCGTACGGTTTGGCTAGAAGCGGGCCGCAGGTGGCGGACTTCACGAAGATGAACTCGGAGTACACAATCGGCATTCCCGCTCACGGAAACCTCGTGCCTATAGCACCGTCGTCGACAAACCACGGCCTGCTCAGCTCCTCGCATAATTCGATCGACATTGCAACAAAGCCCAAGAACGTCTTGATCTTGCCAAAGCCCTCGGGTGGCTCGTCATACCACGCACTCTCGACTCCAGCCAGCGAGTGCAACACGCCGCTAAATCTCCGAGGCGTTTCGCAGCTATCCAGCCCATCGTCTCCCTATAGCACCAGCGCGTCTCTGCAGTTCAAGCGGAAGAAGTCTGAGATTAATATACTGGACATGTCCGAGTCCTACGGCAGGAGGCACCCGGCGTACCTGCAAATGAGCTCTTCTTATACCAACGTTGGGAGCGTCAATGCCAAACGGGGCTTCCAGACTGCGCCGCCCAAGAAGACCCAGATCAACAGTCTCGGGCGGAACTCCACCCTGTACCTGAGCCTCACTGCAAGCGCACAAATGACTCCTTTGTATGGGAGTTACTCCAAGCAGAGCTTCGGACTACAAAGCGGCATGACTGGCTTTGACAATGCGTCGGGTGTTGCGGCTACCGTGAATCCGAAGGTCAATATGTCGCAGGAGGCCAGTGGGGTAGATGACACTCCATACTCGATCGAGTCCCCACAATCGTTCACGACAGGCTTGCAACTCAGCGCACGCAACTCGTTTGTTGTGCCCAGCGATATTCCGCTGTACAGCAGCTCCTTCAAGCGGCCCGCAGACGGGCTTCTCTCGCCGGCCAAAAACGACCACGACGTGGAGAGCGACGACTTTTTCAAAAACTACACCTCCCTCCATAATGAGGGGTCGGATGACACCTCGCCGGAGTCTGCGATATCGGAGATGGGAGGAAAGTTCGTCATCAAGCCTACAAATTTGCAGTCGAGCCTAACAAGCGGCCTCAAGGGCCGCGGTGCGGATGGCACGCAGCCAAACCAGTTCCACCAGGAAACTGACCTTGACTGGCTCAAGTTCGATCTATGAGCGTAATTGAACGATGATGAGAGTAAGTAATGAACACAATAACATGACCACGACGATCAGTGCCGGCGTCACGCTGCAGTAGGACTTCCCGTTTGGCAAGATCAGACGACCCACGCCTCCGGTGTAAGGGCCTGGCCTAATAAATTGGTCCGCACCGCGGTCGTAGCGGCCTGCATACTCCCTCTTATAAAGGTGACGAAAAGTCCTGTGGAAAAATTTTAACCACCATCACCAAAAGACCACACAAAATGGCCGCCCCCGCCTCAAACTACAAAGTCGCCGACATCTCGCTCGCTGCCTTCGGCAGAAAGGACATTGAGTTGTCCGAGAACGAAATGCCCGGCTTGATGTACATCAGAAAGAAGTACGGTCCCTCGCAACCATTGAAGGGCGCCAGAATCGCCGGCTGCTTGCACATGACCATCCAGACCGCCGTGTTGATCGAGACCTTGGTTGCTCTTGGTGCCGAAGTCACCTGGTCTTCGTGTAACATTTTCTCCACGCAGGACCACGCTGCTGCTGCCATTGCTGCCGCCGGTGTGCCCGTTTTTGCTTGGAAGGGTGAGACCGACGACGAGTACTTGTGGTGTATCGAGCAGCAGTTGTTCGCTTTCAAGGACAACAAGAAGTTGAACTTGATCTTGGACGATGGCGGAGACTTGACCACCTTGGTGCACGAGAAGCACCCTGAGATGTTGAAGGACTGCTACGGCTTGTCCGAGGAGACCACCACTGGTGTCCACCACTTGTACAGAATGCTCAAGGAGAACACCTTGAAGGTTCCTGCCATCAACGTCAACGACTCGGTCACCAAGTCCAAGTTCGACAACTTGTACGGCTGCAGAGAGTCGCTCGTTGACGGTATCAAGAGAGCCACCGACGTGATGATCGCCGGAAAGACCGCCGTGGTGGCCGGCTACGGTGACGTCGGTAAGGGATGCGCCATGGCCTTGGCTGGCATGGGTGCCCGTGTCATTGTCACTGAGATCGACCCCATCAACGCATTGCAGGCTGCTGTCTCTGGGTTCCAGGTTGCTCCCTTGGACGACGTGGCCTCCGTTGGTCAGATCTTTGTCACCACCACCGGCTGCCGTGACATCATCACTGGCAAGCACTTTGAGCAGATGCCAGAGGACGCCATTGTCTGCAACATCGGACACTTTGACATTGAGATCGATGTTGCTTGGTTGAAGGCCAACGCCAAGTCCGTGGTCAACATCAAGCCCCAGGTCGACAGATACTTGATGAAGAACGGACGCCACGTCATCTTGTTGGCAGACGGCAGATTGGTCAACTTGGGCTGTGCCACCGGCCACTCTTCTTTCGTCATGTCCTGCTCCTTCTCCAACCAGGTCTTGGCCCAAATCGCCTTGTTCAATGCCGAGAACGCCGAGTTCAGATCCAAGTTCCCCGAGTTTGGCAAGAACGGCAAGTTCGACGTTGGCGTGCACTTGTTGCCAAAGATCTTGGACGAGACTGTTGCCAGATGCCACTTGGACCACTTGGGTGCCAAGTTGTCCGTCTTGACCGACAAGCAAGCAGACTACTTGGGCATTCCTAAGGAGGGACCTTTCAAGGCTGAGATCTACAGATATTAATTTCCGCTCATTGCCGCGCCCATGAACTTGAAAACGCGTCCAGGCGGCTTGGTAGCTCGCTGCTGATTGCCTCAGTCACTGATTTCTCCCTTTCCTCTTTCTGCATCAACTGCATTTAATGTTCTTTTTTTTTCTATTTCTGGTTCAAGATGGTTTTTCAAGTGGGTTCGTTCATCAAAGGTTTCACAGTATATACATAGATATGTCCTCAACGGAATACATATAATTTCATGTCCGCTCGCCTAGCCCGCGACGCCTGTTCCGTTATCGCAACCACTCGCGGTCACGTGGGTTATCTTAGATAACTTGCACATTGGCGGTGTGCCTTCCTGCCAAACACTGCCACAGACAATGTCTTCCGCTGGGTGTTTCTCGTTCGCTACGGTAACCGGGGCTGCATTATGCCTTCTGCTAGTGTCCCTGGTGGTGTCAGCTCGCGTGGGCAGCCCGGGCAGCCAAATTGTGTTTTCGAATGACCAAGGTGCATACTCCAATGACCGGTGTCCCAACAACATTCCGTTGACTTGCTCCAACTCTACTCCGGTGGACAATGAGTGCTGTTTTGAGAGCCCGGGGGGTATCATGCTTCTGACACAGTTTTGGGACTACAACCCCGCGATTGGCCCAAGCGACAGCTTCACCTTGCACGGGCTCTGGCCCGATAACTGCGACGGCTCGTACGAGCAGTTTTGCGACGGGAAACTCAACATTGCCAGGGGAGATGTGGAAGATATTGTTGTGAACAAGTTTGGCGACCAAGAGTTGTATGAAAAGATTCAGAAGTATTGGAAAAACTTCAACGGAGATGACGAGCTGTTGTGGATCCACGAGTTCAACAAACATGCAACATGCATCAAGACCATTCGGCCCGCATGCTATGGTTCTGGGTTCAAGGAAGACGAAAATGTTTATGACTTTTTGCGCATCACCTTGGGCCTTTACGAGAAATTGCCCACGTACCAGTTCTTGGCCGACAAGGGAATTGTGCCGTCGCACACGGCAACGTACACGTTCGACCAAATAGCAGAAGCGCTAAGCTCGAGCTTCAACGGCAACGCGGTGTACTTTAAATGCAACTCCCAGAATGCGTTGCAGGAAGTATGGTATTTCCATCATCTCCGCGGGCCGCTCGTCAATGAGCAATTTGTGGAAATCCCCGCCTTGGCGAATTCCAGGTGCCCCAAAACAGGTATCAGATTTTTGCCAAAACAGGGTCTGCGCCTGCCTCGGCCTAGTCCCCCTTCTGGCCCCGGGGGAAACCGCGGGTATTTGAAGCTCTCTGGACATGAGGGCTGTCTTATCAGCAATGGAAAGTGGTATACAAAGGGCACTTGTGCCACGTTCCGGGTCCAGGACCTGGCCTTTGGTGGAAAAAATTTGGTCAGCTCCAAGGGAGTGTGTGGTTTTGATGACTCCGGAAACTTCGAGTGTAGCAGAAAAAACTCTGAGTCCAGGTTTCAATTCCAGGTTGACAAAAGTACGGGCACCGTGAGCTATGGGGGAAAGTCTAAGTGGTGTTTGAGTGACAAGGGAAGGCAAGGGAATGGCCGATTCGTACAGATTCCTGTCAAGCTAGCCGATGACGCATGCGACAGCTTCGAGATCTTGCTTTCATAGCAGAGGCGATTGGCTATTAAAAGAAATGTAAAGGACAAAGAAAAGTAAAGAGAACTGGATAATTTTTACGTTGCGGGGATTCTGTAGAGACTCGCAAATTCACCAAACTGGCAGGGTTACATGAAATACCATTATTCCATCCACTTTTACAAACGTCAGCTCACTTGCTCTTCACTCGTCTTTTCCACCGCCTCATGACACGCTCGTTGCCTTGCGCATCGCTTCTAGTAAATGATCGCTAAGTTTCACGAGCCCAGCATCATTGCATATGCGGTATAGGCTGTTGGACTCGTAGCTGCCCTTAATCATTTTTCCAGCACCGTCAACCAACACGTATCCAAACACATTGTCCACGCTAGGCGTCCGGGCATATCTCGGAATCTCTCGGAAATCATAGATCGGCATGTATGTCAGGGCATTCGCCCCAGCCTCCATTATGAACGTAAAGTCATCATGTACGGTTTGCTTTATGGTGTGCTGGAGAAGCAGCAAAAACTGCTCGTTAGCTTGGAAGGTTCCAGGTCGCACATCAATATCTGGGGAAAATCCTATAGGAACGTCCTGAGAATTCGTGGAGAGAGTAGCAGTATACCTTCCAGCTTTGGGATGCAAGTATATTTGGTCATTTTTTGAATATTTTGTGTATCGGCGCAATGCCGAAACGAATCCTCTTGATCTGTACATTTACCGGCAATTGAAACTGTCTCCCTAGGTTGAACTCCTTACCTGCAGAATAACTAGCCTGCTTCAAGCTCATACAACAATATTCAAATGCAGAAAGCAGCCGGGAAGAAACCTTACCTATTCTCCTTCTTTGTATAGATGCAATGACGGACGCCTATGTTGCATTTGAGTTGGAGAAGTGCGCGAGTGTTTAACTGAGCTACAGTACTGATTTCATATATCTATAACTTTGTATCAACTATTTATGATATGAGTACACGAAATGGTGACTTTGTTTGCGAAACACGACTTCACAAAAGTAATTTGTCGTGATTTTGGGTATAAGGGGGGGGTATAAGCTGAAAATTGTTTCCTCACCGGCAGAGTAGTCTCGAAAATTGCCGCCGAGGATGCTGAAAAGCGAAGGGAATCTCACGAAGGTAATTAGACGATGATCATTATAACGAAAAGTGAGACGATTGAGGTCCAGCCAGCTGCTACCTTTGATCCTGATCCCTCGAGTGCGGAAACGGATGCAGATGGAACGCTAGACTCACTGATTGCAGAAGACTGGGAAGCGGCAGCGGACTGGGCAGCGACGCTAGGAGTCACTGTAGGGTTGCTTCCCACAGCTTCAGCAGAAGACAGTGGGAAAACACTCTCAGCGGCAACAGTCGTCTTGTTTTTGGCAGCAACGCTTGGTGCAACTGCAGAAGCACTCTCGGCGTCGGTGTATTTGTTACCCGAGCCATAGCTTCCAACCTCAAAGTCAGCGCTTGAAGAGGTGCTTCCAGCTGTCTCTGTGCTAGTGACCAAAGACGTCGTTGGGGTAACCAATGTTGTCGTAAGGCAGAGAGTCGAGAGCGTAGTTGGAGTTGACCCTGGCGTAGTCTCGGGGTAAGTCTCTGGAGTACCTGGCGTGGTAGTTGGGTAACCTGGCTGGCCTGGAGTACCTGGAGTACCTGGCGTACCTGGCGTACCTGGCGTGGTAGTTGGGTAACCTGGCTGTCCTGGAGTACCTGGAGTACCTGGAGTACCTGGCGTGGTAGTTGGCTTACCTGGAGTACCTGGAGTACCTGGAGTACCTGGCTGGCCTGGGGTACCTGGCGTGGTAGTTGGGTAACCTGGCTGGCCTGGAGTACCTGGGGTACCTGGAGTACCTGGGGTAGTCGTTGGCTTACCTGGAGTACCTGGTGTACCTGGCGTACCTGGCTGGCCTGGGGTACCTGGAGTAGTAGTTGGGTAACCTGGCTGTCCTGGAGTACCTGGCGTACCTGGAGTACCTGGGGTAGTCGTTGGCTTACCCGGAGTACCTGGTGTACCTGGTGTACCTGGTGTACCTGGTGTGGTAGTTGGGTAACCTGGTTGGCCTGGAGTACCTGGAGTACCTGGCTGGCCTGGGGTACCTGGAGTAGTAGTTGGGTAACCTGGCTGGCCTGGGGTACCTGGGGTACCTGGAGTACCGGGGGTAGTCGTTGGCTTACCTGGAGTGCCTGGCGTAGTCGTTGGCTTACCTGGAGTGCCTGGCGTAGTCGTTGGCTTACCTGGAGTGCCTGGGGTGCCTGGAGTACCTGGAGTACCTGGTGTGGTAGTTGGGTAACCTGGTTGACCTGGAGTACCTGGAGTAGTCGTTGGCTTACCTGGAGTACCTGGCGTAGTCGTTGGCTTACCTGGAGTACCTGGCGTAGTCGTTGGCTTACCTGGAGTGCCTGGCGTGCCTGGCGTGCCTGGAGTACCTGGAGTACCTGGTGTGGTGGTTGGGTAACCTGGTTGGCCTGGAGTACCTGGAGTGGTCGTTGGCTTACCTGGAGTACCTGGCGTAGTCGTTGGCTTACCTGGAGTACCTGGCGTAGTCGTTGGCTTACCTGGAGTACCAGGAGTGGTGGTTGGGTAGCCCGGAGTACCTGGAGTAGTAGTAGGCTTACCTGGGGTGGTGCAAGGAGTTGTCTCACCTGGAGTGGAGCTAGAGCCGCTTGGGGTGACTGGGGTGGAGCTAGGACCAGTTGGAGTGACTGGAGTGGAGCTAGAGCCGCTTGGGGTCACTGGAGTGGAGCTAGGACCAGTTGGGGTGACTGGAGTGGAGCTCGAAAGACCTGGACTGGAGCTAGAGCCACTTGGGGTCACTGGAGTGGAGCTCGAAAGACCTGGAGTGGAGCTAGAGCCACTTGGGGTCACTGGAGTGGAGCTAGGACCAGTTGGAGTGACTGGAGTGGAGCTAGAGCCGCTTGGGGTCACTGGAGTGGAGCTAGGGCCAGTTGGAGTGACTGGAGTGGAGCTCGAGTGGCCTGGAGTGGAGCTAGAACCGCTTGGGGTCACTGGAGTGGAGCTAGGGCCAGTTGGAGTGACTGGAGTGGAGCTAGGACCAGTTGGGGTCACTGGAGTGGAGCTCGAGTAACCTGGAGTAGAGCTAGAACCGCTTGGGGTCACTGGAGTGGAGCTAGGACCAGTTGGGGTCACTGGAGTGGAGCTCGAGTGGCCTGGAGTGGAGCTAGAACCGCTTGGGGTCACTGGTGTGGAGCTAGGACCAGTTGGAGTGACTGGAGTCGAGCTAGAACCGCTTGGGGTCACTGGAGTGGAGCTCGAGTGGCCTGGAGTGGTTGGAGTCACTGGAGTGGTACATGGGGTAGTCTCACCAGGAGTGGAGCTAGAGCCGCTTGGGGTCACTGGAGTCGAGCTCGAGTGGCCTGGAGTAGAACTAGAACCGCTTGGGGTCACTGGTGTGGAGCTAGGACCAGTTGGAGTGACTGGAGTGGAGCTCGAGTGACCTGGAGTAGAACTAGAACCGCTTGGGGTCACTGGAGTGGAGCTAGGACCAGTTGGAGTGACTGGAGTGGAGCTAGAGCCGCTTGGAGTCACTGGAGTCGAGCTCGAGTGGCCTGGAGTGGTTGGAGTCACTGGAGTGGTACATGGGGTAGTCTCACC